>CM062097.1:414311-833010 GCA_031163375.1 Conogethes punctiferalis | reverse complement strand
AGAGAGGTAGGGCATAGCGAATCTTCGCTCGAATTGAGCTGCCCGTCCGGGGAAGGACGTCCACCCTATAAAATACCGCAGCCAAATGACCTTCGGGTCTTGTTTCTGCTTGTGAGTAGGGTGTCCGGAGCTCGTGGGGGGTTTTGGTCGGGCCGGCATGGCAGTGGCAACTGACAGGTAACTGACCAGTTACTTGCCAGTTGTGACAGCGACTTGGGTTTCCCTTTCGCTTTCCATCAGGCGTAGGGGAGCCATTATGTCAAGCCACTATATAAAAAAAAACGTATGTATGCGTTCGTCGTTGGCAGGTGACCCGTCACTTCGAGCTGATCAACTACTCTGAGTGGGGCTCAGTCGTAAATGGCGTGCTGTACGCCTGTGACCTGCTACCGCGTACTCCGCCCACGCCCGACGCGCAGCGGGACCTGCGCCTGCCCACCGCGCCGCCGCCGCGACGACACAGGTAACCAAACAACACCAGGTGGCGGTAAGGGAGCGGCCTATCATCTCTGCACTCCAAGTGTAGAAATGAGACACTCGGGAGACACTTCTCACTGTATTTATTTTTACTTTACTTCACTTTACTAATCACTTTGCTTGCTGTACTGGAGGCAGGACGACGTTGCCAATGTCGGCGTGGGTCTTATAGTAGAGAAAAATCACAACGCCCCCGCGATGTATTAGACAGGCAACGCCATCTCTGACCCAATCGACGTCAACCGAATTTTAAATATCTTCGGTTGACGTTCGATGTTCAAACACCAAGCTAACCTCACCTGCCCGTGGTGCATCCTGCCGAATAACAGACGAGGCGCTGGCAACCGACTGGTGGCGGTATAACCATCACGATTCAAGGTGTAGCTACGTACCACAAGCCGATGACGGGCAGCAGCGTAACCGGAACGCAAAGCGATCGCTAATTTGCTCATCAGCGTGGCGATTATGGGTCCAGGTGTTTGCCCTAAGTGGCGAACAACTGAAGAGGCCTATGTCAGCGGTGGACTGCAATAGGCTGATGATGATGATGATCTATTTATTATACATGGAAAACAGCCAGACCGATACAAACATACATATTCATGCACACGAATGTTTGTACTGTGTGGGGATCGGACCCACGACCCTCGATTCAGAAGGCAGAGGTCACTACCAAATGACCCATCGAGCCAGTCGACGATGATGCATTTATTTATTTATTTAATCTTTATTGCACAAAAAAGTAGTGTACAAAAGGCGGACTTAATGCCACGTAGGCATTCTCTACCGGTCAACCATTGGGCTAAGCAGAAACTAGCAATAGGGTAGTGTGCCAAAAAGTTTGAAAAACAAAATTTAAAAATTAATATAATAGGACAACAATAAATATTAAAGTAATCTTAACTAATATTATAAAGCTGAAGAGTTTGTTTGTTTGTTTGAACGTGCTAATCTCAGGAACTACTGGTGCGAATTGAAAAATTCTTTTTGTGTTGAATAGACCATTTATCGAGGAAGGCTATAGGCTATATAACATCACGCTGCAACTATTAGGAGCGAAGAAATAATGGAAAATGTAAAAAAAAACGGGGAAAATATAACTATTCCACGCGGACGAAGTCGCGAGCACTGCTAGTAAAATATAATAATCTTTAAAATATAATAATAAATAATGCATTGTGTGTCGTGTCCAGAATCAACGGGTCGCTGACGGTGAAGCCGGCGGACGAGGAGTCGTGCCGCTGTCCCCCCGCTGCGGACACTCTGGGCGCGGCGGCGTGGGAGGGCTCGGCCTTGGTGCCGCACGGCGCACTCTTGGCTTTCGGCTGCCAGGCCTACGTGTTCAGCATCACCGACTACCTCGCCTACCCCTACGAGGCCTACGAGGACGAGCCGGCGCTGTGAACAGGTACCTCACTGTTTGGGGGTGTACCCCAGGGTATCGTGTTGGGACCTTTGCTTTTGTTGATTCGTGTCCTGCTAATATTTATCATCATCATCCTAGCCTTTTTCCCGATTATATCAGGGTCGGCTTCCCAAACTGAGAGATTTGGCGAGGGCTAAGCTTTTACACAGAGCGACTGCCATCAGACCTCCGCAACACTTAGGGTAAGCTATACCCATTCACAGTTAGGAGTCAGAGTTATCATCATCTCTGATATGATGTGACGACTGCTATCTGAGTTGATAAAGATAGCACCCGGGACCAACAGCTTAACGTGCCTTCCGAAGCACGGAGGAAATCGGTGTCAAATTTTGGTCACCCATCATCGGATTGACCGCGCCAATGGTTGCACAACGTTGCGATCATTGTTAAGCGAACAAGACCGCGGCGCCACCGAGCTCCTTCTGCTAATATTCATATTCATTTAATTGCAACCATGTTCATACATAATTAATCAACTTAGAACTAGAGTATAGAACGTAGACTTTGTTAGGGTATTACGAAAACATTCGATACATTCGTTTATATTAAAATTGTAGATCAACAAAAAAAATCTCTTCCAGTTTGCTAAGAGACACTGAAGATTATTTTACATCTACTATGCATGTTCGCCAGGTTGGCGACTGCCAACGGAAAGATTGGTTTCCAAGAAATCCATTATAGCAATACAATAAGACCGGTTGCCGTAAAAAATGTAATTAGTCCGTCTTTTAGTTTGTTAAAAAATAAAAGACACGTATTTCTATTATCTTTCAGGCCCTAATTGCTGTGGCAACAGGCAGGCATCATTTCCTGTCGATTGCCACCGCTCATCCTGGCCCATGAAATCTTCCGGCTTCATTTAGAAAGAAAGAGAGAAAGAAAAAAATGTTTATTGGCAACACAACACAATACAGTTAAGCGATAAAAACACAGAAACGAAGAAGAAGCACAGAAGTGGAATAACAGATATAGGGTTTGTGATGTGAAGCCAACTAGGCTCCAGCCTCAGCTTTGTACCGCTATGGCGTCGTAGACACCGATCGTCGTCGATTTAAAGAAGACAATGCAACTTGCCAGTGAAACATATGGAAAATGACTGAAAATATCTAATAGCTAGGATAATATACCTACCTACTGCCAAGAATATCACTCTGTGAAACTATAGTGTGTGACTGATATTAGAGAATGTTAGGGTTATTGTTAGTTGTATAGATAGTAGTAATATGCCTAAAATTATGTAGGAAATAGGCCTGAGTTTATAGTAGAATATGGCATGGACTACGACCATAATATTTAATGGTTGTTTTCTCGCAGGAAAATGTTGTTTATCAATAGGAGAATCTATCAGGGAATGTTTTGATACATTATAACAATGTCTACAGCGGGTTGCAGTCCGGCCGGCGGGCCATGCTACAGGTCATTGCACCGCAACTAAACAATCAGCTGATATCTACTTATTTTTTTAAGTACAGAAACATCACTTTGTTACGGAATGAACTATTGTTGTACTACTATGTCAAACCCTTATGAGTTGATTATTATTTACTAGCTGTGCTAGCGGCTTCGCCCGCGACGATCCCCATTTTAGGGAAGTGGGGGGCTAGAAAGGGGCAAAAAGCGGTTTGCTTAAAAACAAAATACCCGACTGCACACTGCATGTCTTTATCCCGTGGGACTTTTAGGATAAAATGTATCCTATGACACTCCCGTAATCAAGACAAATCTAACGATACCTCATACATCAAAATCCATCAAGCCGTTTAGGCTACAGGAGGTCACAAAGGAACAGACATACATACATACTTACATACACTCCAACAACATTACCCTCCCTCTTTGGCAGTCGGGTAAAAAGTAGCCTATGTTACTCTACATCCCTTCAACTATCTCCACTTAAAAAATCACGTCAATTCGACGCTCCGTTTTGCCGTGAAAGAAAGACAAACATACAGACAGACACATTTTCCCATTTATAATATGGATTTAAATTGATCGTCTCGGTGGTTCAAGTCCCCCTGCCTTATGAACCAAGGGTCGTGGGTTCAATCCGCACTCGGGACAAACATTCGTGTGATGAACATTTGTGTTTGTTCCATGTATGGGTATTGTATTTATGTATATATTTGTGGTACCTTCCCTGTTCTGATACCCAAGACACAAGTGCTTAAGCTTCTTACCCTGGGATAGAGCAGTGTGATTTTGTCTGATATTTATTTATTGTAATTTATTTATATTATTTTATCAATTATTTATTAATTTTAATCCTAAACATAGACAGTATTACTAAGACGAATCATTTTGCTGCGAGAAAACAACAATTAAAAATATTCGTGTAGATAACCAATATTTTTATATTATAGGATCATAGAAGATAACCCTTGTTCATGTAAGTCCCATGTCAATATGTATGCATGTTAATTTTACTAGTACCATTTAAGTACCAATGTAAATAGAGAGGGTCGTGTAGCCAATTGTTATGTGAATTAATTTTATATATAAGTAATGGGAAATGCTGAAATTTACTTGTATAACTTATCTGGTCCTTTCAGCTATAACTTAAATCAATTTAATAATTGTCGTTAGTTTAAAATTTTCAAGATATCTCTGGCTTGGCCTCATTCTAAGCTCGTGGCAAATTCATGGGATTTGTAGTAAATGTATAATGTTGGGAGTAAGTACCTCTTATTACCCCTTAAAATGTTATTTTCAATGGAAACACATGTAATAGTTAAGATGTTACCAGACCGATAGATCGATGGTAGAATGAATCGGATGCCGTCAATTGATAATAATTCAAATCGATTGGTTTAGTTGACATTTTGTAGAACGGTAACCGATCGATCGATTACATTCATCATTCATTAACAGCTTCGACCAACGATCGATCAATGTTATTAATCCACGATCGATGTTATAGATCAACGATCGATCGATACTATACATCAACATCAATCGATATAATAGATCAACATCGATCGATATTATACATCAAAATCGATCGATATTATAGATCAACGATCGATCGATACTATACATCAACATCAATCGATACTATAGATCGAACAGATCAATCGGTCTGGTAACATTCAAAGAGTAATGTAATTTAGTGTACGCTGTAAATGCGCTTTGTAGGAAGTGTAGGTTATATGGAAGTTTTTAGGCCAGTACCTATGTTATATTAGGATCACTAGATAGTATGTTTTAGTATGTAGTAGTACTATTTTAATGTCATTTGTAATCATTATGTTTATCCTATACTTTAACTTATGTAAATTGTGCTTACGGCAATAAATATACCTGTATAGTATTAGCATAAAGTGTAAACGAATATTTAAAAGAAAATGTTTTAAAATATTATGCTTTTAGATACTAAAACTGGTATGTGGCATAGAATCCATAGCTGTTCGCACTATGAAGGTCGAGGCGAAACCTTTGGAACGTCTCCACGAGTCTTTGGAACTTGCATCATATAACGGCGCATATTCGTAAGGGGCTGCGCAGACGACAGTCTTTTTGTGCGATAGAGTCTGCGTCTGAGACATTTAAAAAGAGCATCTAGGTCCCTACAGCTCTGCCGACAGAGTGATCGAAGATGTACGTTGAGTTTGTGAAATATCTGTTACAGATTTTGGCGCGTAGTGTGCGTTACTGTAGGTATATAATTGCATCACCGACTAAAAAGTGCGTCATGGATAGTCTGTCGTCTGCGCTGCCCCTAATCATTCATTAGTGAGTTGAAAGCTGTTATGACGTCTCTCATTAAAGTTCAAATAATGCGGCCTATTATATTAAAAGAATCGGTTTTACTATTTACAAATATGTATTGGTAATTCATCACAAATCTCAGTAAAAATATAAACATTACTTTGTGTTGTTAAGAGATCCCGCAAACCACAGACTTTATATCGGCCGATAATTAGGTCTGGCTCATAATCAGTATGAAGATCAGCTGATACCAAATCATTGAAGTATACGTACTTGCATACATCTTCATACTGATGATTATGAGCCCGACCAAACTATCGGCCGATGGAAAGCCTGTTATTTGCGCGGGGTCTAAGTCCCTAGGAATTCTTCTGCTGAAGTCTTAAACATAATTACATAGAATTAGTAAGAAATGTTTTCACATACTGTATATAGCATTTTTAGTTTTTCTCTTGCAAGAAGATTTCTGTTTTTGTCGTAATAAAATCGATTTAATTTTAGCAGTATAATGATACGTTAATTATTTGTGTTGATCACATTTTAAATATATTACATATCAATTCTTCAATATAAATGTTTGTGGTATATTAGGTGTTTTATTAAGTCTTAGTGTTCCCTACCGTCTCTACAATGGGGAATGCTCCGAAGAGTTACTCCAACTAATTCCATCCTCTCCTTTCCTCTCCCGAACGACACGTGCTGGACAGCGTTGTCATCCGCATACCATCCAGACGATGGTGGCGCGCACCAAGAGGTTCAGTTCCTCGTTCCTGCCCCGTGCCATTAAGTCATGGAATGCCCTTCCAGCTCATGTGTTTCCTTCCTCCTACAATCCTGGGTTCTTTAGGCGGGGCGTGAAACGGCATCTCAGTGGGCCTTCAGGGTGAGGGCGACAGGCGCGGTGGGTATGCGCTATTGTGCCTGTCGACCTAACATTTGGACCTCACGATCGCTTACCATCAGGTGGAGTGAGATCATCCTGAACGCTTCTTTTAAATAAAAAAAAAGTATCTCATATATTCTCTACAGTCCTCTGCTCCGCACCACACCGCTGTCCTAACTCCGCACCCCAATGCCTGCTGTATTTTATGGATATCCGCTCCACTCCGCCTGTGCCGTTTCCATTGATGTTGGGCGGATATTTCGAGCATAGTCACTAAGCTCCGCTCCGCCCAGCTCCGCGTCAATGAGAACCCACCCTTACATATAAAATGCTGGAGCGTTTGTATGCAAGTAGAGCATTTTTGGCAAACCGACTGGTGGCGGCAAAACCATCACAGTAGAAGGCGTAGCTAAATACCACAGGTCGATCACGGGCAGCAGCGTCAGCGGAGCGAGAAGCTACGACCTGCGATCACTAACCCGCCTGCCCAGCGTGGCGATTATGGGTATATCATCCAGAAGTTTGCCCTAGGTGGCGAATAACTGGAGAGGCCTATGTCCAGCAGTGGACTGCAATAGGCTGATGATGAGAGCATCTTTGTTGTGAATGTTTTTGTTGTGTCGGAATTCCGCATGCGGACCGCCTTAGTGTGTATTCTAGATAGGCGTCAGCCCCACAAAGCCTAGGTGTACCATACCCAGAGCAGAAATTTCTTTTATATTGGCTCGGCATAGTGGCTTCCTGTCACTCTGGCCACGGGCAGGAAACCTCAGTTTCCAGTCAGTCACCACAGCCATGCTGGCCTACAGGATGCTTCTTCACGCTTCGTCCCTTAATCAAATGGATTTTTTATTACAGTACTGTCAAGTGGGAAATAATTTCCCAATCTTTGAATAAGGGTAAGGATCCCATACTATAAGAAGTCGGAAACACACGAGCAGGCAGAGAATTCCATTTTTTGATGGTACGGCACAAAAAGGAGTTACCAAACTTTTTGGTACGCGAAGGTATATTTTTCACCGTGAAACGGTGGCACCGCATGCTCGCTCACTGTCGTTCTGCATATGCATGCATGCATGCGCATGAAATGCATTCCCGACAACAAAAAGTTAAGTAAAACTCCAAAATAGACATAAAAAATAACTTTAATCATTCTCATCATCCTCGTCCGGTTCCTCAAAGTCCTTGATCTTGACATCGGCGTCCTCGCCGTACTGTATGATGTTGTCTATGGTGAGCAGCACGTCGGCCACGCTCTGCTCCTGCCGGTTGTCCAGCGGGCAGAAGCGCACCAGGCTGAAGCCCTCGATCACCTCGCCGATGGCCGCCGTCAGCCGCGCGTACTTTTCGTGCCACTTGGACTTTCCGTTGCGCATGTCTGCTAGCAGCACGTGCGGGTCCGGGTCTAGGTAGCTGGATTGAGTAAAGAAGAATCATTATCAGCCTGTCGCAGACCACTGCTGGAGATAGGCCTCTCCAGTAGTTCGCCACTTTGATTAAATACCTGGAGGCTGGGTGGAGGGTGAGTAAACCCACAATCGCCACACTGGGCAGGCAGCTTAGCGATCGCAGGGCGTAGCTTCTCGCTCCGGTGACGCTGCTGCCCGTTATCAGCTACGGTTATACGCCACCAGTCGCTGGCGACTGGTGGCGCTGGAGCCTCGTTTGCTATTTGGCAGGACGCACGACGGGCAGGTGGGGTTGGCTTGGAGCGATAAGATTATAGGTAGCTCCCTTACTCCAACCCACCTGCCGAGCGATGACTAAGGCAAATCCTCGTAAATGACAATTATCATAGGGGCAGGCATAAGCCTTGGACATAAGTCCAACATTGGTCGTTTGCACGCTGATGATGAGTGCTGTGAAAAAGAATAGTTTCGAATATCAAACTCACTTGTCTAGCTGACTTTTGGCCGATTTGCTGAGCAGGTCCATCTTCGTCAGAATGTTCACGTGAGGCAGCTCCAAGTTCACCATGACGCTCAACGCCGCCATTGTTCCTGAAATAATTATTCGGAATTAAAAACGGTTGCCAATTGCCATTCAAGAGTAACTATGGAGGATGGATTTGACGATCCATAAGTGCTTGTCATAAGCCTGCTTTAATAAAGATATTTTTCTTTTCATTTCATTTCATTCAAAATAAAAGACACGTATTTTTTAATTTGTAAATTAGACTAAAATTTACAAAGTTATAGCCCATTGAAATTACGCGTGACGTCACGCGGTGTGGCATTTTTACGGGACGGAACCTAACTTTTGACTGGCTCGATGGCTCATTTATAAATAAATAAAGCTTAGTTTTGGGCTAGATGGCGATGTGTGGCCCAGGGTCGCATGTCATGGGTTATTTATTATTATACTACTTTTACATCATCATCATCAGCCCACATCAGTCCACTGCTGGACATAGGCTTCTCCCAATACTCGCCACTTCCCGGGCCTCTCGCATCCAGCTCTTGCCAGCCGTCCTGCGCAAATCGTCACGCCACCTGGTCTGAGGGCGTCCTACACTACGTTTGCCGAGACGCGGTCTCCACTCCAGAACTCGTTTACCCCAACGGTTGTCGGTTCTGCGGATGATGTGGCCAGCCCACTGCCACTTCAGCTTACTGATCCGGTGAGCTATATCGGTAACTTTGGTTCTCTGCCGGATCACCTCATTTCGGATCCGATCTCGAAGAGAGACGCCGAGCATAGCCCTTTCCATAGCTCGCTGAGCGACTATGGACTTTTACAAAGAGTAATTAACCTGAGAGGAACTTAGCCCCGTCCACCATGAACTGCGAGTCGACCATGAACACGACGCACAGCCGGAAGTTCCAGCGCTGCAGCTGGTCGGCGAGCCGGCGCACGACGGGCAGGTGCGTGTACAGCTCGATCTGCCCCGGGCAGTCGAACAGCAGGTAGTCGTCGTCCACGTCGCCCAGCTGCTCCTCCAGCCAGTCCGTGTTTTCCAATAAAGTCCTGGAATAAGTATAAATATAAATAAATATATGAATGTAATGTTTTTTTTTTTTTTTTTTGTACTTTTCCATCTGCCATCGGCTCTCGGAGCCATAATCAGATAGGTTCTCCAGTGATAGGTTAGGTGATAGGTGACACTCCATTAAGTGTCATCCTAATATAATCCAATTTATAAAAATTTGGTTTGGGCCAGTTATTGTTAATGTCTCTGGTCCAATTGAAGTATCTGCCATCGTTTTAGGCGTGTTGTGTTATCCTCGTCTAATAGGCATCTAGCTAGCTCATTGGTATGTCCCTGAAGTCTCCTCTTGTAGCGTTCACAGCTTTTATGAATGTAATGTAATGTAGGGATGTAAGGGAGTGGCCTATCATCATTTCGCTTCAAGCCAACCTCACCTGCTCGTGCTGCCGAATAACAAACGAGGCGCTGGCAACCGACTGGTGGCGGTATAAACATCATAATTAAAGGCATAGCTAAATACCATAGACCGATGACAGGCAGCAGCGTCACCGGAGCGAGAAGCGACCTGCGATCGCCAACCCGCCTACTCAGTGGCGATTATGGGTATATCCGCCAGACGTTTGTCCTAAGTGAAGAACAACTGAAGAGGCCTATGTCCAGCAGTGGACTGTAATAGGATGATGATGAAATAATAGATATTTTCTTGAAAACCAGAAAGTTGACTTCAAACGGTGAAAGGTAGTCATATCACTTTAACCCATTCCCTGTCCACCGTCCAGAAATAATAGAATTTTAATTGTTATCAAAATCAAATCAAATCAAATCAAATCTTTATTTCGGATAACTTTGATCCATGGGTTAGTAACAATGCTTATAAATCTAAGGGTTAGTATAACAATACAATTAATTTATAAAATACATTTACATTTAAAATACATTTACCTACTCTATTTTGTCATGTACCTAAGTGGCACCCCCTGCGAACGCGACCCAGCACTTTTGGTGACTTCGGTCATCACTCGCACGAAGTGCCTTAATATAGGTGCATGCGGATCCTCTGCCACTACCTTCAGTATGCTGTTGTTATGTATCAAATGTGATACACGAGACAGGGAACCTATTAAGTGATCTCTTCCAGACATCCTTTGTGTAGTAGTCACTATTAGACAGGGTTTGCTATTTTCACTGGCTCACCACTACATCCAGCTCCGAGCGCAGACGCCTGATCCGACCAGCACCGTAGCTTAACCCCGACTGTCGATCGCAGCGCCCCCTCTAGTGGTGTACGTAAGACAATGTATATACCTATTATATAGATACAAACACTACACTTTGGTTACCTAGATGATAATTAAAAGAAAGAAGGGGTAAGGTGTCAACAATACTCACTCTATACAAAAAACCAGCCCCCCATTGGGTCCAAACTGCAGCTCCTCATCCTCCATCGCATCGTCCAGGTGTATCAACTCTCGGATGTCCACAAGCGGCTCGTAGTCGAAGTGTTCTGCTGCCGGGTCCAAATTCACCACCTCTATGATGCGCTTTGAGTCACTTGCGTGCTTTACCATTGTTGAGCAGTATGTGGACTGTGGATGAGATAAATACTTATTTGTAATGTTTCTCAATTTAAATAGATGCCTTTTTATAGCCTTTATCTATATGGGTCATTCTAAGTTAAGATGTACTTTCGACGGCAACGACAAAAAAATACATTTTTTTTAAATAAACGTCATAAATAACCTATCTATCATTTAAAACTAAATGTTTTCAATGTGGTCACTGAAATTTATTGCAGAAATGTACGTAATTAAGTCACAGTAAGCTCTAATATAAGCAAAATATCTCTCCCCTGTGCTGTCCCCGAACCGACTTTATTTGTATATCAGTAATTATGAATGTATTAAAATTCAATAATTACTTTATCATCGTTAATTTTATAAAGATAGTTAACTTAGGAATAGTATTTAACAAGTAAAAGTGCTTATATTTCAATTCTTAAAAAAAAATATTAACACCAAAATTTGTCCACCATGTTTCGTGTCTCGTCCCCTGGTCTTTTGTTTTAATTCAAAAATCAGTTTTGTATTCCTAGTCTGTAGAAGTTGTGATCTTGAATGCATAGTGTTTAACGTGGAGTTAGCAGCAAGCGGCGCATAAGCAACTGCGCAGCCATATTGACGGCCATTTCGATCACGCCACTCGCTGGGCGCAGAAGTGTTTAGTGAATGCAGTCTTTCCCCTGGTAAGTTTTACTTTGCAATTATTTGTTAAAATAATAACATATACTTAAATATGTACTATACATAATGTATACATTGTTACATTTGTTTGTGAATTACGTGTGAGGAATAGTTTTAAGGCTTTTTTTAGATTTCTATCAAAAATATATCTCCCCTGGCGTATTTCCCCTGGCTCTTTTGATGGCAGGGGAGATACTTAATGTTCAGGGGAGATACATTTTTACGCGATTCCATTAATACTTACTAGTTTTCTCTAAACCTTTACTTGGCGTTATGTCTATCTTTGCTTTACAATACAATATTACGTACTTTTTTACAGAAAAATGGCACAGCTAAAGTTTTTAAGCGATGGCACGGTTACCTAATATCGTAACAAAATGATGTTCAAGGTTTTGGCGACAATGTTGGATGATTTTTACACAAACCTTCAAAATTTGACATGAAGCGGGTCACAGTAAGGGTATTCCTGATGGAATGGGTGTAACTTGCAAGAGCTGCGTCATCGACTAGTTGCTAGTGGCTAGTAGATATTTCATCAATAGATGACTGATGGTATTAAAGTTTTCACCGTAGATGATGCAGACATAACGAAAAAAAACAGCAAAATTGGGATCTAGAAGGTATAAAGACTTTTTTAGGCACACTAAAGGTTCACCAAGTTGCCGGTGCGTATTCGTCCACTGCCTGTACGCCTGATATTAAAAAGTTTGAGCTGCTTCCTTGACTTTTGAGTTATGTCATCATTTTCGGTTAGTTACTTTAGATTCTCCACAAACACATGCTAAGCTAATGATTTAGATGATGAGCCACTAATTTAATTCGTATGTCAAGAATGTGTGAAGAAGCCTCAAGAAATTTCTGTACCTACTACCACAAGCAACCAGACTCCACAGAGAAGATCCAAAGCCCTCAATATCTGGATAAAAATCTTTCTACAATAAGGATTTTGTACTGGTTAAACTTTAAAATTAATTATGACAATATTTCTTTTATCACCTGGGATCAGATTATAAAATAACAAAAAACTGATTTTAAATAATTCATAATTCAAATAAATACAGATGATTCTTAAAAAATAACCATGTGTTTTTGTTTATTTATGTCTTCCCTATACATAAAGTATCCTCCCCTGGACTGTGTATTTCCCCTGGTCACCTATAAAACGTGATAAATCCAATTAATTGACTGGCCACTTTGCAAACATTATGATCTTAGCAGTTTACATAATAAAAATGTATACTTAAGTAAAAATGTATAAAAAAATGCCATGCCGCCATTTCATACAACGAATTACATCTTAACTTAGAATGACCCATATGTTGAATGATGTTTTGACGTGCAAAAGAATTTACTTGTAAATCTATTTGCAGAAATAAATTATTTTATTTTATGTTGTCTGGAAGAGATTTAACTTTGTTTTGTAAGTAATGTGCTTTACTGTAATGTTTTTGTGCCGAAGACTATACCTATTCTATCTTCAGAAACATTTTAACCTAATAAACATTTTCTCTTTCTTTCGAACACAATACCGAATGAAATGTTGAAGGTAAATTTTACTCTGTACAAGGTTACCCTACACTGTCGACCGTAAGGTGTCTTTAGGAATCAAAGAACGATATAAAATAGCCAGACATAACATAAAATCTTCTAAATCTATGGGGTTGTGTTTAATCAGCCGCTATTGATGATTCATAAATAGGATCGTTATTTTCATACTAAACATCAAGGGTACTTACTTTTCCACTACCTGCAGGACCCACAACTAACTGAGCGTACCTCATGTTTATTTGTAGAAAATATAACTAATTAGAACATTTAAGTATTTTGTTTTGAAACTTTTGTGTATTTTAGAGGTTATGTTGTAATGAAAACAAATTTACATTGCACACGTGAACAGAAATGAAAGATAAAATTTAATAGTACGGTAGTTCACAGCTTTTTACGTGAAATTAAAAAAATTATAACACTTAATTTCTAGAAAATAACGAGAATAGAGGTATATCTCCATGAAACAAACATGGAATGGATGTCAAACTAAGTTTAATGTCAATCAATGTCAAAATTGTCAAAATTGCCGGGTCCGAATTATTCATTATGAGAAATCATTAAACACAAAAAAAATAACAGAATCTGGCAAGCTATTATTTTAAGTATGCAACATGAGTAAGGATCTTCTTAGGTTATTTTTGTCTAAAAACAACAAAAATATTATGCAGATAATGTTCTATAAATACTGGCATGCCACAACTTCTTGGTCTAATAATAGGTACACTGAAAATCTATATCATACGTCAAATTTTCATGTTTACTTTCGGTTCAGAGCGAATAAATTATATATTCTCGAATAATTATTTATCAAAATGCGAGCGGTCGGTATAGACCTCGGAACAACGTACTCCTGCGTGGGAGTCTGGCAACATGGAAATGTTGAGATCATTGCCAACGATATGGGAAACCGCACTACTCCATCATACGTCGCCTTCACTGACACAGAGCGACTAATCGGAGACGCTGCGAAGAATCAAGTAGCCCTAAACCCAAGTAATACAATATTTGATGCTAAAAGGCTCATTGGGCGAAAGTTCGATGATCCTAAGATACAGCAGGACATCAAACATTGGCCTTTCAAAGTCGTCAACGATAGTGGTAAGCCTAAGCTTCAGGTCGAATACAAAGGGAAGACTAAGCGTTTCGCCCCTGAAGAGATTAGCAGCATGGTTCTCACTAAGATGAAGGAAATAGCAGAAGTCTACTTGGGTGGAAGCGTGAAGGATGCAGTCATAACTGTTCCAGCTTATTTTAATGATTCGCAACGACAAGCCACGAAGGACGCTGGAGCTATAGCCGGGTTAAATGTCCTGCGAATTATTAACGAACCCACTGCCGCAGCTTTGGCTTATGGCTTAGACAAAAACCTCAAAGGAGAGAGAAATGTGCTGATTTTCGACCTCGGCGGAGGCACCTTCGATGTATCCATTCTGACTATTGATGAGGGATCGCTTTTCGAAGTCAAAGCCACGGCTGGAGACACGCACCTCGGCGGCGAAGACTTTGATAGTAGACTGGTCACTTTTCTAGCTGATGAGTTTAAGAGGAAGCATAAGAAGGATTTGAAGAGCAATCCGAAGTCGTTGCGTCGTTTGAGGACTGCTGCTGAGCGAGCGAAGAGGACGCTGTCCTCAAGCACCGAAGCTAGCATTGAAATAGACGCCTTGTATGAGGGAATCGACTTCTTTTCGCGTATATCTCGAGCGCGTTTCGAGGAGCTCAACGCGGATCTCTTTAGAGTGACCTTGGATCCCGTAGAGAAGGCCCTGAAAGACGCTAAGATGGACAAGAGTTCTATTCACGATATTGTTCTGGTGGGCGGGTCGACTCGCATACCTAAAATTCAGAGCCTGCTCCAGAACTTCTTTAACGGAAAGAAGCTTAATTTATCTATTAATCCTGATGAAGCCGTAGCTTACGGGGCGGCTGTTCAGGCTGCCATTCTAAGCGGGGAGCGCCACTCCAAAATTCAGGATGTATTGTTAGTAGACGTAACTCCTTTGTCGCTCGGTATCGAAACAGCTGGCGGTGTGATGACCAAGATCGTCGAACGCAACGCAAAGATTCCCTGTCAGCACTCTCAGACGTTCACGACCTACTCTGACAACCAGCCTGCCGTCTCCATCCAGGTGTACGAAGGAGAAAGAGCAATGACTAAGGACAACAATCTGCTCGGCAACTTCGATCTGACTGGAATACCGCCTGCTCCTAGGGGGGTACCACAGATTGACGTCACTTTCGACATGGACGCGAACGGCATCCTGAACGTGTCCGCGAAGGAAAACAGCACGGGGAAGAGCAAGAATATAGTCATTAAGAATGACAAGGGCAGACTGTCTCAGGCGGATATCGAGAGGATGTTGTCTGATGCAGAGACGTATAAGGAGGAGGATGACAGGCAGAGAGACCGCGTGGGCGCTCGGAACCGTTTGGAGACGTATGTTTATGGTGTGAGGCAGGCGATAGATGAATGTGGGGGGAAATTGGGCGAGAGGGAGTGTGGGAGCGCCCGTCGCAAGTGCGAGGAGGCTTTGAAGTGGTTGGACGCTAATTCGTTGGCTGAGAAGGACGAGTATGAGCATAAGCTGCAGGAGGTGAGTGCTGTGTGCGCTCCGTTGATGAAGACACTTCATGGGGCAGGGGGGCGCCAGGGGAGCGGTCGTGGCGGCGGGAAGGCGGGTAATGACGGACCGGTCATTGAAGAGGTGGATTGAACTTTATTTTGTTACTTGTGATTTGCAAACGCAAAGATATTTTTGTTTTGTTATTTATTTAATAAAGAATTAATTCCATGATACATTTTTCTATCCTCCTTGTAATTAATCGATGTTAGGGCGGAATCTACTTGATAACTCTGCTAAGCTATCTTAGTAATGAATAATGTTATTATTGTGGGTAGGCTTCCTTATCTATTACGAGTAAGTATTTAAATGCTGAAGGTAGGCTAATGCTTCGATGTCAATGAAATGTCGTAAAACTTAGGTACTTACTACGTAATTAACTCAATATTTAAATAATTGTTGCTGACCGTTTAACCACCCATTTAGAGGAGTGGTTGTACGCTGCCCCTCTGATCTAGCGGTGAGAGCCTTCCGCTCCCCCAACAGTCCGGTGATGATGATAAGGCCGCCTTGGCCATCATCGTAGTCATTTAGAAAAAATAAACTGGCTGTGACATACGGACGGACAGACAGACAGACAGACATGACGAATCTATAAGGGTCCCGTTTTTTCCATTTTGGCTACGGAACCCTAAAAATGCCCCTCTCTGCCTGTCGCTACGGCCATGTCATTGTGTTGTAGGTATTTGTGTATCAGGATTCAATGACATCAGAAGTTTAATAAAACAAATAACTGATTAGCAATTTCTTTATTTTTAATTTAATAACTTTAGAAATTGTTCGGAAAGAAGACAATGTTTCAGCATTGTTATTATTATGATATGAACAATAATAATTATCGCTATACGTTATGCTATCGTTACGCAATGGATAACGCTCCGTAACTATGTGCTACTTACTATGTACAGCTACAACGTCAACGTAACAATTCAATACAAGATGCCATAAATATGTAGAATAATTATTAGGTCGCTCGGATAGTTTATATTATCTGCAGACGCTTGACTTGTCAAAAAATTAGAACGCTGAAAGAGTTCAAGAGATTCCACCTGATTGCCGACGCCATTTTGAAAATTTAAAACAACGGCAGGTGGTAGGATACCTAATATAAATTCCGAACACAGATTACACTCGGAACTACAGAAAGAAAAAGTCGTTTACCCACAGACGTTAGTCTCATCTGGTATAATTTTCTCCACATATTGTCATCTAACTCTTAATTCTTGTGGTCCTACCTAATTTTTAGGGATTTCACTTACTCGTATAACACCAGTATCATGTCATGACCCCATTGGTAAATTGATCGGTCATCGATTGATCGGTCGGAAAATCTCGATCGATCCGTTTCTGTCGATCGGTGACAGAATCGAAGATCGATAGATTGATTCTCAACTTAATTTGACATTGTATTTAAACATTTTCTGTAGGTATATTTTATATTTATATCTTTATCTTGCAACATTTATAGTGGGTAAACTACGACTGCTACAATAGAATGGCAAAGAAAACAGTTTTGGATTTAAATATCGAGTTATTCCTGGTAACTACCTATTGTAAGTAAGTACGAGAAGTTTGGAGACTATGTATTCTTCAGTATTATGTGGTTTATTACCCTTTTGAATGACTTTTTGACTTTCCGTAGCTTTGCGGAACGCTTGAACGTCAGTGCGTCACGGAGGTGACCAAGAAATATGCTGCTTATTGCACAATACGGTGGCCAGAGTTGTGACCAAGACAATTGTACACTCTACGAAGGACGTCTGTGTTTACGACTACATACACGGACCACTGAACACGACACGTAAGTCCTTAATTTATTAACTTTTACGCTTATTTTGACGCTTGTTCACAAATCTGACTGATGCAGTTGTATCTGACATAAGTAGGTACGGCATTTCTTCTATCTCCAATTGTTCGGAATAACACCCGCCTAGGTAATTCACCGATCTTATAAAATATCCGAGACACCCATTTCATTTAAACAACAACATATAATATTCATATACATATAATATTCTTTCGAAAGCAAAAGCTATGAAATGAGTCTATAAAATTAAATATTGAAAGCTTTAATATTTATTTAAAATGTTTAAAAAATCTTTCCTTAACGGTATCTGAGATTTAAATTAAAAGTTCTGATAACTGTCAAACAGCCTAAATACTTTATTTAATATTGACTATTACTCGCTAGCTTAGCCTAGCTTACCGTTATATAAACATCGATATGTATTAAGTTCGGTAGGTCTAAAACTGTATATAGAAAGAGTGATCTCATTTTCTTTGATTAAAAATTTCTCCAAACTGCAATCGATTGAATTTCGAAATATTTGGGCCTAAATCTATGTATTATCAGAGATAAATTTCGTTACATTTCCTTCGATACACTTTAGAATGACAATAATTTCGATTATCCATGAATATACCCTTTTAAGAATTTTAATTTTCGGGAGTTGCTATCGGCTACTCGGTCGCGGCACACGCCGGACCGCGCTTACGTATGTACACTAGCTGCCTCTATGTACACCGTGATGCAAGGAGTATGGTTCCTTTTAATGTACAATTTATACTTTATATCCTAAGGAAGAGGAAACCGAGGGATAAAAAGCGAGCAAACAAAATAAAAAGAACAGAAATTAGATTAAAAGCAAATTTATTGCTAAAATAAAATAAAACTATAACCACAAGCAATACGTTATTTGCTTAAACGTATACGTTTCTCATTTGTCTCTAAATTTGTACGTTCTCTAAAAATATATAAAATAGAAAAGAAAACAAATCATACGAGTGTTAAGAAGTGGAAGTCGGTACTCTACGGAAACTATACGAGCTAATACAACATCACAAAGTTGAGCGATCCCGCGGCTATAGAATAATATAAAGAAAACATACAATAGTATAAAATAAACATTCATAATTTAAATGTAAAACTTATAACCCGATTATATAATAATATTTTAAACCTCACCGGTTCATATAAACATAATAATACTTTTCAACTGGGCTCAGTAATAGATCATAGCTTAAATTTACATCTGATTGCACTTTAAAATTTCATTAACAATTAAATGAACGTCCCTACCCTATCATACGGCAACGAATATCTTACATACACTACACATATGTACACCGGCTCAGCAACATTCGATACATATTTGGTATATTTATTTACAATAATCGAATTCGAAAGAGGTAAGCCTTAACTAAACAATACTCAGATATTTGTACCTATCCAGGGTACGCCTCCGTGTCTACATTAAAAAATTAAAGCAAAATGCAATTTTGTATCGTAAAGTTCGACGCGGGCGCGCCGCCACTATGTACAGAGTCTCGGGCGAGACGCGCCGCCGCCCTCACAGTCTTAGTACTCCCACCGATCTTCCTCCGTCTCCGTTTTAATCTTGTCTTCGGAGAGCACGTCCTCGGGCGGCGTGTGCGGCGCTCGCGGCGTGTGGGGAGTGAGGGGGGTGTGCGGGGTGTGGGGGGTGTGCGGCGTGCGCGGCGGCGGCGACGCGGCCGGCGACCCGTCCCGTGCTACCGCCGCCGGCTCCACCCGGACCGTTTCCTCCGCCTCCCGCCTGAAGTCGTCGCTGCGCATCACGCACACGCCGTTGATGATCACCTCGTCCGGGTTCCGTGGCTTCTCGTCCTGCCAGTCGGGGTTCACCCACTGCGGCGCCGCCGGCTTCCGCCTGCTCGATCGCGCCGCCGGCGTCGACGCCGCCTTCGGCTCCGTTTTCGACTCCCCGTCGTCCAGGGAGTCTTCCGACCCGAGGTTGCTTTCGACGTCGTCGTCCTCGAAGTCGTCGCCGTCCGGCTCCCGCTTCAGCGGCATCGATAGGTCCAAGCCTCCGCTCTGGTCTTTGACCTGCTCGTCGGGCGGTATCAGCCCGCGGCCTATCAGCGCCGCCAGGTTGGAGTTGGCGGCGAAGTAGGGCGGGTAGGGGAGCGGCACGCCGGCGAGGCCCATCCTCTCCTTCTGCAGTTCGAGCAGCCTCTGGTTGAGGAGTAGACGGAACTGCACCGGGTCGAAGGGAGCCGAGGACTGGTCGCGCACCGGTGGTTCAGCGGGTAGACCGTGAGGCGCCTGCTGCTTCAGCCGCATGCGGTGGTTGTGGAACCAGTTGGTTATCGTCCGCGTGGAGAGGCCGAGCTCCGCCGCGAGGAACTCTATCGTCGGCATGTTGGGGTACGGGTCGAGGGCGAAGGCGAGTCTGAGGGCCTCCTTCTGCTCTTCTGAGAAGAGGACGCGCTGTTTTTTAGCTGAGGGCGCTCCAGAGGTGGGGCCCGGTGAGCTCGAGTGGTAGAACTCGGAGGTGTCGTTGGAGGAGGTGTCGGAGGAGTTGTCCTGGCCGGGGCCGCTGGACCGCCGCCGCTTGTTGGCCTCGCGCCTCTCGTTCTTCAGCGCTTGCAGGCGGTCGATGTTGTGCGCGTCGCTCAGCCAGAGCTGCATCCGGATGAACGGCTCGCGGCCCTTGATGCTGAGCATGTGCCAGGGCTTGGGCTTCGAGAGCAGCTCGCTGACGGAGCCTTGCGAGAGGCCGAGGACGGCCTCGCCGAAGATTTTCTGGCCGATGTTGTTAGCGAGGAGGGCCTCCTTGATTTTGGTCGTGATCGTTTGCGTGTCGAGGTCCTGCGTGAGGGCGGCCATCTCGTAGACGCTGGGGGAGATGTGCTGGTGGAGGTTGCGCATGACTGGTTGGTGGTGGGGCTGGGGCGGCGGCGGCGGCTTGCGTTCTTTGTTGTTGTTGTCGTGGTGCTGCGGGGGGAGCGTGACGGCGTGGTGCGGCGGGAAGCCGGGCGGCGTGAGCAGCAGCGGCGCGGGCGGCAGGTGGCCGAGGTGCGCGGGGCCGAGCAGCTGCTCCTGCTGCATCTTGCTGAGCAGGGAGGTGGCGTCTGAGATCATCTTCTGCGTCGGCGGCATCGGCTTGGTCATGTTTGGCGGACAAGCTGGAAAGAAGAAGGGGATTGGTTAGGACGATGATATTGAACAACTGTTCAGGGATAATTTCTTGCTTTTTTAGATATAGACTTTGAGACAAGAATGACCTAAACATTTTTTAAATCTGTTTCTCAAGGACGTTGGGTAATAAGATTTTGGTTAAGGTAGTACATCGTGCTTGACGTTTCCGCTGTGTTGCAACAAAAGTGTTCACAAGACGGAGTTTGAGTTGCCAAGTTATATCAACTATCAAGTCAAGTCATCACCAACAGGCTGTAGACGTCCACTGTTGGACACAGGTCTCCCCCAATGACAACTGTCAGATTGTCTTAGTCACCATGCTTGGCAGGTGAGTTTGTGACCGCAGTAACCAGAAAGTCAAGTAAACAGGAAAATACTTACGAGGTGCTCCGCTGTAGTTCCCAGTCCTCATGAGCTTCTCCGGCGCAATCTTGTACTGGGACGCGACCAGTTTGTGCACGGCGTTCTCGTCTTCCAGGAACATCTTCATACGGATGAACGGCTCCCTGCCCTTCTGCGTCAGCATGTGCCAGGGCTTCGGCCTCGCCAGCAGGTCGCTCACCGACCCCTGCGACAGCCCTAGCACGGACTCCCCGAACAATCTTTGGCTGATCGAGTACTGGCTCAAAGCCTCTTTGACTCTTCTCACAATCTCCTCAGTATTCAAATTGTTGAACAAGTCGAATTGCTGCTGCGTTATCGGCGGGAGCACCGCCTTCATCGACCGCTGCGGCGGCGGGTGGTGCGTGGGGTTCGACGGCTGAGAGATCAGGCTGTTCGTGATCGATGCCATCCTTTGGAGCGGACTCGCCGCAGCTGAGCTGCTAAAGTCCTCATTCGGCGTTATCGCCGGCGGCAGAATCGCGTTCCCTAAGGGACTAGAAGCGGACGAGCCCGTCGACTGCTGCCCCGGCTCCAGTTTCGGCCTAACTAACGAGAAGGCGCTCCCCGCGTGCCTTATAGCCTCCTCGGCGTCCATTGGTCTATCCTTATCGCTATCAGTCATTCCATTCATTTTGGCATGTTTATCCTTAGGTAGTGAGAGATCTTGCACCGCGCCTGATCCGTTGATGTGTTGGTTCTGTGCTTGCTGCATGGCCTGTTGCTGGAGGGCGAGCAGGTTGGGGAAGGGGGGCATGCCCTGCATGTGCTGGATGCTGGGCATGTTGGCGCCGGGCTGCAGCTTGGCCAGCTCGCGGTGGTACGCCTCCAGCGCCATGCGGATGTCTTCGGGAGGCCGCTCCATGTGCGGTGGCATCCCGCCGCTGAAAAATGGAGGAAACACGCTACATTTTAGTTCTAGATTTGCTGCTCTCGATTAAAGTACAATGGGCGTAACTTAATAATGAGATGACAATGGTTATTATAATTACAACGAGTATCTTCCGAACTGGAGACGTCGCTAGGTAGGCTAGACCAGCTGTTAGAATAGCTGTCAGTTCCGTGAAATAGAAATGAGATAGTATCTATGTGTCAGAAATCTGTTTCTTTGAAAGGTCATGGTAGCTAATGCAATTGGTTACTTGACCGTGTTTGGTTTTGTAACTCTGAGACCTTTAATGATGATGATGATGATGATGAGTTCTTTTATTGAGTTGACAAACAGCCTGTTGTTTGGAAAACTACTTAGAGTGAATTTTGAATTACCTAAGAGTTACAATCTCTGTCTACATCACCATCAGCTTTAAGACATCCTACTGCTGGACATAGGCATCTGCGATAGGCTGATGATGATGATGATGCTTTAGTCAACACGCTTCATCGATCACCCAATCACATCTCTCTATAAGTAAGTAGTTGTTAACAGGGGCCGATCGTGAATTTGTGGGGCCCTTGGCTAAACTACCTAATTAATAGGCAAATCAAAAAATACTGTTACTGTTTTAGTTCTAGAAAAGGTTTCAGCGGGGTCTATAGGTTACTACAACTAGTCTATAGTAACCTCGGGGCTCTGGACTGCAGCCCAAACAGCCCTTAGGTAGATCCGGCCCTGGTTGTTAAGTATGCTTGGCGGTGGTACTCACGTGGGGAACCCCTCGCGGCTGTGGCGCATGTCCTCGACGCGCCGCGTCATGATCTTGGCGAGCTCCTCCTGGTAGATGCGCACCACCTTCTCCTGCGGAATGTCGTCGTTTTCGTACTTCTTCAGTCTTCTGTTCTGACTCGAGTCCTGCAAATTAAGGGTACATATGTTTTTAAGCTCACAAGTTTTTCGTTTATTTATAAATTGGTAGGTAGGTAAAATATCGATACAAAAATTTCAATAAAAGTTAACAAATTTTCACTTTTTTTGCTATGAAAAGCAGACTGAGTTGATGAGCTAGCAGTCTATCTGGTGTTAAACAGTAACCGCCCATGAACATCAGTAATGCCAGGGGCACAGACGCGGTTGCCAATTTGATATCATATAAATCCAACCTGTTTTCAACTAACTAACTTAAAAACTACTTTTTGTTGTTGAGTACCATAAAATAATGACTACGATTGAGGCAGTCCTCCAAAATCTGAGCCAAACAATAAAAGTTCGTTCTCTAAGTTCCTAGTCTAGCCAGTTGGCTAGACAATGACAGACAGGGCCGTCTTTAAACTATTTGAGGCCCTAGGTACATTAGGATCATGAGGCCCCTATGACCCAAATATCGGGTATCATTTGGTAATCTGACAGGAACTAGAGGGCCCCATTCAATCGCGGGGCCCCGGGCACGTGCCCACAGTGCCCAGTGGGGAAGAAGGGCCTGATGACAGAATTAGACAATTAACATACCTTATTAGAGAATGGCGAGGGGCACTGCGTGCGCGGCGAGCTCGAGTCCTCGTTGCTCCTGGAGTCGTCGTTGTTGGAGGGCCCCGTGGGCGTCTTCATGAGGTGCGAGGCCTCGTTGAGGATGTGGGCGAGCCTCTCGTCGCCCTCCCCCTCCGGCCTCCCGAAGCCCGCACCGGTACCGTCCTTTGTCCCCACTGAAAATAAAATATTTGGTTAATTTTATAGTCAATTGCAAAGAAACTAGAAATTATACATATATTTACTAGGGTAGGGTAAGTTTACAAAACAGGCAATACAGGCAGTGCATTATAATTTAACTGGCAAAAATTTCGGCATCTCACAACACGTCCGCTTGCCGCGATAGTTAAGTACCAACTGACAAATTAAACAGGTAGTGACGTATTCGCTTTGGGCGGATGTAGGTTCCTTCTAAATATAAAACAACGTCTTTGTTCCCTGCAAGCAATTAAACACAGATATTTTAAGTACTGAGGATAGGTTCGCCTCATCATGCGTGTCAGCTTTATTTCAAAATCTAATTAAAGCGCCATTTTGAATCTAAAGATCGCATTCGCACGACACTTTTCAGATCGTTACTGTCATTTCATAACAATATTTGAACCCGTACCCGCTTTAATAGCGGCTAAATCGTCCCCACACATACATAGTTGCGATGATCCAAGACTTAAACTCTTGCCAAGTAATAAATAGCATGTTATATTCGGGACAATTGAAATTAGGTGGGTCATTAATAACGTGACCAGACGTCCCGTTTTGAACGGGACAGTCCCGTTTTACAATTACGAGTCCCGGTGTCCCCGAAATGAACTGCGGGACGCAAAATTGTCCCGTTTTCAGAAACCGCGCGAAAATTTGAGTAGCAGGCGGCCGGCCACCGGCCCGCCCGCCTCCGTGATGTGACGCCCGCACCAATCGGACCCGAACTAGCGGTGTGCGAGAGCGAGACCGCGTCTTCGTCGACGCAATGACAACCGAGAGTGACCGAGATGTCATATCGCTCGTGTTTTGTTGATTGACATAAATAGTTTGACAAATTTTTCATTCGCTCACTTCTTGCTATTTGTTTTGTTTTTGTTTCATGCTCGTGTAGTAAATAATTTAAATTTCTTTTGCTTTGATATCACAAGTTAAAATGCCGAAACGCAAGTGTTCGTTCAATGTTAGCTTACAAGCGAAATATCCGTTTATCAAGCAAATAAATACTCCATCAGATGTCAGATGTGAAAAGTGTCGGACAGAATTTAGTGTTGCCCACAGTGGTAGCGGTGATATTGAACAGCATTTAAAGTCTGACAAACATAAAAATGCCGATCGTGCCGCCGCTTCGAGTTCTTCGATGTTAAACTTTTTCAAAAAATCGGACTCGCCAACTTTGAAGGACTTGGATATCGCCGCGGCAGAAGGCGTCTGGGCTTATCACACGATACAAGAAAACCACAGTTTTCGTTCTAATGATTGTGCATCGAAATTGATTCAATCATGTTTTGATCCCAAATTTACATGCGCGCGTACGAAATCAGAAGCTATTGTAGTAAATGTTTTGACGCCTACGGCGATGAAAGAGTTAAAAGATGACCTTGATAAGTGCAGTTGTATTACAATACTGAACGACGCTTCAAATCACGGTAACAAGAAAATATATCCTATTGTAGTGCGCTTTTTTCAACCTTACGTAGGTGTGCAAGTAAAAATTTTAGATTTTCAAGACCAACCTGGTGAAACTTCTGATATCATTGTCAATTATTTAAACCAAGTTTTGACAGATAATAATTTGACAGCAAAAGTCGTAGCATTTTGTGGGGACAATGCCAACGTCAATTTCGGAGGTGCAGCTAGGCGAGGAACTAACAATGTATTAACGAAATTACAATCATCTCTGAAAAAAGAATTAATAGGTATTGGATGTGGAGCCCATGTAATTCACAATGCAATAAAATCTGCTGCAGATGGGCTACCCGTAGATTACGAAAGCGTTATTGTGAAGATATATTCATTTTTTTATATTTACACGATTCGAGTTGAAGCTCTAAAAGAGTTTTGCGCCGAAACTGAAACGGAATATCAACAAATGCTCGGCTATAGCAAAACCAGATGGCTTGCTCTTATGCCTGCTTTAGAGAGGGTTTTAAAAATGTATCAGCCGTTAAAAAGCTACTTTTTGAGTATTGAAAAATGTCCCCTGTTACTAAAAAACTTTTTTGAAGACCCTACATCCGAATTGTGGTTTTATTTTTTACACGCTCAGTCAGCAAGTTTTCATCAAGCTGTCTTGACACTTGAAGGTCAGACTGTATCGGCAATTGAAGCTGCAAAAGAAATCAATCAATTAAAAAACAATTTAATTCAGAAACAGACCAATCAGTTTCTTCCATTTATGGTCCGTCAATTAATGTTAAAATTGAAAGATAATGGTACTGATATCGATGAAGAATTTGTGAAAAGGACGGCTACAGAATTTTATAAAACAAGCCGTGAATATCTGGAGCAGTGGACTTGCTTTCTTACGAAAGAAATGGAGATATTTTATTGGGCAGATTTAAAAAAAGTCCCCTCATGGGAAGACATTCAAAAATCTCTGGATGTATTAATTGAAAAGCAATATATTGACTGCAATAAAGATACTGAAGTTTTTGACGAATTTTCATTGGTGTCTAATTACATTACATTACAAAAAGTAACCGAATGGAATAATTTAAATGTTTCCACGGAAACCCGTTGGGTGGAAGTATTTAAACACTTTCGCGCCAACAATCTTAAACATGAAAACTTTGCTATTTTAATTGAATATATTTTATGTTTGCCTGCTACAAATGCTCCAGTAGAAAGAGTATTTTCTATTATGAATAAATTGTGGACATCTGAGAAAACCCAGTTACAAATTTCAGTCCTAAAGGCGATGTTGATAATTAAGGTGAATATAAAAAAAACGTGCCAAGAGTTTTATTGTTACTTGAAATCGTCACCAGCTATATTAAAACAAATTTGTTCTTCTGATAAGTATAATTATCACTAAACATTTAAGGTACCTATATTTTGTTTTTCTAAGCCAACTAAGTTTTTCTGAATAAATAACTTTAAAAAAAGCGTTTTTTTTCATTGACTACCTATCATTTGACCTAAATAAATCAATGTCCCGTTTTGGGTCAAAAAATAAATGGTCACGTTAGTCATTAAGGCTGCGCAGCAATGAATAGTGCTTTAAAGATAATCGCTGAATGGGAGCGGCCACTCATCGCCTAAGCCAGTAATCCTAAAACGGCGCTCGCGCACCCATAAACAAGCGGAGTTACGCGCGAACCCGCCCGCCATATTGTGGTCATTC
The DNA here is from genome assembly GCA_031163375.1 of Conogethes punctiferalis. Classification (NCBI taxonomy): domain Eukaryota; kingdom Metazoa; phylum Arthropoda; class Insecta; order Lepidoptera; family Crambidae; genus Conogethes; species Conogethes punctiferalis. Next base: position 806,114 of record CM062097.1, on the reverse strand, counting down.
ATCCTGTCAACATATTGTCTTTGGTCTCACAATGCAGCGACTGTTTAGATGCTGATATATGCCCAGCATTAGTATAATTGTGCGCTTAATTAGTCGGGGTATCTTTAGAATTAACTGCTTCATACGCTCAGATGTATGGCTAGTAACATTTTTGATTATTGCCCTGTTGTATTTAATTTACTGGTGTTATTATTAATGTTAACGATTTCATGCTGAAATTAAGTCTAAGCCCACTTGTTTCTCAAACAAAAATAGTTTTTGCTCATTAGAATTTCACATGAAATGAAATGTTGGTTTTGTTAAGTTCGTAAATAATTATATAACTTTCTATTGTTATGTTTATTGGCAGAGAATTCTAACTTACAAGTCAACACGAAAAGAAAAAAGTAAACAGCGGGGAATGTTATGACGTTCCGACACGTTCCGTGTCATTCATATAAGTGACGATACGTTTAAAGATTCTTGCTGTGACAACAGTCGTGGCAAGAAGCTACCCAAACGAGGCCAAGAGAATTTACCTATATACACTTTTACGTGAAATGCGATCATATTTGAGCATTATTTATGAAATTTGGCTATCACACGCTAAACAAACAATTCACCGGCTGTCCCCATTCTGCCATCTTATCTCCGATAATGATGATCGCGGGCAAACGATGTAAAATGGCCGACTGACATTAAGGTAAACAGACATTTTATGCGCCAAATCTAAGATTAATAATAAAAAAGTAGACTGCACGTTAGGGCACTAATGGCTGCAAGGTATAAGGGTTTTGTTACTTATATAAATTGTGGCTGATATAATTATGCATTAAAGTGTAATAATTTATAGATTTAAGACGTGTTATATGTACCTACGCAGGTTTGACATAACATGCCTTATCAGCAGGCACAGATAACAAAGAATGCCTTAGAAGTAATGCAACAAATAAAAAATAATACGGTTGTTTTCCTTTATGCTATGCCCTTCAAAAAGCTTTTTGCCTTGAATCAGCCTGCTACTACGTCGATCGTCACTCTGAAAGTCACCGGTTCAATGTTTTGTTTTAAAAGTCAACAGCTGTTTTGAAATCCGATATGACAGCGAAAATACTTCCGCCAATAAAAGCAGTTTAGGGGAAGACACTTCGCGGTTCCCTAACAACTCTCAGAAAAGAACATTATTAGTTGTAAAGGTCTCAAAGAGTTTATCGCCTCCTTAAATGTTATTTTAAAACGTTTTGTTCACCGATTTTCCGTCGTTGTTTATTTTAGATAGCTTTCTCGGATCACGCGAACTTAAACCTTGATTAATTGACGATAAAAAACATAATGCGATGCAGTAAAGTTGTTTTCCGAAATCGCACCAGCTTTTATCGGTATGTAAAGTGTATTTTATTTATTGGTAATTAAATGTGGATTTAAGGTGTCAACGGTAACATGTGTATTTTGGGAGATTTCGTGGTCGCGACGGCTCCGCGGTCTCTACTATACGAAACATGAAATCGTAGGTATATTATAACATTTGTTTGATTTGATTTCTTCAGTATAATATGAATCAGTTTTTACTAATTATTATAAATGTTAAATCTTGTTTTCATGGATGTAGCATGGATGTTTGTTATTCCTTTACCTACGTGAAAAGTACTGAACGGATTTTAAGAAAAAAATACCTTACCTACATCCTACATCCTGTTGACTTTTGGCTTGGCACCTTTTTTATACCAGATTTCTAAAATAAGTTGTGTTGTATATTTAATATTAATTGGCACTCAGTATCTAAGTCATATAATTATACCTACTCCCTGAATTGGAAAAAAGTTACGTGTGATAATGAATTACTATGTCGTCGGTTGTACGGCCACATCCCTTTGCCTGTCTTCGGGAAAAAGATATCATTAAATGGCGACTAGGCTTTACGCACACGGTTTCCTATTAATTAGTAATTAAAAAAATACAATGGCACAGTCTAAGTTATTGTTCTCGGTAAAAATTACGACTAGAAACTTTAGAAAGTTAATAAATTAAATGTCACTGAATTATCAATTGTAACATAATATGTCGGTATTTATATTCTTCAATTGCGTGCAATTCCGTATACATTGACGGTTCTGTTATCAATGATTTAATGGTTACGGAAGGGAGCGGGCGATGCAACACGCATGGGAGTTTTTGCAACGAATTCTGTTAGAGCTTTAGTTTCTTTTTCTCAATTGGTTTCTGTTATCTCGTAAATAAGTAATGCCTAACATTCTTCAGATATGTAGGTAGGTACTTAAATAGTTAATTTAATGGCTACAAGAATAGTTGTCTACAAGTGTTAACGCAATGTTTCGATCAAATTGGTTACAAAATTAATGCTTTTTCGTTTATTTTGTTGTGTGCAATAGTTACAAAAATGTCTACACTTAAAAATGATTTGATCACACTTGACAGTTGGTGGGGTAAGTGCACCTAATTTCGGCGACACAACAAAATTGGTTTTGAGCGAATGTTTTTCATTGACGACAAGTAGATGTTGCGAAACGCTCATTGTCATTCGTTTCTCACGTTCCAATTCGTTTATAGGTACCTACTGCCGCGGCATGTCCTTACATAGGCTGTTGATTTTTTTGTGAAACCGCCGTTATGACTAAGAAGACGTGATCTAAATAAATTCACAAAATGGCCGCCAAAGCTGTTTGATTATATCTTGTATGACCATAATGTTTTTAACTTTCGGCTGTAATGACGTTAGACAATAATCCTATATACGTGATTCGAGGCTATAATTGCTCTGTTCACTTTTAAATGTCCGGTTGAGGGGACATTTGTCGCTAATCTCGGTTTAAGTAAGTTAGGTGATTATGGAAAGTTTCGTAAGATGGATTAGGTTTTACTGACAATCAGATATGACTACTAAACATAGTGTACTTTTTAGTAACTGTCGGTTTAGTATAAACGCTCGGTAGATTTTGAGTTTGATTTGATGACAGCATATAAATACGTGTACAGTATTTTATTCATTTGAATACGAATCGATTACATCTTTTCTGTTGTTTAATGTGAAGTTGAATATGATGAATAACTATTAAACGATAAAAAATATTAAAAGCCAGAATTCTGACTTCAATATAATATAAAAATAGTGGAAAACATAATATCCCTAAGCATCTTCGGATGTCGAAATGGCGCTATGATTTTTAGAATTGATAATTTAATTATGTAGTATGGATGTGCATGGACATATCCTGAATACACAAGTGCGATTTAAAAATAAAACTCAACTTCTAATCGAAGGTTTCCAACGTTAAAAAACCTCCGTTATGTCAATAACATCTGATCAAAACATATTAATATGTACATCAGGCGCCGCGCGGCTGCGGACAACGATAACCAATTATTTAGTTTATTTCAAATTCATTCTCCGACACACGAGAAGTCGATAAATTTCAACACACGTCTATTAATGCCTTTGATCTTCTCGCAGTCTTTTTGTTATTCCGCGTGTCGCTTGTTCAAAATTACAGATACGTGCCTCGGAGTTTTGTCAAAAATTTGTGCCCGTTCGTGTTGCAACACGCCATTTTGTGTGGACAAACAGCGGCGACATGGCCGACGCTTTGGGCGGGAAAATGCAATCGAGCTGAACTAATATCAACCACTTAGCAATTACAAAGAATGTAAGGAACTAGCCTGTAATGAGGAGAGTACGGAAATAAACAAAGGTGCTTGTGATTCTAATTCCACCCTTACAATCATTTATCCTCCAAGTTTTATCGCCAATCATTACAATGTGCATTTTTGATGGATACGCGTAAAGAAGTACAAACTATTAAGGCGGCCATTGAATGCCCTCCGGTCACGCATCGGGTGATGATAGCGAGGGACAACGGCGAACTTGTGAATTCAGGGACAATATAAAAACGGTGAAATTATTTGTTTATGCGACATTATATCGCGTGCGCGCACGCGAAAACTATTTCTTTGTGCCCGTTATTGATTGCTATTGCCGTATGAATATTCAGAGGCTTTGGAAAGTAAGGGGGTGGTGCCCTAAATTATCGTGTCACTGTGACACAGTGAAAAAATACTGTTCGCCATATAATTAGGTTTGATTCTAATGTATCAGGGATTGTAAATCAAGGTGGCGGGTGTGGGTAGTCGGAAGGGGTAAGATCGCAAACGTCACCGGTAGATCGATGCTCATTTGCATTCGAGCCGCCGCCGCGGTCGGACGTCAGGGCCGCTCGAAAGTGTTGCGGCCACGGAAAAAACGACGCATTTGAATTGTTAATACGGTGCAAAAGAAATAGTTGCATAAGGCATCGCGCTAAAATTAGGTGCTAACGTGTCGTACCGATGAAATGTACAAACGAGAACCGCATTTGCTCTGTTACTTTGTACTACATGTTTTCAATTTAAACGAATTTCTTTTTAAGCTGAATGACGTGTTCAATTTGTATCATATCTGATGTCTGAGGCACGCAAACTCGAGTTATAACTATTTTGGTCTTGAAACGTCAAGGATTTCAGGATTTACTGGTTAATGAGTTATTGTCTCAGCAGAACATTGTCTTCGGGTCTGTATTTTATTAAAGCATCTAAATCATCACGCGACTGTATTGTGGTCGTTTTAATTTTTGGGACACTAATCTGTATTCTTCGAGCGCAAAGCTCAGCGGGTCTCATTGCTAAAAGTTGTACAGTCATGCATTGTTTTAACTTACTTGAGCTTTTTGACGGTTGTCACATTTTTTTGGTATATTTGCAACTTGGCATAGTGTCGAAAAACAAACTATAATGGTGATTCGTATTAATTGTAGATCATAAGCATAAAACATATAAACAATGGCGTAAATAAATGCCATTGATATTTATTACTACTTAACGGATTTGATGGAATTTTATAAATAGTGCCAACACACACCGCTTCTTATTCCGTAAAGCTTTGTATCATTTAATGAGTCATAATTCTCTATAATCATTATGTTTCTGCAGTTTTTTTAAATACTGAGCTCACGTATAGCTTAATGTTAATAAAGGTTACTTTACAAGCAAATGTTGTTTGCAAATCATCATCAGTCTGCAAACGACCACTGCTAGATATTGGCTTCCCCCAGTGACATTTGTCATTTAGGGGGCTTGTCTCCCACGTCACGCTTGGCAAACAGGTTGGCGACAGGAGTACCTTTTATTTGTACCCAGGTAAACGCTGCTTCGCCTTTTCCTGATATACCCTTAGTCGGTTTCTACGACACCAATGGGATAAGATGGGGGTCCTCTTCTAAGTCCGAAGACGTTTGCAAATAGGTAATCAAATATCCCTAAGTATATTCCCACCCTAGGAAATGAAGCCAACTCAGTTGCATGTATTCGTAGGAAAGGGCTTAGAAAAGTTTGAAGCTGAGGTGGATTTGAATAGACATAGTCATTTTGAGATGTGCCCGTAGATTTGTTTGATTCCATCAAGTTCCTAGAACCAATAATTCTCGCCGTTGAACAATCCGAACGTTTTTTACCGTGCGTTTGTTCGTGGGCTCGGCGGCGGCGTGCGTGCGTAGGGTCTGATCGGGATCGCGTGCTAGATGGCAATCTGCTGGGGGCCAGCGACCACAATTGATTCCACACCAGAGAGGAAGCCGAGTGATACGACGCAAGTGACGAGAGTCTATCAAGTATCGAAGGGGAAAGATAATACGATTGAAAGAAATATAGCTTTCAAGTTTAGTTTTCTTACGCGTAACAGAGCATGTGTATGTGGAAAATATAAATTGGTCAACAAGTGTGCAGTTAGATTGATAGAAATGATTAATATCTAATTTTAAATTAGTTACTAGCCCGCCCAAAGGTCATAAGTCCGCCGTTTCTGCTTTTATGCAATTAAAATTAAATCAATATTAATTACCAATAGTGTAATTCAAAGTTATTATTATAACCTATTAGGAACTTTTACCCCAATAGTTGACAATGTGTAAATGCAAGACAAACCGCTTGCCTCTCGTGCACCGAACGTCTTAGACGAAGTAGCAAGAGCAAGGAAACAGAGTTAAATACGTTTTGATGGTACTTTCGTTCCCATAATGATAATGTTTGACAATTTCGGTCGTCCGAGCCATGCGTGATCCGAGCGCATCATCGGCGTATCCGCATTTTAGAAGAGTTGTGTCATTCATTGGCTGTATGGAGTTTCTACATTTAAAAGAAATAATGTCAACTGTCAATAAGTTTTACTTTTTTTTATAATAAAGATAATTATTGTGTCCTACGCAGTGTGTTCTACATTAAAATAAAAATCAATCCGTTGATCTGTTTTAGTTTTTTTATCATGTTGTTATACACCCTGAGATTTCTCCATACAGACATGTTTTTTTCTTAATCTAGGCATACAGCCAGTGTGGATTTCTTGTTTAAACATCTGAAAAGTTCAGTGTAAAAAGCTTCTGATCTTTACACTGAAGATATTCAAATAGAGTAACTGTCTAATAAAATAAATTACCCGTTTGTATGTACCCGTACCTAAATGTAAAATTTAATCCCGGAACGATCCTTAAAAACTACTTAAAATGTTAGTCACACGAAAAGTTGGCAACCAAACGCAGCCGTATTACACCGATAGGTATTGTAAAGTTGTCTTTCCCGCGTGCCTGTCAAAAATCCCCTTGGCAAAGGTAAAAACGTTAAGAGCACTCGTCGTGCGGACGTCGCTAGTTCGTAACTAGATTCAATAATCAATTTTGCGCGCTCCGCAGAGGACCGCCATATCCGCCGCTAGTGCAGTCTGTAATCTGTGGTTCGGTTTTGAATTTGGAATGCATTTTTATTATTATTTTTTAACTAAACCTTTCGCCGTGTAGATTAGCCATCAACTTATTCAAAAATGGGAATAAATGAATAGAATATGTGGTGTCTCAACGTTGCCATAGCGACGGTTTTTGTTATGTGTCATTGTAAATAAATACACCTATAATATGAAGACGGTTTTCATTCTATTTAGTAAATAAATACATATCAATTGGCGACGATGGCCACGAACGATGCACAAAAGCTTAAGCGCGTGCGAGAAGCCCTTCGAGGGTATATTACAAGACTCCAAAGTTCAATCAACACAAGAACTGAAATCACCAACGAAGAAATCAAATTACGAATTGACAGCTTGAACGAAAATTTACGAAAATTTCAAGAATTACAATCTACCATCGAATCCGAAACTGCAGACACTACTTTACAAGATGAAATAAATTACAGATTTGAATTTGAGGATGTGACAACGCACCTAAAGGTACAACTACTCCAACTCTTAAGATTAGAACCTGGCCACCAAAATGTACCAACAGTAAACAATAGCAATACTCAGAATTCTCAACCCAAGATGCAATTACAACCCCTACAGGATAAGGAATCTTTCAAAAATTTTATAAGGCGATTCGAATTACATATACTACTGAACAATTACTCGGACAACCCTCGCATGAAGGTATATATTTTATTATCTTCATTGACTCCTGAATTACATGAAAAATTATATGATTTATGTGCACCTGATAATCCTCTGGACATGACATTTCTGGAACTAACCCAAATTTTGGAAGAATACTTAGATCCGAAACCTAGCATCTGGGTTCAACAACACAGATTCATATCTAGACTGCAGCATCAGAACGAAACGGTTAATACATATGCGTCAGAACTTAAGAAGTTAACCTGTAACTGCAACTTCAATTGTCCAAACTGTAATAAATCAATCGCTGACATGTACTTATGCTTACAGTTTATAAGAGGGTTAAAAGACGATGAAATAAGAACCAAGATATTACAAGAAAAATCATGTGCATTCTCGGACATACAAAAAATAGCGACAACCATGGAAATGAGTAAATCTGAAAATCTACACATTTCAAAAATGTCTTCCTGGGCTGAACCAGTACATAAGGTAACTCCACCTAGATTTGAAAGTCAGCAACGAAGTACGCCTTCAACTAGTCGACAAATACAGCATCCAAGAACAGTTGCTGACCTGCGTGGTAAATGCTACAGGTGTGGAAAGAATGATCATAAGGCAGATAAATGTGGCAGCATTAACAACACCTGCCACCACTGTAAACGCAAAGGTCACCTTGCAAGAGTTTGTCTACAATATAGACGTAAGCAAAATACTCACCAAATTGAAGAAGATGCGATCTGTAGCGATGAGAGTCTGTGTGATATCAATCTCATAAAGTCAGACATTCCAGAAAAATACATGATATCTATTGAAATTGAAAATAAACGAGTTTCATTAGAGTTTGACACAGGAGCAGCTCTAACATCAATGTCATTGAAACAATTCAAAGATCTTGGAATTCAGAAAAAGCTTTTCAAAACTGATATAAAGATGAGAACATATACGGGAGAAATTATCAAACCTGCCGGTGTCGCATATGTAAAATACGCCTACAAAAGACAACAATGTTACAATAAACTGTACGTAATCAATAAGAATGTTGACCCTATTTTTGGGCGAAGCTGGATAAAAGACCTACAACTTGAACTTGCAGACATAAGACACATACACATTGAATCACACCCCAAACTGGACGAACTTCTGGAACAGTATTCTACAACTGTATTTGCTGAAGGCCTAGGTAAAATACCTAATTATCAAGCCCATCTGAATTTACGTCCAGATACACATCCTATTTTTGTTAAACCCAGAAGAGTACCCTATGCTCTTAAAGCTAAGGTTGATGAGGAGATTGAAAGACTATGCACACAAGGTGTTATTACAAAGGTTGACCACTCAGAATGGGGGACTCCTATAGTACCCATCGTAAAACCTAACGGCAGTATCCGCTTATGCGCCGATTACAAGGTTACGTTGAATAAAGTGATTGAAGACGAGCAGTACCCCATCCCAATCATTGAGGACATATTTTCGGAAATGAATGGCGGTGAGTTATTTTGTACTCTTGACATTAGTCAGGCCTATTTACACATGGTTATGGACGATGATAGTGCCCTCTTACAGACACTAAGTACTCACAAGGGCACATACAGGGTAAACAGACTCATGTTCGGAGTGAAAGTAGCACCAAATTTATGGCAGAAATTCATGGATAGAACACTCCAATGTATCGAAGGTGTCAAATGCTTTTTTGATGACATAATCATCCAGGGGTCGACTGAGTGTCAATTACTACAACGCCTGAAAAAGGTACTTGATCGTCTCAAGGATAACAACCTACGGGTCAACAAGGACAAATGTCATTTCTTCGAAAGAAGCATCAAGTATTTAGGCCATACCATTGATAAATACGGCCTTCACAAGAATAAAGATAAAGTAAACGCCATAGCCAATGCAGAACCACCAAGAAATGTCACCGAACTACGAACCTTTTTAGGCATGGCAAATTTCTACAACAAATTTATTCCAAATTTAGCGTCAATTACGAGTCCTCTAAACGAACTACTTAAAACTGGAGTTGATTTTCAATGGACGAAGGAATGTGAAGAAAGTTTCAAGGCAATTAAAATGCATATCTTAAGTGACAGCGTTCTAGCACACTTTGACCCCAATAAACCTGTGATACTTGCAACAGATGCTTCACCGACTGGCTTGGGCGCAGTTCTGTCTCACAGGCTACCGAATGGTTCTGAAAGACCAATTGCATTTGCCTCCAGAACTCTGTCTAAAAGTGAGAAAAATTACAGCCAAATCGACAAAGAGGCTACAGCTATCTACTGGGGCTTAAAGAAATTTTTTCATTACTGCTACGGAAGAAAATTTATTTTAGTTACTGATCATAAGCCCCTCACAGCAATTTTCCACCCACACAAGACTTTGCCGACAATGAGTACTATGCGCCTGTTTCACTACGCCCATTTTCTTTCTGGATTTGATTATTCCATTGAATACCGCTCATCACTGAACAATAGTAATGCTGATTTCTTATCCCGATTTCCGGTTGACAGGACTCCTGAAAATAAAATTGACAGAATCACTACTTACCAGACACAATTAATCAATACACTAAGTATAAGTCCAGAAATCATTAAAGAGGAAACGCGAAAGGATACAGAACTACAAACGGTAATTCAAGCCTTGCTAGCTGGCCGACCACTGAAACAATTTGGCTATAAAGATCATGAATTCACAGTTCAAGATAATTGCTTATTTAGAGGAACAAGAATTGTAATACCACAAACCCTACGAATTTCTGCATTAGATGAATTACACGCTGGACATATAGGAATTGTAAAAATGAAACTTCTGGCTCGAAGTTTCATATACTGGAAGAATATCGATCTCAACGTTGCCATAGCGACGGTTTTTGTTATGTGTCATTGTAAATAAATACACCTATAATATGAAGACGGTTTTCATTCTATTTAGTAAATAAATACATATCAGAATAATTAAATTGTTCGTGTGGTTTCCGGATTTTAAAATAGGACCACTCCGACTATGTATGTGTCTTAGAAGATGACTAAGGGAATATCAGGAAACGGGCAGCAGCGTTTACCTGGGTACAAATAAAACCTACTGCGGTACCAACCCGCCTCCCAAGCGTGATGACTAAGGCAAATTTTCCCAAATAACAATGGTCAACGGAGACCTATGTTCAGCAGTGGACATTTGCAATGATGAAGCTTTCACCTGTATGTAGCTCCTCGACCTTTTGAATACATCATCTTTATCTAGATAAAGAGTCGTGTATGTTATATTATTACTTACGAGCGAATTATGTTTGTTAATGACTGCATGTACCTCATTTCTCTTTACTAGATAACGAATTTGATTAACAATTATGGCGGTGTACAGTCATTTGTTTCAAGTGTACTACCGATTTGAATTAATATGAGTACCTACTTTCTTCATTCATTTATTTTACAAGTTGATATTATGTACCTCTATTTAAAAATAAATAAAAAATAAAATGAAAAAAAAACAGAGTGTAGTGGTTGGTAAATCCATAATTTCTTAGTACATACCTACCCACTTGAATTTTAAAGTTCCTGTGTCAAGCTTAAGATTAAACATTACTATTTTGTTCAATGTTGTATGCTTAATATTCGTTATTAAGACCATATTTGTTACCTTCGCTCACAGACCATTATATTGGGTGGAGGGTTGATAACCTGAAACACAGAATTTATCCTGGCTCTGCCATATTCACTCTCGAGTTCATTTTATATTGGTCTACAAGTATAAGTGTAAGAACAAAAATGTATAAATTTTATTAAATTTCCTACTGTACAATATTCATCGTGAGAGTGTGGGACATCACTATGCACCGTATCGGCCCACGGGAGCTTATCCGCATAACTTTTAACGATAGCATAGCAAAGTTTTTTAACGAAATAACCGAATTCCCAGTTAACTACGGCCCGCTAACGCGGTTAGTCGCACCTGATCGTCTGCGCTAGGTATAGACTACAGGGACATCGATTTGAGCATAGACACTTTTTTGTTTTTAAACTTTGTAGCGAGAGATTTTAATTACAGTTTTAGAAGTATGGTTTTGGAATAGGTGATTTAAGTTTTATTCGTATAACGAGAAGATTGTCAGTTTATAACTTTTTGTAATAATAAAGTAAAGGTTTCGAACCCTACCCTAGGTGTTTATTATTTGTATTTAAGCATTTATATTTGTGGTACCTTCGTTGTTCCGATACCCCCAACACAAGTGCTTAAGCTGCTTATTTTGGGGTCGGAGTAATGTATGTGACCTTATTTATTTTCTGTTTTAAACTCAGGTAGTCAGTAATTAGGCAATGAAGACCCTGAAGTTGCAATGCGTCTTGAAACCTCATTTTATATTCACTGTTATTGGAAACATGATCTCCATGTCAAGCACAACACTGGCACAAACCATACACGCATTTAAAAGCAAATACCCTTTCGATTCCGTGTTTTGAATTCAGAAGCGACGTTCGAATAAAGACCAGAGACAAACGCATCTCGATTTCGGCGCGAACGGCCATCTTGCTCGCCCTAAACTGTTTAATAGGTTATTAAGTGCATCCCGACATATTATTCGGCGTAATTAATCGTCCAGTTTCCTTGGCGAGTGCGGGCGTTTGTCACGGATCCGTCGCGCGGGATGGCATGTTTAAACTGTCACTGGAGACGCGATTTGTGACCGGCCATTTTACATCTTTGCTCCCTGTCTTGCATAATTAGTAAGGATTTAAAGCGAGCTATGAGGGACTCCTTCGCGGTACGCTTAAGGTGAGATTTATAATGGCGTAGGAGTTATTAATCGGGCAGCGGTGCACGCAATTAAAATGCACTTCGATTGTCGGGTTGCCGTTTCACATTACGACCGTTTATTGTGTCGCGTACGCGGTCATTTTTCAAGGAGAAATTGTACTACATGAAACATTTATTAACAGTCCAGTCGCCATAATTCATAGATAAAATAAAAAGGTAGAAACATAGCCTTAAAAATAAAATTTAAATTAAACTAGAAAAAGCGTAGTCGCAATCAAGATTTCAAATTTCGAACTTCCGTTCGAACACGGAAAGTCTAATTCCAGCCATAAATGAGGTGCGTATTTTTTTTTATTATGTTGCGGCGAAGGCGTTCGGTAGTCGCGTGTTGGCGCGCAATCAATCGCCGTTACAATCAATAATGCGACCGTGCACAAATCAATGCGATGCACTAATAACCGAGTCGCGATCACGATCGCTTTGCCGCGGCGCCGCCGATACGAAATAATGGCATTTTCATTTTCATTTTACACGGCACCGCCTCGCATCATTAGGTATCGCATGACGGCTTGCGTTTGGGGTTAATAGTATTGGGAGTAAACAATCTATCAAGCCGACTTAATCATTAATATTGCAGCTTTGTTTACTAAAACTACTGATACGTGTGTTATAGTTGACATTACTTTTTTTATGTCGGTAGGTAAATAAATAAATGAGCGAGACATTTCACATCAACCACCTGTTGGTCACATCACAAGGTAAGGCTTTCCCTTGTACTATGACTACCCCATGCTGAATGGGGTCGTCTCTAAGAACCAGCAGACCCGAGATTAAAGTTAATTTTCTAAACTGACCCGACTGGGAGTTGAACCCGGCAACTGGAACGTAAGCGCTATAGGCTTAACGCTTTAACATTGCACTACCGAGGCAGTCAATAGTGTATTCTTGAATACTTCATGTTTTTATTTAAATAAAGCTTTAGAACGTGTATTTTGTCTGCAAATATACTCTAATGTTACTTTCAACTTTCTGATGAGGTGATAGCATAACTTTATGAAGCCAGGTGAGGTCTGAAATTAATCATTGACATTTAATTTGTGCAATTGAATTATCAATTGATAATACACGGGACGTAACTTACGCTCAGTAGGAGGCGCGCAGATGTTCGCCTTAGGTACCATAGACAAGTTTGACATTTCAACCCCGACCTCACGCCGCCATTTCTCCATTAAAAGTAAGTTTACGCAAATGGCGTCTATAATTTTCGATCGTAAAAGTTTTACAAATAATTTTGTTAAGCTACTCACGAGTTGCCAATAACTAATAAAGATGTAATTATTCGCCTACTGTTTGTATTACTTTATTGAGTTTTTATTGCTCTACACCAGGGGTCGGCAAGTAGTTTTCGGTGGGGTCCGGATACAGTGGGAAAATTTTAGCAAGGTCCAGAAAAAACAAGTGACAATAATTAAGTCATATTTATTGGGTTAAAATCAAATTCTGAATTACAAAATACAAGACGTAAAATTAATGTGAGAAATTACACCGACAGTTTTGAGCCAGTTTTTTGTACTGTGGTTCTCGAGATGAACAGCAAATTCGAAGTGTGTCTTCTAGGTGGGCGTCCGTTAATCTCGATCGATATTTGTTTTTCATGAAATTTAACTTTGAGAAAGATGATTGACACACATATGTCGAGCCAAACATAGTGATCAACTTTCGCGCGCACTAGAAAGAGCTGTTATTTTATGCGACCAAATAAAACAGACGATGTCTATGTATTAATTATTTAATTATTGATAGGTACTTGTAATACATTACAATATTTCGCGGTCCGAGATACGACCATTCGCGGTCCGCAAACGGACCGCGGTCCGCCTGTTGCTGACCGCTGCTCTACACGTTCATAAGTGCGTGTTACCTAAATTTTAGTATGTACCTAGCAAATCGATACGACTTACTAGTTACCGCAGAATTTAATGAAGTTATGAAAATTGTTGTAACTGTTAATTCAATACCCGCAAAAATGATCGTTAATTAGGTACTCCTTTGCTTAAAAAGATATTAGAAAGAAAAAATGTTTATTGTTTTGCCAGTTAAAAATAAGCAGAGCTTCTAGTAAACCAGAAAATCGAAGTAAAAGCGAAAACTTGAGACAATTAGCGTTTAACAGCGTCTAAAATAAACAGGCGAATTATCGCAATAGCCGCTTGTTCTAGCGCTAATAAATTGTCGCGTTCGCCTGAAAACGCGGATGGGAATATATTAGTGTGCTGTTAGGGCTACCTAGAATTACGGGGCAACTAATTAGGGGAATTATTATAAATGTCCTAGAAATATTACGTAATATTCTTTTTGTACGTGAGGACGCAAGAAATGGGCAATGGAAATGTAGATTATACTTCCCACAGCAATTACATTAGGTTACAATCTATCTGACCAATGCCGCAGGCATCACCTGTGCAAAGATTGTTCCAGCAGGGTCCCAGCTAAGTTCAAATTGACTGATTAGGTAACCTATTGCTAATTCCCGTGTAGGTACCTACATTTAATAATGAGAAAAAAACTAAGAAGTTTTTGTTTTTTAAAACCAATATTGTATGAAAAACAAATGGTAATTTCTTTATATAGGTATCGTCTTAATCTGTGGTTTCGATCTGTCAAGCCGGAATTCCCGCCAAGTCATTGTCCTTAATCCCGCGGCCCTACGATGAACGGGCATCTAATAATAATGCAATGTCCGAAGACTCCGAGTGCAACTCAACACCTCGGCGAATTAATTAATTGTTTTATTTCGGGACGCCATAGCTGAATGCAGTTGAAATGTGCAAATGATTCACAAGTTGTTTAGCCGGTATTGCGGATAGGCAAAGGAAACTCAGTTTAAACTGACAGTAACGTCAAACAGACACCTGAACTTTTATAATTTTTTTCCGTAACACTGGTAGCGCAAAGACGTGCCAACAAACAGCCTTCGAGTCGTTAGATGCTTTACTGTGTGTAATTTCAGTACCTTTTAGCTTATTTTAAGTTCGGATTATTATGCCTGTTATTACATTAACAGATATTTATGGCTTGAAACAAGGTGATTCCCAGAACGTTAAATGGGCAAATTATATAGTTCTACTTTACCGTTTATGATTACTCATACATTTTTATGAGCCTCGAAAATTTAAAGTCAACATTAAATTGGCGTTTAGTTTTTACGTAAATCGTGTCTAAATATAAATGTTAGTTCAATGTCAATATAATTCGTTAAATGCGTTCGTCACGCCTGATATCCCTGACTTCGTTTTTCAAACTTAATCTCGGCAACATCAACAAAAAACGATTACAGGATTCGAGTAAACAATAAAAATGTGTAATTATCGCAACAAAAATAGAAAAGAGCGAGACGGAAGACGGAGTTATGTCGCCCGTCCCGCTCGCGGGTCGTTTACGCGTTCGGCCGTAACAATTACTTAGGTATTATTATCTCGGCAGTCGGTTAGGTATAAAATCATAAAGTATATAATGAGACACGGTATTATAAACGTAAATATGTCGGTAAAGAGGTCTGATTGCGCGGTCGGGCGCGTCAAAGCGCGGCGCGCATGCCGGCCGCGCCGCCGCTACCCGCCAAGAGATGGCGTCACCAGTACATTGTTGCCGGATACCGAACTTTTTCAACGCAACTTTTTTCGAGTTATTAAAGCGTAAACGCACTTAAACTGCCATTTTGTTTTTCAAACGCTTTCTAAGTGGTTGTCGCGTGTGTTTTTTGTTACTTGTAATAATACTTAGTAGTAATTACGCCGTAAATTAAAAGTGGTAATTTCATGAGGAGTGATGATGTGGGTAGCTGACAATCGCATTTGAAATGGTCCCGCATTCTTTTGCTGGCTATTCGACGATAGAGGGCGGTGTAGAGTATTTATATATTTACAAAACTGTATCAATTTTGTTTATAATCTAAGATTGTGTGTTGGATTATTAGCGATCTAATTATAAATATAATTACGTATCGCTCCACTTTTTTCACAGTACATTTTTGTACGAAAGTTGTACGGAAGGAATCACTAGTGCATTGTTCTTGATTAATTTCCAAGACTAACGTTCTAGTAGTACGTACTAGTCGTTTGTTAAGTAAATGAGAGCTTATGCAGTAGGCAGGTACATAGATTTCATAAACATTGTATTTAAACACTAGTAGGTACTTGTAAGTGTCGTTTCTCTGACATTGCCAACGCCACACACTTTACCGGCCGAATTTTGACAATTTGACGTTTCCTTTGTCATTTGTAATAGTGGAAACGAAACAAAAAAACTTGGCACAGTTAACGAACGCCCGGCTACTGTTTCACATCATTAATAACGCTAATCGCGGTCTCAACTATCAAAGGCCGCCCTCCACGGTTTTCGACATGTCCGAAATAAAACAGGTCAATCCCTCATAAATCATAAAGTTTTGGAACGGGCGCCCGCCGATAATCGCGAAATAATCACGATACAGCCCGCCCCTACGGTCAACCTTCACCGTTTAATTCCTTTGCTGTATTAAAGGAACGTTCGGAAAAGGTTACTGCGTTCGAAATTGATGATTCGATAATCGACAAAAGAGTGAAACGATTGGAGCCTGCAGAAGGCTGTATACTTGAGCTGTTCCTTTGCCTTATCAAATCTCTTGAAGAAAGAAGCTTTTTTATATTATGGAAACGAACAGCTTGTGCCAGTTATGATAAATATTGATTATTTTCTCAACATATATTTTATTGTTTTAATCTGAGGGAAAAATCAAATAATGTCTTAAAAATCTGTCTTGGACATTTATCTTCATGAGGAGACTAGAAATTAGAATATAATAGAGCGTCAGAGTGAATAGCACATAGATAAAAATAAAGTAACCCTATTTGGCATTGACGTAAAATTCCTAAGAATAGTAAGCAAACGATATAAATTTATTTACTGTGTCAATGCCAGAACGAATACTTTGTATAGTTCTGTTTCGTAATCAGCATTGTTTGTGAAGCGCTAACACGCTTAAAACTTGTGCTATCTACATTCTTAAAATTGCAGCAGATTTTGATAAAACTATGTGATTATGCACTTGATTATCTGTGACTTTATTGGATGTATGGTAATAATGTTGGATTTAAAGGAATTAAAAAAAGAAAAAGAAAGAAGCGTTCCGATTTTTAAATTTAAAATCAAAATTGCATTCAGGAATACAATAATTCCGCCTTTGTTCGAATCGTCCGGCCAATTCCAGATCCGAATGAATGCAGCCATTGTGACTCTAGGAGAACCTAATTATGCTGGCTCGTCATTTTCTCTTTTATTAATCAGCTCTTATTTCAAACTTGGGGAGATGTTAATTAATCTTACGAGGGATTGTTTCAACTCATTGGAAATCGTTTTGGGGAATGTAAATCGACGTCATCGCCCTTTTGTTAACGGAATTGTCTAGCAAACCTCATAAAAGGGTTGGGGATGTTTTGTATGGTAGGTAATTTGTTACATTCGCGAGTAGCTAAGTTTTCGTATCTTAAATTTCAAAAATAATACTTAATCCTTAGACTATTTATAACATTAAAGTAATAACAACAGTGGTTATATACGTATTCCTAAAGATGATTTGGATTTACAAAGATTTATTAAGTAGGTACACAGAATTAAATTTAACAATGGCCGACCCCTGCTGTCAAATGGGCAACGCTACTTCAAGCGGAGTGTATTAGCGGCCGAAACTAACTCATCGAGTGCAGTCATCTTCAGTTCGCCAACTCGGCGACGGGCCCGACTCGAGTGGACACGAATTGAATCGATTTTGCGAACAACGCCGCCATCTACCAACTTGATTGTGTCACTGGTCTTACTGTTGATATATCAACTTATGCATTTGATTCTTGACTACAATAAAATGTACGCAACTCTACATGTATCTTAACAAAGACTTTCGTTTAGGTTTATTATGTCCTACATAAACCTTTTTTGTCAAAGCCTTAGAGACTGCAAATTCTGGTTACCTACTTTATAATTTTAATTACAAATCGTTTGGATTTCTATATCAAACAGCGATCTAAATAATAATAAAAGAACTACGTGAACATCTTACAGTCAAGAGTATGTATGCTAATCCATACTCGATGACAGATGTTACTTTTCTAATTAATACCTAGAGCAAGACATTAACGCGACGTACTTAATTACTTCGTAAAATTCACAGGCAAACAAATCGTGGAATGAGCTCTAATCCGTGAACAAGCCGGTGCAAGTTGTTACATCCACACATTAGTCGCGCGAGAAACTTTCCAGTCACCATAGATTCCCGCTCAGTACAAGTAGTTTTTCACGCTAAACAGAAACGCCAGCTCAAATATTTGGATAAAGTTGGTCCCTCGAAGAGTTGGAAATCTATTTTCAATGGGCGTCCTATCGGCCGGCGGTTTGCGAACTTCGGCACTGCTCCTTGCCCGCCCTGAAGTGCTCGTGTTAAGCAAATTTTAATATTCAATTGTGCTCGACGCGATCCACCCGTCCTAAGCGATTAGCGTTCGCTTTGAGCGCTGAGAGCTGTGAATTTCCACTCCACCCCACACTTGACTATCGCTATTTGACATTTGTGGAATAATGTATCTTATTGTCATCGTCGAGCACGCCGTACATTTAAAATAAAAAAAAAAGTGTTCTGCATAAAACCTTCGATTATTCGTCTTGCAAGCATAATGCAGTCTTTATCTTTTTTAAACAAAAGCCGCGTGTGTGCCTTTTAAAAATAAATGACCGTTCTAATTTTAAAATGGAAACGTTAATTAAAATGGTTTCCAATCTATTTATGGCGAGTCATATGAATGGTGGCGCTTGCCAATTCGGTATTCCGTTTAGACACTACACATGAACACTAACCCTCTTCGTAATAAGGTTCAACTCGTTATTATCGAGGACTAGTTAATTTTGTTTGTGAATTTCATCACTGAACCGTGTTGCAGTAATAAGAGTTATAATTATGGAGTCATAACTAAGGTTAATTGGCCCGAAGGATTAACTGAATAAATAATACGTGGTTAAGTTGAATCGAAGCTTGGGGGTGGTAAAGCGCGCAGTTATTCTTTCGGAACGGACTTAAAATTGATATACGGTGATGAATCGACGACATGTTCGCGTGCGTAGCTGCTACTGATACCTATAGTTCAATTACATTACGTACTGTGTTGCCATAACCGGGTATTTGTAACGGAATTATTTAATTAATTAAGAATTTTACGTGAAGGGTGATAAGCTCGGACGGGCACAAATACAGGTATTAATGAATTAAGTTAAAAGGGGCAGCTTTACGGAACATATGAAAATAAGGGCATTTGCTGTTTGGTTGACATTTCGGATCCTATCTGTATACAATTGACTCCTAAATGTCATTCTTATATTTTAGGTATATTGATAGAGCTTTTGCTCTATCTTGAAAAGATACTCTATGTTTTGGATTCATACGTCTATAAAATCTTGAAAAGTATTCAGTCAACTATCAAAAACGAAATGTATCATAAAAACCGAACATCTCTACTCCTGACAGTATCGCGAACGTAACACTCTTGTTAGATTTAATTAACATTGAAATTTAATCACTTTTTGTAACATAACTCTTCCAATTTGCATTATTGATAAAATTACAGATAACAACAGTCAAGGTAGTATTCATTATGCACTTTTAACTGGCAATGGACTTTCGTATTTCAGCCGAGACGTTCCAAGTGTAAGTAAGTCCGATAGACGATAGATAAATGGCGTTCATGTTTGTTGGAAAAAAGTTAATACACGTTGATAGCTCGCAAATCCCGCCTTCTTTAATGAATAACCTTTTTTACTTCCCTTTTTGTTTATGGCCGGGACGAACAAATTGTACAGGCGGTCATAGTGTAATTGATTTTATAGTCTGTGCATCTTTTTTTAAAGTTTATTAAGCGTTGAGATCCTGCAATTAAGTAATGCAATTAATAAAGGACAAGGCACCTTGTAGGCAGTAAAGGTTTCGCGCCTTTTGTGTGCTCTCTATATTTTAACGATTTTATTTTAAAATTTAATTCGATTTGTAGATATCCTTCTAAGATAAAATATGTTTTATTGATAACTCTTCTTAATGTCACCCATATTTAGAGGCATTAAGTTACTGTTAAATTATTTACAGTAACGCTTTTGAAAGTCTACACTTTCTAATATAACTCTTTATCTGCGTTTGTTGATCTAACTCTATAATTGTATTATTACCGTTATTTCAATATTTTAATCAATTATTATCTATTGTTTTTTATTAAAATAACGATATTACGGCTACCTTTCCGTCCATACAGCCAGAAATTCATATTAAAAGTCTTGCACACTATTCCTAATCCACAGATAACAAACCGAAGCTGTACCCGTCATTTACGTCAAAACTGTCACGTGTGAACGCCGAAGCAACAATCGTTTCGCAACAGACGGACAGGACAGCACGCATTATGTATATGTATCGTGGGAAATGGGAAAACGTGGAAACGGTGTGCCATAACAACGCAAATGACACGCCGCGGATTGCGCGGCCCATGGGCATAGACGCTGGTCTAGACTCTATGGTCGACACCTGTCATTAGCTCGGCGTTGCGTAATAATTGATAGGTTTGATGGAGTTCTCATGGCTTTGTGTTTCCTATGATAAATCACCGATTGGATGTAACTAGTGCCTATATCATTAACGCGTTTCATATTTTTGCTATGAAAAGAAGATAAGACAGTCAACTTATACAGCCACATAAGTCAGCATTTCCATCCTTTTACTTTTTTATAGTAAATTCAACAAAGGCGTTCATACGCATACAGCCAAGAGTAAGGTGCGTAAGAAAAAGTGTGACAGTTGTTTTTTTATTTATAAATCGCGCAAAGACATCGAGACATATGTGTTCCCACGCGTCCGATTGCCGCGTGACGAGCGCGCCATTATAGCTTATTACGCGTAGAGCCTTGCGTGGCCGACGGATGGTCTAGAGGATGTAGCGTTACACGGAGGAATTTTGATTTAGAGGTTAATACTAAGTTTTACACTACTGGAAAGTCGGCCAAATGCATATGTTTTAAATGTGATTTCTCTGATTCGAGCGCGCCGTGAAAGGTATAAATGTATCCAAGTGACATTCCTATAATGTTCACTGGACGAGAATTTCAAAGAATTGAAAGCATGGAAATGCTGCGCTATGACAATTGCGTAACAAAACATCGAAATCGTCTCTGATAAGTACTCGCTTTGAATTTTTTTTGCAAAATTCAAAACGTTAAACGACTTTTGAAAAAGAACACGCGAAACGGAACGCGAACAATGTCAACACACCGGAATACGAATTCGAAATTCTAATTTCAAAAACAAAATGCATAATTTGGCGAGAAATAAGAAGAGCGGCGGCTGCCCTTCGGTATTATCTGAAATTCAATCTATTTGAGCTCATCCCTATCGATGGGACAAAGGCTAATGCACACCGCCATTGTCTTCCGCAGATTTATACTTTGTCCAGCATTGTCATTAATGTGTACAGCGCTTTACAATGAGTCCGCTCTTTTTTAATTTCTTCCGAATTTTCTGTCTGCGTCCTTATTACGTATGTTACTATAAGCGAATGTTGATAGAGTTTGATGGCAATTTATTTCCTTTACGATGAGGAGCTTAAATAAACAGATTGATTATCTTTGTCTTGTTCCAATGAATAAATAAAATAAAAATAATGAACGTTTTGGATCCATTACTCAACAAAAAATGTTTGTTTAAACAAAAATAACTACATATAAAGGTGCTAAGGTAACTCGTGAAAAGCAGTTAAGAATTAAAAAAAAACCTTAAGCTATTAAAATGTATGCTGGCCTGCTTTTGCAGTGAGACAGTACCGGCTAGTCAAAAAAAATGTTTGCAATAAGCAACTTGAGTGTAGTTCCTCAAAGCCACTGGCTATTTTCAATAGCGACTGCTTTAGAGGCACGTCTTTCCTTTGAAGTGCCAAGCTGTTGTAAAAGTGTAGTGCAGAAGTTTAGTTGGAGCGTTGGAGTGTACTCGTATTCATAATCGGGCGAGCTCATCGTGGCGCCTAGATGCGTGTCCGTGTCCGCTTACTTTTCATTGTCCCGACACTCTTGCGTCTTTTTGGGCCGCTGTTTAGAGATGGGCGAATGGCAATGATTCATTAGAATGGCCAGTTGTAAATTATTTGACTCGACAACCGAATCGAAATTTAAACGTTCAAAATAAGTACTTTGAATTTTTTTTTCAATCAAATCACATCTAAACAACCAATACAAAATTGGTTGAAACACATACAAATTGTCAAATTAATCCTATGTGCAGTCGGCCTTCGTTATAAAAGAAGAGTTTAACTGGTTACCAACTTCATCACATACTTACTTATATGTGAATTCATTGAATCCTTAGTAATAACAATATCACCGTTATTAATTTGAAATTAAATATCATTATCTCAGCAACATCATTCGAATGCGATTGTACTTTTTTGGAACCATCGCCCATCTCTAACAGGTCCAGCTCGGCGCTCCAGCCCAATAAATATTACGCTGAATGGAAAATCCCCTTTGTTCAGCTAAAACAACGCACGGAACTCGATACTCTTAGACAAAAATAATTTTGAATAAAAAAATAATACGGAAAGTGGAAAGCTTGCCAGAAGTAGCACGTATTAAAACGATAAATTGGTGTTATAGAAGCGCGGGTGGCTCGCTTGACCATGTCCCTCGCTTCCCCCCCACCCAACTATGTCCCCGACTAACCCCCCCTTATATAACGGGGTGTATCTTTGTAGATTTCGCTTCCCGCACGCGATAGGAAGGAGTAGGATTCGTTTGGAAAGGATAAGGGAACAAAACAAAATTAAAAAATTATCAGAAAAAAAAGTGTGCGGTAAAGAAAAGCGTGACGATCGAGCGATGAGTCGTGCAGTTTGCGAAGCGAGACGCTTCGATGCCCTTTGTTTGCCGATGTTGAGTAAACGTTTCTAATAGCGATCTCGGTGTGATTGATGAGCCCTATTGTCAGGTGTACTGATAACGGGTGGGCGCCAAACCGTTCGGAAGATTGCCGCGATTGATGGCGCCTCGAGCATGCGGAGTAAATGAGGCGCTACTGCCGTCACCATGGCGACGAGGCTTGATAGCGATAGAAATCGCGGATGATTCTATTAGCAACTAATTGTGTATTCCAAATAGGGGAAAATTTGACGTTTTACTTTTTTTAATGCGACAATCCTTTTTTTTAATGTCTTCCAGGCAGGACGAAGGGGCTCACCACTAAATTTTCCATAGTCACAAATACTGTATTGTAAAAGAACAAATTTTGTCAGCAAGAGTGCAAAAACGTTTACCAAAAGTGTGTAAAAAAACGTATGATGAAGTACCTTTCTTAGGAATGAGGGACTTGAGTAGCATCACGGCGGCTTCGTCGCACGCCCACGCGTGCATCTTCCTGTAGGAGTCTCTGCCTTTTTCTGTCAGCTTGTCCCAGGGCTTCGGTTTGGAGAGCAGCTCAGAGACCGTTCCTTGCGACAGCCCAAGCACATACTTGGCGAACAGTCTTTGGCCGATGTTGTGGACTGATAGTAATTCGCGGACTCTTCGGCTTATGTGTAAGGTGTCGAGGTTCGTGTTCGCGTATTTGTCCATGTTGTATCTGAGCATTTCCTGTAGGCGGGCCTCCATCGGGTCGCCTTTAGGGATGAGGGAGTCTCCGAGGCGGCCGACGAGCGCGCCGGGCGGGAGCGGGCCCATGTCCTCCGCGAAGCGGTACGGCCGGTGCTCGTCGAAGCGGAACGGGCTCGGCGGCGGCAGCGGCAGCGGCCCGTTGTTGTTGTGGTGCGTCGTGTTGTTGTTGAGCGGCGGCGGCGTCACCGGCCACTCGTCCCCACCTGCGGCGAGAGCACGGTTACGCGGGAACACGAGGAAGGGGGAGCGGGAAGCTACGGGGACACAGGGAATTGGATTTCCTCGTGCGCCGCGCGTCGTTTCGAAAAGTAAAGCGAACACGAACTAGCTACGGACATACACAGTTGGGTATCGTGAGTCGATAACCGATTACGACATCTAGGTGACGCCTCGGAATTGAGTCGTCGGACTAAGGACACGGAAAGCTGTGCAACTCGACTGAAGCTTTGGCCTGTTCAATTGCATTTATCTAATGTTTTGATTGCCACCTGACAAGTAGTAATTAACACATTGAGCGTTGCGTGTATCGTTTTTTCACACGAACAATTGATTTCCGGCAGTTAAAGGGTTAAGCTATTCAGAACGTAAGTACTTCATTCCTAGTGTAATGTTCTTAGTTTGAAAATGACGAACGCTTGAGTCGAGTTAGAGCGTAAGTGGTACGTACCGGTGTCTCGTCGCTCCGAGCTACGCTCGCGCTCGGCGGAGCTGCGCTCGTGCGCTTGCGCCGTCGCCGGCGAGCGGAGCGGCTCGGGCTTGCGCTCGAGCGATCGCTCTAGTGACCGCTCGCCCGCGCCGAGGTCGAGCGACCTAAGCATGCTGGAACAATAGGGAAATGTGGGTTAGGATTGTTGTTACTTGATGTTACATTCATTCAAATAAACCTACTGCGGTCACCAACCCGCCTGCCAAGCGTGGTGGCTAAGGCAAATTCCTCGAACGATTGAGGAAAGTCTATGTTCGGCAGTGGACGATTGCAGTCTGACGTTAATGATGATTTTAAATAAACAGATAGAGCACCCCGTGTGACGTATTTTTTCTATTTCTTGTTTACGTCCGGCGCACCTTGGGCAGTCAGCGAGTTCTGGACGACTGGCCAATCTCTCTGCTACGATGACAAATTCTAATCTACTGATTTCGGTTTGCCATCGAAACGCAAAGAAGAAGAATAGACAAATATCTTTAATAAGCTCTGCTGTCTGAAACTCTACTTAAATAAACTAGTACAGACAAAAACAATAATATGTCGAACGTTGTCACAATATTAAATGACATGTCAACATTATAACATGAAACGAGAAACATTGATAGGATCAATGTGATAAAGTTCTAAAGTGTATTATTAGTACCAAGTAAATTAGTGGTTATTTACGACTCTATCAAGGCAACAGGTTACTATATTGTCGACGTCACATCGTCTAAGACAAAAACCTCGGGAGCCCCAAACTGCGTGCCTATAAACTCGATAACTCTAAGGGCCATTACACCAAGCCCTTATCTTACGCCTGCCTCAAAGGGTCCATCTCAATAAATTTATGAAAGGAATATTGCCAATAAGGGCACGGCATATCCTATTAATTAAAATACTTAATTAATTCACCTGAAATGGTTTTAATCAATTCGGGCCCAATTTATTAAGGTGCAGGTAGGTGACCCTTTGATAATGCTGTCTTCTTTGCGGATTCCCGGTTTTATGGGATCCGTTATCGGGATTGTGTTTGAGATAATAATTTGTGTTCAATGAAGTCCTTTGGGGATTACAATGTGGTGAATCAGAGATTATTTTGATTCCGACGAGATGTAATTAAGAGGCTTCTGCACAGTTGAGGCAGCTTTTTTTTTTACAGTGAATAGCGTTACATACTTATTAGCTTAAGTAACAAATAGCGTAACTAAAAAAAATAATATATCAGAGGCCATGCTAAACATTAATAAAGAAACCATGACATTAATTAAGGTTCTATTTTGACAGATGATAGAAATTTCAGCTATCAATCGATGGACATAAGTTATGTATTCTTAATAATGGCTTTTCAAAAATTAAAAACTTAACTATTCCCTAATTCAAATATGGAATGATCATGCTTATATAAGTTGGTCTTTATTTAAATGTTCTTTAAATAAACAATCTTCAGAACTTTACATTCCATCATCATTACTAATATTCAAACAATTAAACTACCATCAAAGTGTACATCTCACGATCCAAACTTGATCCCCGTAAAACGTACACGATTCAACAGTTGCAGCAGACAATTTCACAAGTCCTCACCTGTAACAATCGTCTGGGGCATTCACCATACTCTAAACAATAACCAGACAACCGACCACATACAAAAGTCCCTCACCACTACCAAGACGTTCGCAGCGGGAGATCTCTCCAATGTAGCCACATTCCTATACTACAACTAAACTTCCAATTATTGGAGACACCTAATTCCTACCAAGTTACTTAGAAGAAGGGGCCTACAGTTTCCGGTCGTTGCTGCATTAGGACAATACGACTAAATTTCAAAGACTCTCCGCTCCTACTAATTTACTAAGAAACGAGAGGTCTCATGTTTCTGGTCGCTTCGTACCGATCAGAGGTTTAATTGGCGATATATTAAATCGTAATTAAGGTGCAAGTGTATGGAGGTGCGAAAATCTTGTGTCGAATCGATATTTGGGGAGACCTGTTGCCCGATTTGTCGAGTTCGGGGACGATAGAGCATGGTCCTTTGTTTTCGAGATTCGTCATTGTTAGTAGATTAATAACAAATTAAGCTGTTTCGGATTCATGTTTCAATAAGATTTTTTTATTATCGTGAAGATTAAAAATATGTCTACAATTGAACTTGATTAGAACACGAGAAGATTACGTTTTGGTAATATTTCACAACATTTTAAGGATTCTTTTTAAATTTAAGGATTTTACAAATAAAAATGGCGAGTACCCGCCAATTTTTGTAATAAAAATACCTACTGATTCGTATAGTATGACTTATTTGTATTAGGCCTAGCCTACAGTTTTCTACCAACGACTTCACAAGTGTAACACACAGTTGGCCGATCAGTCGGCCGACCAGTCGGGTCCCCTAACAACCCCGTAATTACGGCCGATTGTTCAACTATTAGCCGTTATTTAGCACCAATACGTTTATTAACTTATGTGAATAGGTTCGGGGATCGCCATTATGACGGCAAGGTGTTTCAGACAATTTGTAAACGTGGAATTAAAAGTTTATAAAGCTGTGCTGTGGTATAAAGTAGGGCGGGAAATGGAAAATTGACTTCTTTGAGACTCATTTGCAATCGTTTTTATTCGAATACAGGCTGTATAAGAACGCATTTCAAAATAGATATTAAGTATTTCATGTGATTAACTAACAATTTGGTTCAAATGAGATCGACATTTCGCGTGAAAAGCCGAATTGGTTAACGTAATTTACGTTGAAATCAACGGAATGGAATCGGAATCACATTCGGCAACTATGTTTTGTTTTTTTTCTAACGTAAACGATTCGTTAGAAACAAAGGCATGCATCATCATACTGCCAGTTTTTGATTTTATGTAATCTGTGATATTCATAATAAATTTCAAAAGGGCGCCTAAACATAGAGAAATCGCAAAGAAAAATGTGTAAAGCCCTTTTTGCATTTAATAAACGTTGTAAAATAACCCTTTGGTTGTTTCAAAGACATATTTCTAGCACGAGAGAGGGCGATGTTTAGATATTGATTAATAAATTAAGGATTCCAACAGCTGGGCGGAATTCCTTGAAATATGAAATCGATGCATCTCGCTTCAAAGTGAATACTTTTCAACTAGGGTTGGGATCTGTATTGGTTGCATATTTTTGGGGTGTAAAGGTATTTGTGACCCTGTTTCGGTGGTGTAATGCTTTGATGACGTTCGGAAAAGGGGATAATTTACGTTCCTATAGAATAGATATTTTGTCTATGAAGAAGGTATGTAGGTATTTGGTTTTGGACTTTTTGCTTTGACTGATAGTTAAATAGATGGGGAATTCGGAGGCTTTGAACGTCATCTAATTTTGACATTACTCTAGTAGAACTGATTTGAATGTGTTCATTAATATTTACAATTACAATTTTAATTATATTTATGTATATTTACGTGGACTGAAATATAATTCATTTGCGTCTTTGCGATTGAAATGGACATTATATAGTAGAATCTATATCTCACAAAAATGTATGGTAGTAGAAGACATAGACTTAAAACAATCAGACTTCCTAAACTATAAATTTACTAAGACATGCAGACAAAGACAGAGAGACGTACCTACATTCGGTGCACAAAAAAATCTCACTAAAAAAAAATTAACCGACTTCAAAAAAAAGGAGGTTTTAAATTTGATATGTATGCTTTTGTAAGACAATTTGTACTTAATCCGCAAACCATTTAGACGACTTCCAACTTGAACTCAGTGTGTTTACTTAAGTATTCCGAATCAATTAATCCTAAAACCCGATCGCCTTTTAGTTTGAGGTCTGAGCCCGCTGCGGGTTCGTATTTCGGCCGAGTTCGCGAATTGGGGACGTGTTAGTCACTTTGTTAATGTGGTGTGTTTGTACAAACTATACAAACGTACAAAACCTATACAAACGTATAAAATCTATACAAACTAAGGCTAGTTAGGTATGTATCGGTTGTTTTTCGGTTTGTCATTTTTATTAAGTTCCGCTAATTGAAGTCCACGGACTTTGTCATATATGGGTGTTTTCTATGTATAACATGTATTTATTTACAAAAAAAATTAGCTAAGTAAGTTTACCAGTTGTCTAGTACCCTAGTACAAGCTTCGGCTTAGTTTGAGGCTAGATGGCGCTGTGTGGCCCAGCGTGGCATGTCTTGGGTTATTTATTTATTTATTTATATTTATTTAAATCATCATCATCATCACTGCTGAACATAGGCCTCTTCAGTTGTTCGCCACTTGGGGCAAACATCTGGAGGATATACCCATGCATAATCGCCACGTTTCGCCAGTGAATATGTTTTTCGAATCAGCGTCCTTCTCGACTACATCATTCGAGTCTATAAGCTTTCGAACCAATGAGGCAGTAGAAAACAATTCGAAACAGTTAGCTTCGCAACAAGGGAATTCGAAGCTACGTAGGGGACCCCTGAATGACAGATCATAGATAGAGAAATAACACGTATCTAATTTAACCTTTCCGTATTTCTCTGGACGAAACTAAATATCAGAATATCAGACAACATCACATACATTGCTCCGATCCCAAAGTAAGTAGCTTAAGCACTTGTGTTATGGGTATCAGAACAACGAAGGTACCACAAATAAATACTTAAATACATACAAATATTAACACCCAGACGCGCAACAAACACAAGTGTTCATCACACGAATGTTTGTCCCGGGTGGGAATCGAACCCACGACCCTTGGTTCGGAAGGCAGGGGTCACTACCAATTGAGCCACCGAGCCAGTCTAACGCGTATCTAATTTAACCTTTCCGTATTTCTCTGGACGAAAGTATAAAGTTAATCTCATATCTAAAATCCGCATTCCATCCAGACGATGGTGGCGCGTACCAAGAGGTTTAGTTCCTCGTTCTTGCCCCGTACCATTAAGTCATGGAATGCCCTTCCAGCTCATGTGTTTCCTTCCTCCTACAATCCTGGGTTCTTTAGGCGGGGCGTGAAACGGTAACGGTGGGCCTTCAGGGTAAGGGCGACAGGCGCAATGGGTTTGTTCTATTGTGCCTGTCGACCTAACCTTTGGACCTCACGACCGCTTACCATCAGGTGGAGTGAGGTCATCCTGAAAGCTCTTCTTATAAAAAAAAAATCTTTGTTTTAACCTCGTTTAAACAATGACCCGATTGTAGGCACCGATCGCGTGTATTAATTGATCGTTGGCACAGTCTCATGAAGAATTCAGGGCTTTACACGGCGCTTACGGTGAGACAAAGATGCTTTTAAGCTTTCGGAATAAGGGAGCGATGGAGTTGGCCGTTTTGTCAGCGAATACTTGGGTATAGGTTAGCCGCTTTGTTAACAGTGTTTATAACTCAAGACTGGGCCACACAGCGCTATCTAGCCCCAAACTAAGCCGAAGCTTGTACTATGGGTACTAGACAACTGATAAACTTACTTAGATACTTTTTTTTTGTAAATAAAGACATATTATACATAGAAAACACCCAGACCAATACAAACAGACATGTTCATGCACACAAATGTTTGTAATGTGTGGGGATCGAATCCACGACCCTTGGCTCAGAAGGCCGAGGTCACTACCAATTGAGCCACCGAGCCAGTCAAATCACAGTTTATAATATAAATTTATTCTCAGAGAGGTAGGGCATAACGAATCTTCGCTCGAATTGAGCCGCCCGTCCGGGTAAGGACCTCCACCCTATAGAATACCGCAGCCAAATGACCTCCGGGTAAATGACTCTGCCGGTGAGTAGAGTTTCCGGAGCTCGGGGGGCATTAGGATTGGGCCAGCATGGCGATGGCAACTGACAGGTAACTGACAGTTCACAGCGACTTGGGCTTTTCTTTCGCATAGGTACCCATTGGATGAGATATGGTGGTCCCACTCTAATTTTTCTACTACTAAAACTTTTATAT
This sequence comes from Conogethes punctiferalis, assembly GCA_031163375.1. Lineage (NCBI taxonomy): Eukaryota > Metazoa > Arthropoda > Insecta > Lepidoptera > Crambidae > Conogethes > Conogethes punctiferalis. The sequence continues at coordinate 775,657 of CM062097.1, read as the reverse complement.
TACTTCTATTGTGTTTTATATTAATATTTATAAATATTTCTCCCTGCACACCGCTCTCCAAGTCCCGTCCGCCATTAAAACTCCGCCGATAGCTTGTCGTAACTGACACACTCCCGAACAGCCATCAGGAAGCCTTGAACTTGCCATTACAAGTTGCTAAGTGGACCTCTAAGTGACAATGTTACAAGCTCACTTACTAAGTTACCGGTAACTTGTTAGGTGTGATCGATAAAACAATCAAAATGGCCGGTCACTTAATGTGACGACATTTCGCCAATTATGTTTTTAATTTTTTATGGAACTCCTGTTAAAAGTGACAGCAGCTGTCATTGGGCTGTCATTATTAGTTAAGAGTTCTCAAAAAGGCGTACAGATAAAATTCTTTATTTGTATTTTAATGCATGCTTCTTGAAGATTATCAAGCAATTATTGAACAATAAGTTTTATTATGTGCAAAAATAGATTGATCCTCGATAAGGCATTACAAATCTTATTGAAATGTATCTAGACTCTGATAACTTCCAATACTTATTTATCAAAACTCGAACACAACAATGCAATTTGTCTGCTGCCGATAAAATCGCGGAACACGACCGGCGGCGAATCGAGCCAAGATTCGAATTCCGATAAATTCAAACTTGGAACAATGATAACGCATTATCTATCAGCCAAATCATCGGCCGTCGATAGCCGAGGCCCCGCCCCCTCGCCCGCTGACCAATCACGGACCGATCGATCGGTCAATACAGATACGCCTCGCGGCCACTCACGTGCGACCGGATCGTTTCCAAATTCAAATTTTCCATTGGCCGCCTTTAAAAAAACGATCCAATGTTGACCAAAAAGGAACGTATTCCGAAGAATTCTATGTTCAATTATTTGAACTTAGAATGTCAACACGTTGTAAAAAGCTTACGTCTTTTATGGCGACGAAAAAAGCTGAGCGTAAATTAGTTGATAATTTGTGTGTGACAGTGTGGGGCTAAACTTTCGTTAAATGTAAGTCAAACAGGCCTAAGCAAATGGAGACAGGTGTCCGCGATAGGCTCGTATTGATATATAGGAGGCAAATATACACGTGTCTAGTTCTGTGTAATATATAATATGGACTCGCCCTAAGTTTACCTTCCGTCGAAATATGTAAATCCAGTGTATTTAGACACTAATTAAACAAGAGATAAGCGGTTGATTCCTCTGCCTCTTAACATTAAAAAGGCAAACACAGTTTGAATTTTTAAAAGATAAAGTTTTACAGATTTGAATAAAGAATGTGTAACTTCAACTGTCACATGTTGTGTAAACCAGGAACGAATGGCTGCATTCTAATGTTGTTATTTTAGTGCGATTAAAGCAAAGAGCGATCGTGTTTAACATTTTGTTTGGGTAGGCGACTGTTTAGTTTTGATATTAACATTAATTATCGTCGGTACATCAATGTTTATAGTGAACAATGTATTCGGTATTGTAGACATTTCAAAAGCAAATACAACTGGCAGTTCACAAAAAACAAATGATTAAAAACACAAATCAGAGTTCGCAATTCAAAATTGACAGATCCAATAAAACCAAAGGCCCCGTTCGGATACCGCACCGGAGTTTCTAAGCGGAATATTAATCACTTGGAAATCGGTATTAAGCCAAGATTTGGCTGTATCGTGTAGAAATCAATCTATCCGGCCCCCATTAAGCTTTAATCTTCGGCTCTGGCTATAACTTAATCCGGAGTTTAGGAGCGGAATAAATAAGCAATAAACCGCTGCAGGTGCGGGCAACTGTTCCCAGTACGGTTGGCAAGCACCTGCTATTGTAATATTGTGCAAGATTTTTCCCCTTGAATGGTTTCTTGTCTATTGACAGGCACGTAATCCTCTTTGGTCTATGATCCTTATTTTTACTTACTTAGCCGTTTGTTTGATTCTCACGCTGAGCGTGTTGTGGCAATTTTCTGTGAGTACGACAGGACAGGACATGGCCCCGGTGGCGCAATGGTTAGAGCATAAAGTGCGAAGGAAAGATCGTGGGCTCAATCCCGGACTAAATTATCTCTGGTCACACAGGTCAGTAGACTGCAAAGGGGTGATGATACTTAACGATTATGATAACGCAGGTTACAACGGTTAATCCGACTTTGTCTCTCGCTCAGGGTTAATCACGCGATAATTTCCTGCGTGACAACCGCAGACTTGCAAAAGGAGGCATACTTACCATCGACTAGTGTTCAAGCTGATTACTTAGAAGTCAGGACCTGACTCCTAGACCACGCAGTCATGATACACTGACCAGGTCAATGTGATGATATATTTTATTACGGGGATGTAACGGAGCGGTCTATCATCATTTCGCTCCAAGCCAACCTCACCTGCTGAATAACAAACGAGGCGCTGGCAACCGACTGGTGGCAGTATAACCATCACAATTGAAGGCGTAGCTATATACGATAGACTGATGACGGGCAGCAGCGTCACCGGAGCGAGAAGCTATGCCCTGCGATTGCCTACCCGCCTGCCCAGCGTGGCGATTATGAGTATATCCTCCAGACGTTTGTCCTTAGTGGCGAACAGCTGGTGAGGCCTATGTCCAGCAGGGGACTGCAATAGGTTGATGATGATGGTGATATTACGATGATAAATTCGACTTTTGTCTCTCGCACAGGGTTTATCACGCGATAAATTTCCCTCGTGACAACCTCGAACGTGCAAAAGGAACCGTCCTTACAATCGACTATCGGCTTACGTCACTTATCCCGGGATCATGGGAACGCGGGCAAATGTTCGCGTGTTCCCGGCAATAATTGAAACGGTAAGGATTCGTCTATTGTGGCCGGTTTTTCTATCGCGGTGTCGTGTGGCGCGATACTATGTCTTAGTAGGCGATTGGGGGCGAAGGGGATTGTTATGGCGATCGATGGGTAATCCGAGGTGAATCAGGTGATACGGACTGTGTTATTGTTTTTTTTTTATAGTAGCTCGACATAATGGCTTCCCTGCGCCTGATGGAAAGCGAAAGAGAAGCCCAAATCGCTGTGACAACTGGCAAGTAACTTTTTATTGTAGACGAATAACTCGGATTTTTTTTGTTCACTCTCGCATTGAACTTCGGAAGATTGGTTTTTCTCAGGAAATGTAACCGACATAGTTAGGTATCGATTTTGAACACGTGCACTCGTTAAACTTTTGGTAATAAGTGATGACTGGACTCGCCTCCTACAAAAGGGTGTTAAGAGGTGTTCAAAGGGCGTGTGTTACCCCTGGTGTTGAAAGCATCCATAGGCTGCGGCAACAGGCCGGCAATTACAACTGGCAGTGTATAAAAACAAAACTTTTAAAAAATAATTTCCTAAATTGACCCTACCAGGGGTCCTAATCGGGGACCTTCAGATCACCGTAAGCCTTTTAGGCCTAAAGATTTGTTTACTTAGTAATTTCGAACACATCTTTTTAAAAAGCCGTTTAAATCCAAAGGTAAGTAATTGAACGGAACCAAACAAACGGCTGTCAGCGACCAGCACCGATAGAGACATCAATGGCGCTGCTCTAAATATAACAATGACAACTGCAGCCGTGCTCACCATAGTTTAATGTGTTATTTTTACCAATATGGCGACGGTGGCGGCACGTTTGATCCTCATCAAAGGCGGCTCGGAGCATGTCGCGACGTAAAATGACGCCTGCGCAAACACTATTAAACGCCTTTTTGGGAATCAAACGCGGTTTATTATCGATCGATCGATTTTTCTTATTTGACTACGTGAATGATTAATAAAGCAAACACCATAAACAGCATAAGTCTTTTGAACTCATCATCATTTAGCCCGTAAATGTCCACTGTTGGACCTATGTTGGATCAAAAAAATAGGTAAGTAGTATAGGCCTTTTAGGTCTTACTGTATCATATTATTTTTTTATGCGAGAGGTGGCAGACGAGCAAGTGTGATGTCTGATGGTAAACAGTTGAAACAATTATAAAAAGTTTTAAAGTTGCAAAGCATTTTACTATGTCGTCACTTTTATTGACATAGTCATGATGATGGCTACGAAACCTCGAATGTGTAAATATCTGTTCAATCGGGATGATGCATCTATTATCTTGCTCAAGTATGTTGACTGATCTCTTCCGGGGCGATACGTGGGAAATGCAATCAGTGACAGTTTTATTATAAAAATCAACGTCAAAATTGACGTTTTGTATGTCAACTTTCGTTACCCCGCATTCCCGCCAAAAGATCCTTGTGACGTACACATGTCATTAAGTCATAGACAACTAGAAATCGTGCCTTTGGCAAATGTAAAACGACAATTTTACCATATTACAGAAGAAATGTTCTTTATCAGAAACAGGTGCAAGATAGTTCGATAGATAACGAAACAATAGGATTTTGTTCCGTTTCATATCAAAAACAAACAAATCGACTAATGAAAAAGCAAACTTGAAACAAATAAAAAACTAATTTTCCCGTGCGACAGAGCTTTATCTATTAATTCCGGCAAAACACCGATAAACCTATATTTAAATTTCCCACTGATGACGACAGGAAATAAAAAAAAATAATCCCAAAATAAATAGAAAAAAGGTTAAACGTTCTCAGGGAGCGATTTCTATATCAATAATTGTTCAAACCCGGGGGTGGGTGCTAAATTCCGTATCTCGAATCGTTTAGCGTGTAGACGCGAGTGCCCTGTGGGAGTGACATAAGTGGTACCGCCGCGAAAACTATGAAAAAAATGGACCCGACCAGCGCTAAACGAAATGGGTTTTATTGCGCGACGAATTCGAATATAGCATCCTAATTATCGGTAAAAGCTTTTATGAATCGATAAATTGATTTGTATTTCAGGTCTTTACTTTTTTTTGTGGCGTAATTCCACTCGTGGGCAAAGACGTTACATTCATACAGCCTGGCAATCGAACGATATTTCTAGATTCTATTTTTTATTTAATCATCTTTGTTTTTGCAGTACTTATTCATTATTTCCCGCGTAATTCCGTTAATGTGACAAAGGCATAACAATCAGACAGCCTGTCAAAAGTTTCCACTACTTGCAAAACAAACTTCATGACCTTTGTTCGTATGTTTTTTTACAAGCAAACAAAACATTTTGCAAAAGCAAATTGACAGTTTGTTTAATGTCCTACGCAATCGGCCGTGTAAAGAAACCTTTATTTAATTATCGACAAGAAGATAAATATGTAAGTATAACGAACAAAACAGCTATTCCCTAACTTTCAGGCCATGTTTTTTGCGCTACTTTTTAAAGCGCTAGAGTTTTTTTATTAACCCTAAAAGCATATTATTTTATTTTATGTATCTAACCTGTCACTGCGCGTGATATCTTGGGTTTACAATAGATTTTCTTTTATACCACTAAGGTGGCAAACAAATTGACTTCGGAATGCCTATGATATTTCAGTGTACAAAATGACGTCATAATAAAATGACCAGAATATTCCGTTGGGTGGTTGTTTTCACAGCTTGCCCCAGTCCCCAACGTGCTCGAGTGATGTTTAGCTTGCTGCCCACATCCTTCGGCCCTTTCAAGTTTATGTACCTACTCACAGTTTTATGTGCGGCGATTGAGTCGTGCCCACGTGGACAGCTTGAGTTAAACACGTCACTTTTGAGTATCAAGCTTGAGTCAAAGAGGGGTACCCCGAAATTGACATGTACTCATAGACTGACTTTTATGTTTTAAAAGCCTCAGCTGTTTTATAGAAACATACGTAAATATCTCATATGCATTTGGAAAAATTATAAACAAAAGTGCTTAGGTAAGTAATGTTAAATTGGTATTCTCTACACAAAAGGTTGCCTGGAAGAAATAACTCATAGCGGTAAGACCGCCTAAATTGTACAACAATGGTAAACTTTCCTAGCTCTAATCAATTTTTTATGCTAACACTATGGTTAAAGAGAATATCTATCTCTGTTTATAGGATTTTCGAATACCTGGTGTGGAGCATGGACGTGTGGAGATATGAAATACTATATGGCTGGCTCGGTGGCTCAATTGGTAGTGACCCCTGCCTTCTGAACCAAGGGTCGTGGGTTCGATTCCCACACATTCGTGTGATGAACACTTGTGTTTGTTCCGTGTCTGGGTGTTTATATTTGTATTCAAGTATTTATTTGTGGTACCTTCGTTGTTCTGATACCCATAACACAAGTGCTTAAGCTTACTTTGGGACCGGAGCAATGTATGTGATGTTGTCTGATATTTATTTATTTATTATATTTATATTTATTATCTTCCTAGCTGCTCTCAAACAATATGAGCGTGACACAAACTAAGCACTAATTACAACTTAGTTATTGTCTGTTTATTGCAAATATGAAAAATAAATAAAGTATCTTTAAAGTGTGAATCAAGTTGCATACAGTTACAATTGTCTCAGAATAGTACACTATTTATTTACAACAAACAGCACATTACAACTTATTCATAGCTAGTCCAACATGTGTTGTAACACAGGATCAGGATAACGCCGACTGATAAGCAGAACAAATCGAAGACAAAAGCCCCACAAATAGGCTCTATAAATAATTGCGTTGAATCAGACGCATCGCTTTCACTGAGGCAATATTTGCGTCGCGATAACACGCCTACTAGGTACTACCAACCGATGCGATGTACGCTACTAAAAGTTGCATTATTTTTTGAAAAAAGAAACTGGCAGCTAAAGCGATTGTTAAAGAAATCCGTAAAGGCATATTATTTAAAAAGAAAACTGCACTATAAATTCTACCACCAGCCAGCACGGCTGACTTTTAAATTTGACATTAGTTGTACTAAAGTAATGTCAAAACTGAATGAACGTGAGAGAACGATTCCAAATTTGAACGGAAAAAGGCATCGTGAATCGCGGGTCGTCAGGAAAATACTGTATAACGTCGATTGAGCTACTATATTCAACGGTTACAAAAGATATATCGTTTGTGCGGCCATTTAAAGCGTCAGAATATTTTATACTAGCTGTGCTCGCGACTCCGTCCGCGTGGAATAGTTATTTTTTCCCCGTTTTTTTTTTACATTTTCCATTATTTCTTCGCTCCTAATAGTTGCAACGTGATGTTATATAGCCTAAAGCCTTCCTTGATAAATGGTATATTTAACACTAAAAGAATTTTTCAATTCTGACCAGTACCTAGTTCCTGAGATTAGCGCGTTCAAACAAACCAAACAAACTCTTCAGCTTTATAATAGTTAAGATTACAAAAGATATATCGTGTGTGCTGCCATTTAAAGCGTCAGAATATTTTATATTCCTAATTTATATACGTATCTATTTTTCTAAACCTTAAAAAGAAAAAAGTAAACTTCATACTGCCTCCACTTCCACTCGGCCACAGATACCGTATCTCGCATCTAGTTACTGCCGCTTAGTCACTGGATTCCCTAGCCTTCGGGTCCTCGACCACGCTCAAGGCTTGCCCAACGAGCAAACAGGGTAATCTAGCTCAAACAAGGTGAACGCCCTGATACCTTATCAGGCTGTTAACACGTGCCTGCACTCTGATGTACGAGGCGACAATGCAACGGCATTTCCTTACTTTATAACTGGCGATTCGCCCCGGCTTCACACGGGTGCAATACTACATTTAATGACAGGCTCGATGGCTCATTTGGTAGTGACCTCTGCCCTGTGAGCTATGGGTCGTGGGTTCGATTCCCGCACAGTACAAAGATTTGTGTTCATGAACATGTCTGTTTGTATTGGTCTGGGTGTTTTCTATGTATAATATGTATTTATTTACAAAAAAAAATGAATCTAAGTAAGTTTATCAGTTGTCTAGTACCCATAGTACAAGCTTCGGCTTAGTTTGGGGCTAGGTGGCGCTGTGTGGCCCAGCGTGGCATGTCTTGTCTTGGGTTATTATATTATACCTATAAACATTCCTATTGAATCCCTCTATCAAATAAATAAACTGCATCAAAATCCGTTGCGTAGTTTTAAAGATACATATACGCAAGCATACATTGAGACAGACAGGAAAAAATGCGACTTTGTTTTGACATAATTTACGGTTATTTTTTCTACCGGGTCGCCTCGAAAATTGTTACTAGTTTTTCCGTCAAGATATACCTAATTAAGTCTGGTATCGGAAAACTGGCGGTGATACACCCCCGTGCATTGAAAAGCATGTTAAGTCATTTGTCATACTAATTATTATTATAATGATAATTATAAGTTCACTGTACTTCCAATCTGGTCCTTGCTACAGTCATTGTGATTTCAAGAGATAAAGCATTTACTTGTAACTTCACTTTTACAACAGTGGGAAGGGTCTATTTTTACAGATATATTATATTGGGGTTGACAAACTGACTGAATATAGTAGGTAGGTATGAAAAATAAATAAATAAAATAAAATAGTTTATTTCTGCAAATAGATTCACTAGTAATACTTTTGCACGTCAAACTTTTTTCCTACCAGCACTTCGACGTGTAGCCTGCCGAGATGAAGTGCCGCAACAAACTCAACAGTTAGCCTTGTTTAAAATATATAATACAATACAATAATATCGTTTTAAAAAGCGCAAGCGAGTATGTTATTCATTAACTACACCTTAGTTACGATATTGTACGATGTTGTTTCTTACTAGAATGGTATTTAGGAATTGCGTTTAGTGGCACATCCCAATAATTTTTAAATAATATTCCGTAATATTAGAGGTAAAACCATCACGATAGAAGGCGTAGCTAAATACCAAAGGCCGATGACGGGCAGCAGCATCGCCGGAGCAAGAAGCGACGCCCTGCGATCGCCAACCCGCCTGCACAGCGTGGCGATTATGGGTATATCCTCCAGAAGTTTGCCCTAGGTGGCGAACAACTAGAGAGGCCTAGTCCAGCAGTGGACGGCAATAGGCTGATGATGATGATGATGATGATGAATATTAGAGGGAGTAGGGTTTCCGGAGCAGGCGTTCATAGGCTGCGGTAACCGCTTAACGCAAGCCGCACCGTAGGCTTGTTTGCAGCCTTAGTGGTATAAAAACAAATATAAGTACTTTAGGTTTACGAGTGTCCTCAACCCGATAGAATACTCACCTGATCTCCCTCTTAATGTCATCGTAGTCCCTCTGGTTGTCGAGCCTCGCCTCAAGCCGGGCGATGTGCTGTTTCTTCTCGTCCAGTCTCTCCTCGAGCCGCTGCAGCTGCTGCGCATGGGCTTCTTGCAGCGCTGACAGCGAGGCCTGCAGCCGACGCACGTCCTCGACCAACTGTGCGATCTGAAAGAAAAAAAGTAAAACGTCAGATTTTTGGCGCGGAGTTTGACGTAACACATTTTTATAATTATGACCAGGAAAGTACTATAGCCCCAGTTTACCGGCCAACTGAGTTTTGACGTGTCTCTCTAAACACTTGACATTGGCGAATTATCCGCGTCAACCTAAACGCGTGATAGAGTCTATAAGCAAAAAAAAAAGACTGCGGCCTGGGATCTCTCCATAAGTACATCCAAATCTTTATTTCTATTATTTCTGAGGTGTTGTTGTCTTATGAATTGCGCTTATTACCTACTGATAAATGTTTCCAAATCTCATATTTCAGATAGTTTCAAACGTAGAGTTCACATAATCGAATATTTCCTTGTAAGTATTTAGCAGAATAGATGACAGGAGACGAGGAATGTTTTCGGTTACGTACCGGAAATGATTTAATAATTCTAGCATTCCTTTTTATCTTACTTTTAATCTATATAAATCCGAGACATCTTGAGGATTTTGTAAAAGAGATATAGAATGTTGGTTTGTTTATTGAGTGATACATTTAATTATATACTCGTATTATAACAGCACTCCTGTGTTTGTGTTTAATAAATTTAATGTAGAGCCATAAATCATATTTTAATAACAGGAAGATTTGGTTTAGGCAGGTAATACTAGTTCTATGTTTAGTAAATAAATTTTATTTTTTTTCACTTTTTCAGGATGGAAATGAAAACTATACGCTTCAAAGAATGAAACTTCTAGATCAAAATTTCAATAAAATTATCATTATTGTACCAGCAATTTTGCAGATTAAATCATAAATTAAATGAAGTTATTATACTAATTCAAAATTTAAGCATCTCCATTTTTATGGCTTAATTAAAATATTTAATCACTCTAATTGTTTCTGATAATAATGAGTAATCCAATTATAAAAACCGTCATTCTAAATTAGGGTTGTCATTAAAATTACTAATACCAAAATTTAGATTTGTGTAACATGTTCTAAAGTGTGTCTTAATTTATGTTGTCAGATATTTCAACGAGATTAGATATACTCGTATAAAACACCTTTTAGATGTACCTATTATATTATGTTAGAAGTATTTGTATATATATTCAAGACCCCAACTCGTTGATGTTAAGCGACGTTTGAGACTACGTTAGAGCCATAACAAAAACCTATTCACTCTTGCCCTGAAAATGTAACTAATGATTTTATGTATCAGGGAAAACAACTCAGCCCAAGAGTTCCAAACCCCAGCCGTTTTTATATGATCTATATTAAGAAGTAAAACAACATTGTTAATTTTATTATGTTCAATGTAATGTAGAATTCTAATTAAAGCAATAGGTAGGTAGCAATATACTTGAGTGCGTCACTGAGCCTTCCCCACGGTATCGAGATAAAGCTTGATTAGTTTACAAAGGAATTATTTCGTTAATTTCAATCTTAGCGATAACGTTTTTCATTTGAAACATCACCTATGTGTAAATAATTGTATAATGTCGTACGAGGACAAAATTATAGCTTGTCAAATATTATTTTCAACGCTCAAGTTAGTTAGGAGCGGCCATCTTGGATTATACAGACAATAAAAAACGTTGTTCCTATTTTAAATATTTTTAAAGTTATTCGTTATTCTTATATTAAGTACTGTTTATTGGTCTAAGTATATTCAGCAGTGGACTGCGAGAGACTTATGATGATGATTAATGGTTAATTCATCAATTCATTTAAGTTTGTATCGTCAAGGTTTGAAATCGGATTTCAATAGACCCATACTTAATTCTTCAGAAAGAACTCATAAATTGTTATTATATTAAATTGTACCAAGACAGCTATTACACAGTAGCCTTATTAACGTAATGCAACCGGCGTTAAAAAAATAACCGTCACTTTTTTCTCTATGGCAAACGTAGCGTGTCAATAAGTTTTTTTTTTAAATGAAAAATGGCCGCCAGTTTTAGTAATGAGCACGTAATGATATCAGTATTCGCTAATGGGACAGAACAAAAACAGTAATTTGAGGTTCACGTTTCCGTTCGACAATTGACGATCTATTCATAAAATACTCGCATAAAGAAACATTTTTCAAGATCACATGGTATTGGATTGTCGACCTTGCTACTTGGTAATAGAGGATGTGGTGTGTAGGTTGCGCAGGGCTGCCTGTTCGGTAGGATAGGATGTTTTATGCGTTTTGTTGATAAGTGTGTTCAATGTCATTAGTAAAACTAAGGAATAATATAAATGGAACCTATGCATATAATTAGTAATGGCTTATCAAAACTAGAACTGAGTAAGAATTAATTGAAAGATTAATAGAGAATTTAATTTAATTTCTAAGCAAAATATACTCCTAATTGGTAGGTTCGGTATTTAGAAGGGGCTCAATTGGTACTACACTTGCATCCTGAATCAAGGGTCGTAGGTTCCATAATAACCCGGTACAAACATTAGTGTGATGAACATTTGTGTTTGTGTCGTGTCTATTTATTATTAAAAATATATTTGTATTTAAAAATTATGTTTGTGGTACCTTCATTGTTCTGCTACCCATAACACAAGTGATCAAGCTCCTTACTTTGGGATCGCAGCAATATTATGTGATGCTGCCTGATTTTTAACAGAAAAATCTGTTGACTTCTAGTTTATTATATTATGTTGTCGTTGTGATGTTCAAATATTTCTTAAGTTTAAAAAAAAGTGTTGAATGGCTTCAAGTATTATTATTTTTACTAACCAGTGGATCAAAGTTATCTGCTAAAGTATATTTATTACTACTGCCGCAGTTACATAACCGGTATTAGCGACAGCCCTACCGCGAGGTATTATTTGCCGGCCTTCGGAAGATATCAATTGTTGCAGGTGGTGAGTCGCTCGCCCGTGAAGATGGGTATCGTTCGAAGATAGATGCGACGGAAATCACGCTCGTCCAGCGTGCAGATACGTCATGCCGTCGATACCTTGCGAACGGGCGCAGTCGACGGGTTAACAGTGACGAATCTGCTAAGAAACTTTAAAGGTAGACTTTCGAGCAGAGCGGCTCCGGCGACACTAGCGCCGCGTCAGAGCCGTTGCGTCAGTGTCGCAGCAGGTCTGACGCTAAATTGGCTTCAGAGCAGCGCGACTCCGGTGTCAGTTCCAGTTGGTATTCCATGCCTAACACCTCAAAAACACATGCGATCGCAGCTATCGTGCGACAGTGCTTGCGCAAACATGCCACGGCCGCTATCGCTCAGCGACACTGACAGGCGCCATTCTGATACCTATAACACAAGTGCTTAAGCTACTTACTTGTGTTGTCTGATATTTATTTATTTATAATACATGTGTTGGTGATAAAATATAAAAGGTGAAAATTACAAACGCCAATTTTACGATGACAGCCAATTTATTTATTTTTTAAAAACAAAACAATAAGTCGGCCACAACATGCATATAGTATAGCACCCGTGCGAAGCAGGGGCGTTTCGCTAGTTTCATGATAAAACAAACTACTTCTTTCGTAGACATTTACGTAGAACTGTACTCAATGGTTTGACGACTAATTGGTCGATGCATTGTGAATGAACACGACATACTGTTATTGCTTCCACTGTACCACAGTTATAGCCGTAGTTTCAATCAAACGAGTTGAAATCAGAGTAAGATAAAGTGATATCACAACCAATTGGAGCAGATTGTATGCGCGAGAATCATAATTATTATACTTATGCAAAAACATTATGTACTATTTATAGATTTGTGATTGTAAAAGACTTACTGATTGGAAATGTTTATTATAGTCATAGGCCTATATCAGTGCCCTGCTGGACATAGGTCTCGCCAATAAAAATGTTTCATAATTCTCGATAGATGGTGTTATATAGGCTTTGGTTCAGCGTGTGATTGCGCATTTGCTATGTAAACGTCAGCGCCATGTCAAATTGAATCACCTAACAGTTGGACCTGCTGCGTATGTAGAGCCATCTGGTGGATTTATTGAACCCTCATTGCTCGTCTCTTTGTTCGATGCTGTGATTTGGGCTGGGTTGGTTGTTTTTATTAAGAAATACGTATTATAATTAGCTATAATATAATCAACTTTCATTATAATAAAAATTTGGTAAATTTTATCACAGACGTTTGAAATTAATATTCAATTTAGTCTTTACTTATCATCAAATTCACATTTCTAACCCATTCCATGAATACCGAATGTTGTTACGAAAATATTTACCTTTTTTACTCTGCTGATATAAGCAATTTAAATTACATGAGAATATGAAAACAATATTAACATTATTTGTCGAAAACTCAGCAACCTTAATAAGTCGAAATGTATATGTAGATGATATAGTCATAGATACAATGAATATATTGAAACGTGTCTACTTTTAAGACTAATGGCTGTAGAGCAATTATTATAGTTTTTATTCAGTGACGTCACAAGTAAAGACGGATGATCTTTGATTTTCGTTTAAAGGACGTTCCTTCTAACAGCCTTCAAGCGATTGTAATCCTTAACTACATCTGAATAAAGTGCACATTAATCACAAAAAATGATCAGCAATTAAAGTTGTTAATTGATGGTTGTTATTACAAAGGTGTAAGGTTCATTATTGCTTGGATGTTCCTTGACACCGATGTCTGAGACAAATACGATAATGCCACAGTAAATATTGTCGGCAAAGGCCTTGGATATTTGACATGAAAGACGTGAAATGTGTCGTAAATCAAAATTATCTATCTTCGTTAAAAGTCGGTATAGTTAAGGCGGTGATGAAATTTATTATACTTATTGGACAAAGAAATCCACCAGATGGCACCACGTAGGGAACGGGTCCAACTGCAACGTGATTAGTTCATTTTGACATGGCGCTGACATTTACATAGCAACTGGCCAATCACATGAGACTTCACCGCAGGCCTACATGACGCCATACATATTATAGGATATTTAAATAAATAAATAATAAATAAATAAATAACCCAAGACATGCCACGCTGGGCCACACAGCGCCACCTAGCCGCAAACTAAGCCGAAGCTTGTACTATGGGTACTAGCCAACTGATAAACTTACTTAGATACTTTTTTTTTGTAAATATATACATATTATACATAGAAAACACCCAGACCAATACAAACAGACATGTTCATGAACACAAATGTTTGTACTATGCGGGAATCGAAACCACGACCCTTGGCTCAGAGGGCAGAGGTCACTACCAAATGAGCCATAGAGCCCGTCATTGCAAGAAGCTCAGGCGAGCAATGTGGCGAACTGTTGGAGACGCCTATGTCCAGCACTGGAGTGCGAGGGACTGACGTCCACTGCTGGACATAGGCCTCACCCAAGGACAAATTGTCATTTGGGGTGATTTGCCATAGCCACAACGTTTGGCAGGTGTTGGAGACCGCAGTGGTTCGTGGGTTTTTTTTGTGTGTTCCTCAGAATTTAGGATAGGGCCACCCCATTTCATCCCGTGGGTGTCGCAGAAGACGACTAAGGGATGGGAGTATTTAAGGGAAATAGGGAGAACTAAGATACCATAACTTTACTTAAGGGAATGGACTATTTAAAGCCGCGTCCACACATTGGAGATATTTGCACCGACGTAATGTTTTGCGCCCAATGCACCAATGTGTGTATCGGTACTTTGACACAATGCAGACATTGAGCGCGTTAGTATTGGGCATTGGACAGTGGTTGGACGCAAAGGTGAATCCAATGAGTGGAAGCGGCATAAGGGAAATATCGATTCATTTTTACATGTAGAAGATAATAAGTATCATACTTAAAGCAATTCAGAGTAGAACAATAAATGGATGGGGACACTAGAGAGGTTTCATGTGAGAAAGACGAGTCAAGTTTAAATTGACCGTCGGCCGAGTTTAATTTAAATGTCGCAGCGTAATTGCACCCGATAATTGGGGACTAATGGCCAAACAAGACTTGCAACACGGATGTTAGACAACTAGTGGTAGACGTAAAAAGTATTAGCCAAAACGAAATTCGGGTTGAGTGTACCGCGAGTAATTATTGTCTTAATTCGGCCTCCCTGACCGCTATTAGCGGTGTGTCTTGTGTTATAAGCGGTAGCGGTTTTAAATCTAAGTTAATTTATTTAAAAATGTAGATAACTTGATTATTACATATCTACTGCATGTATTAATATTAATAAAGACGAGTATTCGCGGTATTGTCAATGAAACGCCGTCTATAATAAATCAGGACTGTACTCTTAGATAGGTTTCGAATGTTCAGCAGAGCCACTGAACAGTAACATTGCATAAGGACGTATGAAAAACAACAAAAATAATAATAAATAAAATAAAATATTATACAACAGAAAAACGCCTGTGCGTGATATTTGTATCACGTACCTACATTCCTTTGCGTTATCTTCAAGGAAAGGGTTAAAAAAAGTAAAATTTACACCCACCTTAATCTTTTATGCATAATATTTATTCCTTTGCTCGAGTATAACTTAATTTTCCATGTTATCCATTGAGAAGAACAGATTGATTCTGCCTTTATGTTCGCAATAATTTGTAGTGTTACCATTTTTCTAATAATCGTAACAATCCTTGATTAAATATGTAACATTTTATCTTTACGTTGATTTATTGAGTAGATAGCGCTCGTTATAAAACAACTTTCAACCTTATTCTCATCGCATTAACGTTCATAATGAACTTTGAGTGAAGGAGAATGATTTAATTCCAGCCTTTTGTTTGTTGATATGGCGTTCGATACGAACGTATCACACGCCAAGAAAGTAAAGCTTATTATGTGTTGTACACACGCTCCGTTTATTGATGGCGAAAATACATTATCTGTGGCAGTAAAACTATATTGCCATAACATAACAAGACTCAATAAGGTACTTTCGACCGTCTGACTACATTGTATACCAGTAATAGCACTGTATTTATAATGGTTCAAATGATTACTGTTTACTTCTTATAGTTAGATGTTATTTGACGCTGCTTTTTATAGTTTTAAAATGTATGTTAAGGAATCTGCGTTTAAGTGCAGCCTTGTGCACAGATTTAGCTTGAAATATACCTAAATATACTCTAAATAACTTGTCTAACCTATAGACTTTGTTAATTTATAAATATTAAATTTTACTAACATTTAACGTATATTGATGCAGATAATTCAAGCTCTGCTCTGTATTTTTTTAAATTCCATTGAAGTCAACGAAGAAATTTGGCATCTGCAGCCTGTATTTACAGTTCGATACTTTTTTCATTTATCGCAGTAACAAGCAAAGGAATTTATAGAATACAGCCCGACCTGACAATAACGGCATTGTTATTTATTTGAACTTTATTTTGCATATTGTATCCGAACGCTCGTACCTTCGACCGCGCACATCCTGAGGGTTCCTTCACGCTAGGGTTAAAGGGCCAGCAATTACCTACAATCATTACTATGGACAATTGCGTATGTTTCGGCGTCAGTCGCGGTTTTTACCGGCCCGTCGCGTTTTTAGTTTAATTGCTGCCTTTTTGGCTCCGGGAGGCGGAGTGTGACGGGAGGGTCACTTCGGGACGTTGCGGAATGTGCCGGGATGAGATTGGGTGGATGATGAAGTCCGTTTGTACTTTTGCTTGAGAGTTAAATTTTGACTTTTTGTATACTAAGGTGCATGTATCATAACACCTTGATTTAATAAACATAACATTAGTTGTACCTGGTTCAAAAAATGATAAAGGACGAAAAATATTTTTAAATTAGAAAGATATGAGCTGCACCCTTGCAAGCTATGGCTTTGCATGCAATCGCATACAAGTGAAACTGGTGTTTAGAGGGTTGATAGTGCTTTTTTGGCTTAACTGTACATGTGAAGCGTAAAACCTCCATAGACAGAGAACAAGGAAAAATGCATTCCTTTTTTTGCAGTCAGAATAAATAGGCTAATTTAAATACCACACCACATTATGTACATCAGGACATCGTTAAAAAAATCATACTACATTTTGCTTGTCGCGGCGTCTGCTAGATAATATTTTTCCATACATTTTCCATACATTTACATTCTTTTCGAAGTGCACCGGCCGATGCAAATGCGTCGCGGCGCAATAAATCGCGCCGGTGTCTCCGGGGCTTTATCAGACTTCTTCGATTGCGTACATGCAGCTCCTTATTATTAAAGAATGGGGCTATAACGGCCAGAAAATATAGCTCTTCAGGTAACGCAAGGCGAACCTTGCTACCTCTTTCTTGTTCCGTTCTGTCTAGCTCTTTGTGTAATCATAATTTCATTAAATGTAGATATCATGTTGTAAATATGCGCTAAGCTAGCCCACCCAACCCACGCAAAATAGGCGCTCAGTCGTCGAACGCTAAGCTACACCATGATAAACAACGATATTTAAAGAACCTAATGCATAAAACAAAATTACTACACAAATAAACATGATCAATCTTCATACGCCTTCTCTTTACAACCTACACTTTTTATTCGTCTCATTAAAAAGTCTTCGAAAGTCCGCCATCGCATAAAAAGTAACAGCTAATTGAAACAATAATTATAACTCCACTATCAACCGTTCCGTCCGTGTATCCGAACTGACAAAGTGCATGGACAGATCCCGCCGCTTTTTGCCGCCAACGTCAACCAAAATCATATTCGGAACGCCACCAAAATGTCACAACATTCTGAACCTTATTACCAACGCGCTAACACAAAAAGTTGCTCCACGCTTTTAATTTTTATCCGCAATTCGATACTCGACACCTGATTGATGTTGTCCATCGGAAATCCCGCTAATGTATTGTAAAAGCACTGAATATTTATGAATTGCGTTTGCCCGCGCAATTAAAACGACCGACAACGCTTTTTAAACGATCAGACGACAAACGTCAGAATTTGAAATCTCTTTTCGCTGCATCGCGACTGTCGGTTCAATCATTCACGTCATTTATCATTTCTGGCCGAAATGAAACGCGCCCGTCAAACTAGATAGATACGTTAAAAGGAAAAACGCAGGAGCTTTCCCGAACCCGAACGTCTTTTTGTTTCGCTCTGGCTGCCGGCCGCTTTTGAAATGGAGCCTTTGCCTTGGTTTTGCTGGACGGGGTGGGCTCCTCAAATCGGGCGGGTAACGGCCGCGGTCCGCTCCGCCCGGCCTCATGTTTGAGCAGTTTGACAGATCGCCGACATGAATTCTACTTTCGGACGGCAAAATGCCGTATTATGCCTTTTTTCTCAGTCCACTTGTCTTTCATCACTTCTTTTGTGATTGAGCCCTGAATTTGTGACGACGCATTGTCAGGAGCGAATTGGTTCAGTTTTGTTACTTTATTATTAGTTGGCGAATTTTAGACTATTGCCTTTGACGTTTCATTGTTCGCTCAGGATTTTTGGGGTGTTTTTTTAACTCTTTCACGTGTAAGCTCAAGTTGGTAACCCTGTTTCGTCTGCCAAAGAAACGGGGAATAATGAACGCGTGCCCAAACAAAAATGGCTGAATATTTTAATGAATGCCTGCTATACGGAAGGGTGTTTAAGCAGCGGCCCGTAAGGCGCTCGACCACTTCAGAAGCGAGGTCTATGATATCTAATCCAGAATTTAATAAGTATAATGAAACATAATAATTTTTCATCTTCATTAAAAGCTTAATGTGTTATGTCTTGTAATCCATAGTTTCGTTCGTTCGTACTCGTCATCGTTAGATGCTAATCAAAATATTGGATGTCGAATATTATAATGTGGTATTAAGAGGTAGAATTATTGGTGTAAAAATCACAATTTTATATTTGTAGCTTATCTAATTTATTTTATAAGGTCTGCAAGAGTATTTCAAGCAAATTTTGGCTTTCAGTGAAAATTCTAAGATATCTTTAAGCAGGTTACACCTTTATTAGTTTTCATAAGCTGAGGTAAGCTATTATCCTAAGCTATGCTTTTTTTTTCTAAATGACTACGATGATGGCCAGGCCGGCCTTATCATCATCACCGGACTGTTGGGGGAGCGGAAGGCTCTCACCCCTAGAGCCTAAGCTATGCAAACGCGATATAGCTTCGTCTGGACAACGTCCGCAACCCAAGAGGAATACCGTACGAAATGAACATAAATCGACGCTGAAAAAAGAAGAGTCGCCGGCAAGTTATTGCGGCCCGGTTTAATCTCTCCTCTATGAAGATTGGGGCTTCTGAGAGTCCTATATCGGGCTATCAAAGGACTTGCGGGCCGTGGCCGTACGTACGAGTGTACTTATTGCGTCCGATACGTACACATACGTCGGATGCTAATTATTCGTACGGTTCAAACGCACGAATGTGTAGCCACCATTTTGTATATTCTGTGTTTTGAATTTGGAACCATTGGTAATAATTTCGCGGGAAAGTTTTTGACAGGACAGAAACGGTGTTCGGATACACAGTTTGATAACTAAGTAATAAGATGAGTGTTTTAAATGAATAAGTTAAGTTAATCGTGTTCTCTATTGACGCCATGGTTCCGTGTGGTATCCGGATTTAGAATATGATCTCATCTCGTGGTTATCGTAGAAGACAACTAAGGCTACTGCGGTCACCAATCCGCCTGTCTAGAACAAAGCCTCTCAAATGACATTTGTCATTGGGGGAGCCTTATTCAATTCAATTCAATTCATTTATTTCAGCATTAAACATTAGCCATATCACAAAGTACATCAAATTATTAGTAGGCTCGTACATAAAATAAATTACATTGTAAATTATTAAATTGCCTATTTCATCATAATAACATTAGTACATTAAAAATAAAATAAAATAAAATGTCCAGCTGTAGGTGTTTGGAGGTGGATATAAACCAGAACATTATTGGTACTTTGATTAACAAAACTACAAGGACAAGCGATTGTATTAAAGTGAGCATAGACAACGGAACGAAATTGTTCCCACTGCGAAATGAAGCAATTATAAGTTGCGGTGCTCATTTATCGCTAGTCTATGCATTTATAAAACCGAACCGAAGTTCTGTGGGTAACTGTGCAGGTGATAGTTTAGTCTATGGTATTGGGCGATCGGCGCGAGCTGTTTGGATAGTTGCGCCAGAGTTTGGGTGAAGTTTTGATTGGGTTTGAGTTACGGATAAATAAATATTCGTAAATAAAAGATATTTAGTATAAAAGAGGACCAGATTGGTTTAGAAGTAGTTAACGCTACCTCTGATAGAGTTATCGCGGGTTCGATCCCAGCACAGTACAAACAATTGTGTGCATGAATGTCTGTTTGTTTTGGTCTGGTTGTTTGCTATGTACAATATGTATTTATTTATTTTAAAAACTATCTAAGTAGGTTTATTAATTATCTATTATGTATAGTACAAGATTTGGCTTAGTTTGAGACTGGATGACGCTATGTGGACAGCGTAGAATGTTTTGGGTCATATTTATAAAAAAAAAGAAGTTGATGTGTACTCGTTTGTATGTAGGTACTGATACGATACAAGTTATCCAATCAAACAAATTGTCCTTTTATATCGATCCACAAAATATCTGATCGCGTTCCGCCATCTTGGATTTCTATACACTTGAACAATGGTAGCTAAAAACAAATTTTATTTTCTCCGTAGTAAAATCCGAAATGCAGTTTTGGGCAGTAAAGAATACGCCGGGCTATAAATTAATTTTATCTGACGCTACGGTATCGCCTGGCCTCGCTACGATGGTGCTACGAAAAGTAAGGCAAGACCGTTTGATCTTTAAGTCTTTGAACTAAGGTACATTTTTGAACAATTAATAGTGAAAACGAAAGATAGTATAGAACACCCACCTGGTCTCGAATTAAGACTTTCCTTTGTAGTTTGATTATTATTTATATTGGAATTTAACAATATTGTTATATTTGAAAGATACCGTCGAATCTCACTTAATTTTTGGAGGGACTAAATCAAATATTACTAAGGGTAAATAATCTTCCCCTGTTTTTGAATCTTGAATCATCAGTTTGCTAACGCCCACTGCTTTTTTTTATAGTGGCTCGACATAATGGCTTCCCTACGCCTGATGGAAAGCGACAGAGAAGCCCAAGTCGCTGTGACAACGGGCAAGTAACTGGTCAGTTACCTGTCAGTTGCCACCGCCATGCCGGCGCAACCCTTACCCCCCACAAGCTCCGGAAACCCTACTCACCGGCAGAAACACGATCCAGAGGTCATTTGACTGCGGTATTCTATAGGGTGGAGGTCCTTCCCCGGACGGGCGGCTCAATTCGAGCGAAGATTCGCTATGCCCTACCTCTCTAAAAGCCTGCTGGACATAGGCCTCTCCCAATGACAATAAAATTGTCATTTAAGGGGATTTGGTGACCACAGTAGGTTTTATTTGTATTACCCAGGTAAACGCTGCTGCCCGTTTCCTGCTATTCCCTTAGTCGATTCTACGACACCTATGGGATGAGATGCGATGGTTAAACTGTTAAGGGTAGAAAAAAACAAATCATACATTAGAGGGACCGTGCACAAACTATAGGTGGCAGCACTACGTAGTGTAAACTAGGGTAAAACATTCAAATTTATGACATCAGTTGGCAGCACCATCGATGTGCACGTTCCTTTCTCGGTAGTATTCAGAGGCCCTACTACAGAAAACGAAAACGATCGTTCGTTGAACGGATCACGTATTTATGCCCCATAAATCTCGCAAATTTGTCCCTCCCGTGTTCTAATATATCAATTAAATTGTTGAAAATCGACGTTGACGAATTTCAGTTCGTATATTCGAACACGGGAGGGGCAAATGAGAGGGATTTATGGGGCAAAAATACGTGATCCGTTCAACGAACGATCGTTTTCGTTTTCTGTAGTAGGGCCCCTGAATACCGGGACCGGTGTCTATGATATTTTCTGGCCCATATAAACCCTATAAACAGTTTAGAATTAACTTTAAAATGTAAAACGGCTAATGCAAAACAGATTTTCCTTTTAATTGGCCAATGTAACATACAAAAGAAAACTGCATTTATATATTTGCATTTTCATAAATCACTCGGACTACGTTCCAACCGCGGCCATTATTCGGATGACGTCATTCGCGGAAAAAAACACCAATTGGTCGGATTTCCAACATGGCGCGGTATCAACAGCTGATTATGCGAGGAACCGCGCGAAAAATCGCGAGACAGCGTGAAATATTGTTTGGGGGTGGAATTAAAAGTCATATTCGTAGTGCGGTCGACGAAGAATGGCTAGAACTAGAATATAAAGATTTTTTTTCTTAGACACCGGTTAATTGTTGTTTTAGTCGATATAAATCAACGTCCGGTGCTATAAAGCTGTCTAGCGTTTTAATGCTTTATTATTTTGTTAATTTTTGCAATGGCTAAAAAGTGGATGCCATATAAATATTGCTCTTTTCCCTCCAAGTGTCTTAAGTACACTCGCTGTCATAACGTATTATATTTTGTCAATTAAGAACTTAATAAATCGCCGACAATGCACACCATACACATAGTCTCAAACCCCCTTGTATTATAAGTAGATACTTACCTAATACAAAGCAGAACACGTTTTTTTTAAACAATGTATGACTTAACCTAGTCAATTTAGAAAAGTATGTTTTTTAAGTTGATCCAAAATCAAACCTGGAATTTTAAGAACTCAACACTTTGTCAACCAAAAGTCATATGGGTACAATGCATTGCCGAGGTCGTATGAAATGAAAAATGTACGACATTTCAGTTCATAAAATTTCATTTAATTCATTTTCATTTCATTCCTTTTGTATGAATACTATTTTCGCTAACCAATACACTTCGGGTGCAGTATTAAACAGCTGATTTAGCCGATCCCGCCCGAATTGCAATCTAGATAATTATTTTAATTTACCTCCCCGCATGTAGCTTTGTCCGTTTCTTTCGGGCCAGTGCGCCGCGGCGCTGCGCTCGTGACGTCATCGGTTTAGTGGCCGGTCCAACATGGCGGAATAATGTCAAGACCACAATATTTTGTTGTGGTGAATTGTTGTTATTAAGCATTGTCACTCTCGGTAGCAAGAACTTAATGATCAAACGAAATCTGCAGGTATTGAGCTATAGAACTTTGCCAAATTCCGTATTCCCCTATAGATATACTTTTCAGATTTTCAAGGCGAGAGTGAATTGGTTTTTGTTAGATGAGCGCGTTCCATTGTAGGCTTTACCTATAATATCAGGCGAGTTGGTGTCAAGGGCTACCTATTTACTGAAAAAAAAATCGAATGCAATAAGGTTGAAACTCGCTTTTTTTTCTCTCCACGCTTACGTCAAACGAAGACAATGCAGCCTCCACAGCCGCAGCTGTCATCGGGAATGTGTAACGGCGCGATTAGACCAAATCACCGGCCGCTATTAGCCGCATTATGTGCAATTGTGACGACAATGGCGCGTAGGTGACGCGACCCGAGTATCGCTTCCTTCGCTATTACATGCGTTAGACGATACACTGATGGTTCAGATAACAGTGGACATCTACTGTCGAAGCCTAAGGTTTCCAAACTCAAAAATTAAACAATGGATTTTAAAAGACATTTTGTATCACAAAATACTACGATGATAAGTAGGTAAGGCGGAGCACCAGATTGTAGGGAAAAGAAAGGCGAACGCTCTCAAAAGGGATGTTTATCGAAATATAGAAGGAATCCTCTTGAGACCATTTACCATTGCAGGTAGATAGCGGAAAACATCATCGTTCATTAACCCTACAGATATAAAAGTTGAGATGTGGGGTGATGATGATGATATAAAAGTTTACTTAGAACTAGAAAAACTATGCAACTGGTGTTCAATCTCAAAGTAAGGGAACAGAGTTCCATAAAACAAGACCTTTCTGCATTACGATCAGAGAAGTATACCTAATATTGTTTTATTTATGAAAATTCTTAGTTTCCATAAAGTAAACCACTATAACAAATCGCCTACCTATATCCCATACTCACACGTAACTACGCTATTTCCAAAATCACTGCTGAACTGATTAAAATGCCAACCCTTCTCCATAGTTAATGAGCGTTCGTTTAGCCGAGCTAGAACAAAATATCGCCTCCCATTCTCTTTATGTTGTCATATTATTTGCTCACGGCGCTTGCATACGGGCGTGCAGGCAACTAAAGTTGCTGGATGAGTCCATAAGAATCGCTGCCGTAACGCGCAGAGCTGAAAGAAGCAGTTGAAAGAAGCGGCTGAAAGACGCAGTTGAAAGAAGCGGCTGAAAGAGTAATTTGATCAATAATAGTATTCATTTATTTTCATTTCATTTTATCAATCAGCCATTAGGCTGTGATATTTGTAGTCTAAATAAGTGCCAAGTGCTTAAGCTACTTACTTTGGGGTGTGGTGTTGTCTGATATTAAAATCTTGCCCGATAAACTTACAATTTGTCAAAATCTTATTTACAACGATGCGATTTCAGCGGTTACGGAAAGTTTCCGAACTAAGATACAGGTTATCCCATTTAAAGAGTTACATCGTAGTTGTGAACGAATTATCCCCGGTCCTGTCTCTTCCAGCCAGCGGGTCGGTGGCGCCCCCTCCTTCTTCTATTTGAACAACTCTTTAATGCTTTATTTCGTCTGTGTGCTTAGTCTAATTAGAAAACTCCGGCTAATGACTGATATCGAATTCTGTCCCGTGTCGCGGCGACTGTTTGATCATTACGCTAATGCAGTTAAATCCTTTTCCGTTCATTAGAGATCTGTGAAAAATTAGCGACTTTTTACGCCATTTTTAAAGTGTCAGATTGACTGTCACGTTAGAAAAAGCGCCAAAATTGGAAAGAATATTTAATACCGATTGTGTCATTGTCTAAATCATAATAATAAAAGAAAAAAATACCTGTCTTTTTTAAAAATCATAGTATGTCACGGTAACTAAGTTTTAGGGTCTATTCATTGTGACCAGAGAGTAATAATATTCAGCTTGGCTTTGAAAGGCCGCCTGTGCCCACGATAATAACCCAATATGTACCTTTAAGTAATTTATTTCTCCGAAATTCCTACTTACGATTGACATAATACCTGAAAATGACTCGAAACTTTAACTTTCATTAATATATACGGGCTTAGAAAAAGCTCCTCATTTGATTTCCTTTGACTATGAAAATGGCTGATCGATAGCCAAAATAAAAAAACAAAACATGAAAACCGATGATTAAAAAGTCAACCAACAAACTTTACCGCCGAACCGATAACATGCTTGAAATTAGCGGGAAAAAACGTGCTTCAAAGTCGATACCTACTCGCGACTCGCGAACTTAAAAAGTAAAACGTCACATTTGCCAACTTGTCAAACAGTTTTTTTAAATTTATTGTAATGTTAAACTGCTTTGGAATCTGGTCCATCAAGCCTATCCATTTTTTTATTGAACTCGATACCCGCGAATCGCGGACTTAAAAAACGTTACATTTGCCAACTTGTCAAAAATGCGGGGGTGCGATTGAACGCGAATCCGGGAACGTTCCGCGCCGGAATGCGTTCCGGAACACGTCCGGGATGTGTTCCGATTCCGGGCGTTCCGGAGATTGACGAAATCAAAGGAGTAAGGCGAGGGGGAAGATTTGACTTTTGTTTGCGATGAGAAAGTTGTACAGTGTGTTGTGGAATGAGTGTGGAGATTTGAGATCTGAATAAATAATGCCGACGAGATTTCATATACGAATAAGTTTTTTGGTACATAAGTATTAAAGTACGTATGTATATGTTGGTCAAGCGTAAGTTATTGGATTCTATCAAAGTTTATAGACATACTAAAGCCACAAAAAAGTTGCATGCATACCATCTATTTGTACTATAAGTATCAAATGACTGTGTATCTCAGAACACCCGGTCAATTTAAAAAAAAAAACTTAATTGACTCGGCCGGAAATCGAACCTTCAAATCTTCAGGTCTTTAAGCACTCTTGCTTACACATGGGTTAGAAAAAAAGGTTTAGGTGAAACCAGTATCTTAAAATAACGAAAAATATTTCATACCAAATTATCTTTGGTAGCTTCGAAAGCAATCGATCAGGAATTCGACACATAAACGAGTAAATTAGCAATCTTAAAACAAAAGCAATAAGGTCAAAAATCCCACACTATTCCTAAATAGTGTCACCAATTATAAATGCCCTTATTAAAATTAATGCTACTGCCAGTCCTCCTAAAAAATGTTAAACGCAAAATACTAAGAAACATAAAAGTGTACGTACATTATACAAACCGCCTCGTTACATAGGCATTTGATATTGACATACTGATCATTGCGAACGCTCATAGAGTAACGAATACACAGATATGATACATTATTAATGCCTAGAATGCTTCATAATACTTCTCTGTAAGCAATTATATGCAGTAATGTGACGCGAGAGTGTTTATTTGTCCCTTTTTTAGGGTACTGTATCCAAAGGTTGAAAACGGAACTCTATTACTAAGACTTCGCTGTCAGGCCGTCCGTCTGTCCATCTCCAGGCTGTATCTCAAGAATCGCGATAGCAAGAACAAAATAAAAAAAATAGGAGGGCTCTCATACAACAAACTCAAGTTTTTTGTCCTAAGTCAAGAACCCTTCGTGCACCAGTCCGACTCGCACTTGGCCGCTTTATTATAAATAGTTTTAATTCTATAGTAATAAAGCGCAGATCTCAAACGATGTGATACTAAACGCAACGTTTTTCAACAAAATGCCTGCGGCCAATTATGTATAAAATGGTCGTTAATTACTTGGACAGGATCTTTTTAAACTGGGTTAGGGTTTTCTAGAAGACGTAATGGCGAGGAAAGGCGGGCAATAGCGCTGTTATTAAATGTTGTTGTATATAATAATTTAACTAGATGTTTGTATAGAGGCGGTTGCAGATAGGTCTATAATGGACATATTACACTTGGATAAAGCAAACACACCTTAGCTAGATACAAGTATTTAGCTAAGGTCGTAGTTTTAAATTTAATAAATATAATGATTCTTATCAGATATTATTATTCTGTACAATGATGTTTTAAGACAGCAAGATAATGTTTTTGTACTGAAAAGAATTACATTATTAGCGACTAGGCTCCCTTTTTAGAATTCCATCAGGTGAAAGCAAGCTACTATGCTGAGCTAAAATTGAAAGAAAAAACGATATCAATGGTTATTTTTCAAATGTTCGAAGCATAGAACCTAAGAGACGGATTCACCGCATCCTAAAAAGTTCGTAACAGTCTATCTTGTACTTTCTCGACTAAAGTGACTAAAGCGACGACTTCCCAACTTTCTTGATGATAGGCACATCATGGCGTACAAGTATCTCTCTGCGACTCTACATTCTACGGTAAAGCGTTGGAATTATAGACAGGTTTCTTACAAGCGGCGTCTTTGGTCTATTTGCAACAATTAACGATTACGGCTAAATATTAAATGTCCTGCGAAAACTATATGGAATTGCCTCTTCGAATTGTTTTTCTTAACTTAGTGAGAAATAATAAAATCATTTGAAAGGATAGTTATATACCTACCGGTGTTGTTAAAATAATTTTTATGGTATCCTTTTAATCTTTACGAGGTCTTTTTCTGCCAATGACGAGTGATTTGACAAAGTTATGATAATAAAGAGCTATCTCGCTTTCGTAGATTACTTAGTTATATCTTTTTTTAGTTATTTTTATTTTCGTAATTTACTTAGTTATAGTATACCCTTTACATAGGAAGGTTTCAAATCTATTTATATCTTTCCAAGTTCAAGTTCTATTTTGCCACTTAATTGAATTTGAAAGCACAAAATGGAACAAAATTTATACATTAAAATCCGTTATATGATTCAAAGAAATACATCGACTAGGCATCCCTACAAAGAATTTCTCTAAAACATAAAAAAATGGCGTTTAGTATGTTGAAGATTGTAACTTTAACAATGTAAAGAATCCCGTTGCTCACATACACATAAGTTACCAACATAATATCTCCACATCCATAACATCCACATTAATCAAAGCACAAAGCACTTAAACCCATTTCTAAGTTCAAAGGGCCAGGATCGATGGTCCTCAAAAACGAAGAAGAGAAAATTGGCGCCGTATGATCGTATGATCTCCCTCGGAGAGATAAGGGCACAAAGGCGGCTATCGGATGCGAAACGAAAGGGTAGCATGCGGGCAAGACGCGCATCGCCTCACACGCCCTAATCACCCCCCACCCTCACTTTTGCATATCACCTAAATAGCCCGCTGCGACAATTTTTTTCTGAGCGGTATTTCGTGACTGTGACTTTTGAGGTTGGGCTTTGCTGATATTGGATCTGTGATTTCGATATTCGGTCGTGATTAATCATGTAAATCTAAAATGCTTTTTTTAACATAGTCGAATTCGTAACTCTGACGCCTAAACTGGGAATGGGGGTATAGCTTACCCTAAGTGTTGCGGAGGTCTGATGGCAGTCGCTCTGTGTAAAAGCTTAGCCCTCGCCAAATCTCTCAGTTTGGGAAGCCGACCCTGAGACAATCGGGAAAAAAGGCTAGGATGATGATGATGATGAGTCGAATTCGATATCATTGTCAAACTCTTTAGGTTAGAAAGCAGTAGATATCGAATACGGCTATGTTTAGTAGTGTTTTGAATAAAACAGGCGTGGACTATAAATATATCGATCATGTAAGCTTACCGCAGTCCACTGCTGGACATAAGCCACCCCCAAGCGACTCTAAAGAGCCCTATCTTCTGATAGCTGGCCAATGCAAACAGTCTTTGTTTGTGAATTTGTTTTGAAAGACTTGTGTAACTTAATTTTCAACGATTGATAACAATGTATTAATAGTTTTTGGTATTAAACTAGACTGATGAAGGCAATTTACCATGCATTTGAAAGTATTGATTACTTAAATACTGTTTAATATCTCCTGTGTCAGTACTTGACTTTCCTTAGAGATCGACCGATTTCTGTAACCAAAATTCGGTTAGGAGAAACTTTAATCGCGATCTCTTATCTCCTGATATTTTTTATCATGCTTATATCATAATGTGACCGACTATCAAAGTCACAGATACATATTTGCATGCATTCACTAATACCCACCCGCAATAACACTATATCTGTAATATTTAACTCGCGTCCACCAATTTGGATCTTATCCCGTTTTAATAAAGGCTACTGGTAAGATGTCTGGGGCTGAGCGATGTTCCTCCGCACATTTAATTGTACTCTGTTTTGTTATTGATTTTTTAATGTGTGGTTCTGTGAATATTGTAGGGGCAAAGATACTTATGACGGGTGTCTGTTGCTAATCTTGCGTCCCTTTCTATGTCGTGATATATCTTTGTGTCGATATCTCGAAGGTTGAACGAATAAGTTTGACTTTTGATTCTAAGGCTCGTAACCCGTTTACAAATTGGTGTTTTCGTCTGCTTTTGACCGCAATTTATATTTGTACGTAGTTTTAATTACTTAATTTGCTGTAATTAATATAACACCGTACTGTTTAAGCCGCGTGACGAGAACTTATCAAAAAGGTTTACTTTTATCAGCAACTAATATGACTTTAGGATCGAGAAAACGTGTTGGCCCAGATAATAATATGACGAAATCACACGGTGTTGTATAAATTTTATTATCTCGAGATTAACTGCGGACGTATTAATGTAGTTTAATAATAAGTAGCTTAGACATACTCTTAAATACAGGGATATATGTCTGAAACGTATAAATGGTTACTTCACGATGATCCTGGTATTTGATACGGAGAATAAAAACGTAAGTATTTTTTCAACTCGTGAAGTTTGGCAAACAACTTTCTTCATTTTAAGTGCTTTTGAATATTCCATGGACTCCATGGACTGAATACTCCAATTCACTTTACTGCTACTATCTTTTTATCGTCTTTTGATAGATATATATTATTTATAGCACGCCAAACAGTTGACTTAAACAAGGCTTTAGTGTATACTTTCAGTGTACTAAAGATTGTGTTAAGGTTACAGAATTGGTTAAAGCCAATATTTTATATTCCGTATCCGATGCCCGATTGAACTTTCATATAGAAAAAGTAACCTAAAGAAAGGGACATATTTTCATGTAACTGACTGCCGAAGTCTCGGAGAGTTTGAAAAGTAATCCAGGAGCGAAATCTATTAAGTATATTCAAGTATACGATAACTGGCGGCACAACATCAAAGCGCGATCACGCCTCCGTAGACATCTTTGGCAACATAGTTTTACTAAGAAACGAAACTTCCCAACTGACACAATCCAAATGTAATCCCCATTAGCAGAATCGACTGCGTTAGGGCGAACTCGTTAACACACTTTCGCAAGTTTCCTACGAAAACTACCCCGTTTTGACTACCAAATACGCCGAGGACAAACTCATAAACGTGAATGTTTAATATTCTACCGAATCTTCGGCGTTCCCCCCCCAATTTCAATACGAGCTTAAGTAATATCGGATCCCCGGAGCGTTCGACGCGAAACGACGTACAACCGGCCGAACGTAGTGTACTTACGACGTTTTACGCCGGAACGCTGTACAGCTGTTATGGACGATTCCGAGAGTGATTTCCCTTGAAACCGATGTAGCATATAAATACAGAAATACGGTTATTCTGTTACAATTCGCGCTTCGCCCTCGTTGTTTTGAAGAAACTTGAAGATTCATGAATATTCCTTTGGTGGTTATAATCTTTTTGGGCGTGTGTGCATTGTTACGTGGATCCGATGCGAACGGTGGGTACAATCTATATTGTTGTGTAAAATGGACGTACACAAACAGACTTTAGGTTACCATTACCTACGTATGCTATTGGGAATATGTAAGTAAATAATTATTATTAATCATTGTGTTTGGACAAGACTGCATATTTCTCGCAGTTTTCGTAGAGATAAAACCATATTTCGTAATGATCACTGGTTCGGTGGCTAATGAATCAAGGGATCGTTAGGCAAAGTGAGTTCGGGATGCATAATATTTTTTGACATAATCTATAGCTAGACATAAGAATATTGATGAACATTCGTGTTTGCTCTGTGTTTAGGTGTTATTAAAAGATTTAAATATACATAGTTAGTTGTGCTACCTTTATTGGTTCCTATTTCCATAATCTATACTTCTACTTAAGGTGCTTACTTTTGTTAGTTACATACGTTGTCTGTTATTTATTTATTGATATAGCCATGGCACGAGCCAAAATGGCAGTGATAACTACGAAATCTCTAAAATCTAGCCTCTCAATTTGCTGTTTTCGCCAGCGTTTAATCGTCGCGTCGTATTAAAATGGGGGGGGGGGGGGGGGTGCCCCCCACATCTGCAAGCAAACATCAAAATAACCAATCCAAGGCGAATGCGTCTCGATTCGTACTTAATTACTGTCGTCAAACACAATGCCTCGACGGGGAGATACGAATCGTATGTTTTCGGATTAATTCGTTCGCGAAATCGTCTCCGTCGATAAGAATGGTAACTGCTGTGTACTAATTGAATGTACAATTGCGTCGGATGTCTGATTTCATTAGTCGGGGGGGTGACGGATCGGTTCAGGAGGCACATTTTTGACGTGCAGGAGGCGAGGTACTTATACGGATTAATACCTGTCTTTATTTATTGTGGGGTAAGCGTATGTGGCATTTGAGTCTGTTTTTGACATACGCTTATGTATGTTGGTGTTTTTTTTATCGTATATAGATAAAATACCAGTTATTAGAGTGGCATTTTATTTGCAGCTGTGATTACGGGGAATTCAAAAGTGTACTCACGTTGCGGTGATAGAGGTATTATATATTTATAATATGATTGTACACATTGGAAATCTAGACAATTTCGGTTTTTCCATAATATACCCTAACCCCGCTTTGTCAAATGCTGTGATTTCCTAATAAATGTGTGAAGGGTCCTATATCCATCTAGATTTTTTTGGGGAATTTTGAGAAAAAGGCAAATTAACGAGTCTCTACATGTACCTACCTAGCGAGATGAGGTGAATTAAAAAAATCTTAGAAAATACAATAACTTACTAGCCCTACACTAGACCTTGTTGGGACTATCAGTTTAAGGCGTAGGAGGACAAAAAAGGGGCTACTTTAAAAATAACATTCGCTACACAAAGATCGATTATCCGCTTAAAAAACCAAATCGATTGCACCATTCCGATTACGGCACAATCGCAACAAAAACTCGATACCCACCCCAAACCGTAACTTATTAAACAATTCAATAAACAAACACGCAAATACGCAAACAGAAATATCGATCGGCCATTGTGTTACACAATGAACAAAATCAATTGTGGTCCTTTCAACGAGAGCCATATTGAAAAAACCGCCACCCCACAACCAAAGAGCATTAATATCAATCTATCAATAATACTCTATGCCGAGGCGTGATCAATTGATCAATGAGCGATAATAAAAAAATAACCACTCACCAGAGCTGGGACCCCACATTTTTTAACTTCGATTGGCACCCCTGACTTATAAAGATGTCTATTGAATCACCCATTTCGAATTGTCTATGGAAATTTTATTAATCTGTTTTGGTTCCGTTGATTTATTCTATTGATTGTCAATTGATGTGTCGATGAAGTAGTGATGGCTGTTTCGATTGAATTAATTTTAATGTTGCTTTAGCGTGTTGTTAATCGAACAGGAGTTATAGTTTACGATAGAAGAAGAGTTTAATAATAATATTGACTTAGTATCTTTATTATTTTATCGTCCATGTGGTTTTCGCATTAAAGATATCACCATCCAAACTCATCCCGCAGTGTCGTAGAAGACTAAGGGAATACAGAATTTGTACCCACATAGTATAGGTACAAACAAAAGAAACAAAAAAAAACTTCTGCGATCACCAACACGCCTTACAAGCATGGTAACTTTAGTTAGCTTTAGCTAATACCCCAAATGACAAATTATGACCTATGTCCAGCAGTGGACGTTTGCAGCCTGATAAAGATGTTGAGTTTGATGGTACAAATGATTTTTTTTGTGTTGTGTCAGAAAAATGTTGAACACATGAAATATTGTCACAAAAATGTCATCATGAATGATATTTTCAATAATTAGTCATGTTATATAAAATATCTGCACTTTCCGACACTTCCCCATTGACATAAAGCCGTATACAAGAACATGTAAACTATCGTTTATGAAACAATAAACCCGTTTCATATTCGTAGCCCGTTCGCGCCCGTCTTGTCTCCCGGCCCCGGGCTCCCCTCGCGGCAGATTGCTAATGCCCGTCTTCGGATGTTAATAAGGAGCCCTCCTTAACGACGGTGTGTGACTGCCTTTATAGCTCGTGTGACAGTTTTACTTTTTTTTTTAAACTAATAGGCAAATATATAGATCTTTGCTTAAATGTTTTGGTTTGAAGAATTGACCTACCTTTTTTTTCATTATACTTATGCTAGATGATGTGTACGGCTGGTAATATCTCTCAAAAATCTAAGCTCGAGTTTATGTAGAGTTCGTATAAATGTTTTAGAATCGAAAATTATTAATTTGATTTAGAATCGAATCTTGCGCCCTTTACAAGACGACGTACTAAGCGATCTATCAATTTGGTCGTTGATAAGTATTTTTTTCGAAGATTTTCAATGTTTTGGTAAATATCTTTTTTCGAGACTAGAACGAGACTAGAATGAGCTTCTATCACCAAAAGTACCAATATATCTCATCAAGGGCCAAATAAAAGCGTAGATAATAAACATACCGCTTTATCGGCTCCCCAAATTGAATACAAAACGGAACACCCGATTACGGGCCGTTCGGCGGCACGTAAGAGAATCTGGCGATAAATTCGACGGCCCGATCGCGATACTATCGTCTACGCCGCCATTTTCATAGATACGGCTCAATTAACGCAGCCCCGGGCGACGACAATGGAAATCTTGTTCTTATGAAGGGCGTATTGTTGCATTGGCATTATTTCCATTTAGGGCCGAACGAATGTGGATGTCTTTGCCTGTCAATTCGATATTAAAAAAAAGAATATCAAATTTTTACAAGTATTTTATAATGCGTTGCGGTAAATAATTATTCATTATTAAAGTCATTGGAAAAGCGGCATGTACGAGTTGGTAACGGAAAATAAGAGGTTAACAATTTCACCAATTAAGTTCACAACTTTAAGTCT
This sequence comes from Conogethes punctiferalis, assembly GCA_031163375.1. Taxonomy (NCBI): domain Eukaryota; kingdom Metazoa; phylum Arthropoda; class Insecta; order Lepidoptera; family Crambidae; genus Conogethes; species Conogethes punctiferalis. Next base: position 741,399 of record CM062097.1, on the reverse strand, counting down.
TAAAATTAGCTGCCTGTTCTAAACGTTAAGTTTAGTCCTTAGGCAGAAAATTAGAATTATAACTTATTTGGTAAAAGGTGAGGCAAAGGAAATCTAAGGAGTTTTACACACAAATTCGTGAATTGACGTTTACATTCTTAAATAATAAACAGAGCCTGCGGTAATCAGTCTGAGCAGCCTCTAAATTGTTTAAATTTCGAATTCCTAATGCCGGACCGCAATAAATACGATATTGGGCCGACAATAGTTAGACAAATGAATAAATCCAAATGGAAATTTCTCTATTCCCGAACAATGGAGTTTAGAGGCTGTATCTCGTACAGACAGATTGATTGGGGCCTTCCTCCGGGCTCGCTGGTGTGGATAACTGTGCCACAGACTATAATAATTGTGGCCGTTTTAAATACGGACAATGTTCCTCTAACTTCATAATTCGAAAATATATATTTTTTTATAATAAGGCCAAGATAATACAATTTAAAGTTCTGCGTGATGGTAAACATTAAAAAAGCTATGAAGATGAATGTTAAGTCAAGCTAAGTCAATGAAATGTTTATTAGTATTAAAGATAAGTCGCACACATGAAAGTAATAAAAAAAACTTTAAAATGCAAGGACTAATCAAGTGTCGCAAAGAAACAATAAAAGCTAGTGAAAGCAGTGCCCCAAATATGGATCACCGATTTTTCTAAGCTCTACTATCATTGTGACGTCACGAGCGCACGCTTTTCTCCCGTGGTAGATCTCAAGTTTTGACATAAATCGTTATGTTGCGTTCCCATAAATCGCGGATCTCTCTCCATATTTCGGTACCTGCGCCGTTTGTTACGATTTTATTATGAAAATGAATGGCAGCGGGCGCGGTCGGAGGGGGGCGGAGGGGGGCGCTCAAAGGGGTCCCTAATTCGTACATTCGGCACTGCACTATAGCAACTATGAGAGTTTTATGGGCCGAATCTTTTATGGGATAATCAAATTTTGTAATATTAATGTCGGAGGAATCGATTCGCTTTGAGGAGGCTCGGAAGGGTTTAAAAGTTTGTGGCGGGGAAATTTTGATTGGAATTCGCTCGGCGAATGGCTGCTCTGATGTTGTGACACGAATTGTGTATTATTTTGTTTCACACGTAATTGTAAAGGAACAGAACATATTAGAGAAATAATTTATGACACTGAGAGATCTAAAAATGTTTTACTTGGGATTTTGTTGTCATGATGATGATAAAAAATATCAAAGTACCTACCTACCGCTATAGCAGTAAAATCTTAGCGCAAGTCATTCACAAAATTCTCTGCAGTTTAAAAAGTTATTTTAATAGAGTGCATTGCTACTTTTTAACGCTTTTAAAAAGTAAAGACATAACTGGCTGACTTGATGGCCTTTTCGTGAAGAGTTTAAAAATTATACGAACTTTTTTCTGTACCATAATATTTTGTGCCATTCATTTTGAAATAAGATTATTCTTTTTTAACGTTTGAAATTTGGAATGAATGTTCTTCTTTTAATTACGACGTTCTGTGACGACACGTAATGTTTTCTTAGTTTAGGCGAGGAAAACATAGGTCCTACTATAATATTGTAGGTACATTCATGTAGGTATCGTGCTATTCAGTCTCACCTAACCGATACGCCAACCGCCGAGCCGCATTCCTTTACCATTATTTTAATTGAATACAAATTCGTTTGTTTTGTTACTTTATTTTCGAATTAATTTGTGGCTCGTATGTTCGAGTTTTGCTTTGTTGCCGCCCTTCATTATTTAGTTTGTCGTTTTGAGAGAATTAATTGGAATTTTCATTGTTCAACACACGTGTAATTAGAAAACGTAGGTGGGAGCCGCGAGTTTAAAGAAAATATATTCGCGTTTGCAGCCCGTGTAAAGGAACGCTCGGCAAAAACGGCGGGTTTGACGGCGGCCCGCGTAATACGAAATGCGAATGTTGACATCGTTCGCAAATTAAGTTTAAGACGCAGGACGTCAATCGCTTTGTGAAAAGAGTAAAAATAACGATGCTAAATTACTATGTACCTAATTATGTTTATATTACGCTCAAAAGTTGTAAGCTAAATACAATTTCAACACACTCGTATTTATGCCATATTATGTAGTTAGAGTGCCCATTATGTAAATATTGTCTAGAAGTAATTTTAGTTGACATTCAACCTTCGAAATTCAAAATACAAAAGAGACAAAGAATCCCACATTTCTAGACAGGCGGAAGTGCTTTATATTTTTAAATTTTACTACCATCCGCAACTTTTTAAAATGTGTTCTGTCAAAGAAGTCCATTTCTATGTACTCATGATAAGTTACATCATTTTGGAAAATTTAATTGCAAATTATACATTATTTTATTTTCGTCTATTCCAGAAGAGGCGTTATCAAAGAGGTCTCCACGTGTCCGAATGTAATCGTCGGAACCTGTGAAAATATGTAAATTGATCCTCAGAGATGCCGGGACGGACCGCGCTCAAATTTGAATATAAACTTCCAGGACCGTATAAGCGCCATTTATTCTGCCCGCTCATAAAGTATAATGATTTTTGACGTCGTCATGATCGCCATAGCGGTCCTACTGACAGTGAAGTGATAGACATGGCGAATGACAATTTCACAGATAATTTTTCTAGGTTAAAGGTAATTTCTAAGAGTCGGATTATTGATACCTTGGGTATCTGAATGATAAGCGTCAGCAGCCGATGAATTGCATTCAATGCTAAGTCTGCATAGTAGGTAAGGTTTAGTTTTAAATGATTAGAGTTCTAATATAAACAAGCTTACTTGTTTGCACGCAACACTGGGTTATGATGATGTCACAAAGGGGACACATCGAACTCCCAAGAATTTGTGAGACAAAAGAATATAACTCAAACATAATAATGTATGATCATCAGAGGAACCAAGTGCACATTTGAGCTCTTTGGAATTTGGTCAAGAACATCACGAGGGTATGTTAATCACTTTGGATATTGATCCCTTTGCTTGGAATTAGCTTATTTACATGCAAAATTATTTTTTGGTCAAAGACCCTTATTACCACAACCGACGCACCTCACCGTTACTTCGCGGACTGTATCAGGTCTATATTAATTCTCCCCACAGTACAAGGGACGCGTTATCTACCTATATCGACGTTCAGTATCTGAGGCGCTAATTAAACGCACAAAATTAGCGTTTATTTAACGTTGCCGAACTTCATTTTAAATTCGAACGTGTTATTAAAACAATAGGGGGATTTTCGCCATACAAGTTTATAAGGGACAAATTTCTTATTTTTCAGTATTCGTCACTAATGAGGCTTTCTTTTGATTAAATTTTAGCCTATAGATAAGTAACCGAGAAGGAACATTCTACTCATACCTAATATCAAAAAAGAATCCGCTATAAGATCGCCTAAATTTGTACTTTGTTTCGTAATGTGTTTTCTTGTAATGTCTGTGTTTAGTGCAATAACCAGTTTCTATCTATACTTCCTAGTACATAGAAAGCACGTCATAATTCGACATCGAACTATAAAAGTATGAGAGACACCATCAAATGTACAAATCCACCAGATGTCATGGCGGCGACCACAGACAAAAGAAGGCTCGCGTTTATTTCCGTAGCTCGAGTTCCGTCAAAAAAAATGGCGTCTTTTTCCATGACGTTTCAAAGTGTCGCCGTCAAAACAATGAGCGTTTAATATTCAATAAGCGATCCGAACGGCGACGCGTTCAGAAATATGCAAAAAACCACAAACGCATAACAAATATTAAAATCTAATTCCACATCTCTAAATGTCGGGAAAAAGGGAAAAAGTACTTAAAATGGACGCTCGCAAGAGCTCGATATTTACATAAAAAACAAATAATGCAACTAAGAGACCGGGATGCGCGCATAAAATTAAAATCGATGAGAAATTCTACCCTTCGAATTAAATATCATTGCCCTATCTCACACACCGATACGTCTGGGTTGCCAGGATATGGCAACGTTTACATTTACATAAATTGTATTCTTCCGTTAAAAGTCCGGGTCCGCTCTTGTTAATATCTAAACTCTAGCACATTATTTCGTTCAAGTGTGATCTTATTACGCATTTAGAATAAGACCACCAGATCTCATCCTGTGAGTGTTGTAGAAGACGATTAAGGGAATATCAGGAAACGGGCAGCAGCGTTTACCTGGGTACAAATAAAACCTGCCAAGCATGGTGTCAAGACTCCTCAAATAAAAATTGTCTTTGGGGTAGGAAATGTTACAAAATGCCAAAAATAAGCTTCCAATTTGTCATATTTTCCACAAATGTACTAAAAAGTCCCCCCAATCTGGCAACCCCGGTCCAAGATCTAGATTAATAAACGAGGGGTCGCCCGATGTTAAAGCGACAGCTGATTGAATGCGTTCGTTAATACAAATCGTTCCGAATGCAAATTCGAAATCGAAAGTATCTCTTTAAAACCAGTACCCGCACACAAGCACATTCTTCCGAACCATAGACAAAAAAAACTGCATGACACCAATGGGGTGTGCCTAAAATATCAGCCCTTATTTGCATACTAACTAAAATAATTTATTATTTTTTCTCGGAGGGTCCGCTCTGTGGGGAGAACGTACAATGGGAATAACTAGAAACCGAGTGTTATTGGCCTCATCTTTTTAATCGGAACCGCCGTTTGAACTTTTGAAATTCTAATATCAAATATTCCTAGAACGTACGACTATAAACTAGTTCCAAACAAATATCGAATTAAACATACACGGAAATGCAATATTCCACGTCAAAATACGAGATGCTTAAAAGTTTGAATCAAAGCGGTTCGGAAATCGGAGTACGGTCGGCAAAGGGAGGACGCGCGCATCCTTACAAAACGCCGTGTGATTGCGACGAACAAAGCGCGCCAACTTTCGCGAACGGGACGAAAAAGTTTCCCGACTGTCATGTGTCGATCGCCGGCTGTTGGCGAAACAATTTGATTTTCGAACGAGTCGCGATTTGAATTCCGAAAACAATAGACAGTTGCGATTGACGTTCATTTATTAGCCGGGCAAAGATCGCGGGGGATTTGCAGCCTTATTAATCCTGCAGATTAGAGTCACTCAAATTGTTTACTCATTTATTTTGATGGAACTTTGTTAATTAACTTTTAGATTCATTATGCACTTTGATTGGGAATGTAAGAGAGCGTCCCATCATCTTTTCGCTCCAAGCCACCCTCACCTGCCCGTGGTGCATCCTGCTGAATAACAAACGAGGCTCTGGCAACCGATTGTTGGCGGTATAACCATCACACTTGAAGGCGTACCTAATACTACAGTCCGATGACGGACAGGAGCTTCATCGGAGCAAGGAGCTACGCCCTGCGATCGCCAACTCGCCTGCCCAGGGTGGCGATTATAATTATGGGTAAAAAAAATAGGTATGGACTGACTATCCTGATGATGATGATTATGCACTTTCATCGCAGGATTTCAAGACTGCGTCACGCTCAACTCTACCCTTGTGCCGACTTAAATATGTGTAAGTTATTAAAATGAGTTAATAAACCTTGTTATGTTGACGGTGGTAGACGGTTGCGAACGAAATTATCATTGGAATCAAAGGGAATATTTTAAATCTATACATAAACATGGCTAGGCCCCGTCCAGACAGTCGCACCCGCAAGATTTATACGATTCATGTGCGAAATATTGTTTGTATCTACTCTTTGCGGCGAGGCGACCGACGGTTTTTAAATGTGTGACTTGTTTTAATGCTTGTGAAAATATGCACTGGATTGGCCACTAGAAGCAATCAATTTCAAAATACTGTTCTAGTAAAAAGGATCGTTAATATCTTAATCCTTATTAATTAGTATATTAAAACCGATTAATATTCTGTCAATTAGCAATCTAGCAAATTTCGTCACGTCTCTGTAAAGCCTTACAGAATATTTAAAAATATAGTATGAATGTTTTGACAGCTATATAAAAGTATATCAATTGACTTGGTAGTACACATCCCCGTTGTCAATGGCGATATATTTTTTTTACTTTGCAACCAGCCAGTCACATTTGGAACGCAATTTTTCTAAAGGTTACATTTAATCTGTGGCAGTTTCACGTATGTAGCAATGTCGGAATAATGGCGCCTAACCTATAATTTGTAAAGTCCACGCCATTACAGTTTTGTAAGGATTGTCCCCGATCTAAGATTACGCGATCAATTGTGAGAATATTTGCATATGAATTGTTATTTGCCTTTGTTAATAAACGGCAACTTCGATTTGGCGCCAGAACTCGGTGGAATGTTTTTTAAATTCTATGCTATTAATCATTCTATTCAAGAATAATAATAGCTATTTTCACAAACTACGTTTCCGTTAATTATTTAAATTTTAATATCTATACATAATATTAGTAAAGTTTTAGGTATCTGTTGAAAAATATACAGTTACCTACTAGTAACATTAAAGAAGATAACATTAAGAACCATTATAGCGTCATGACAATATAATAGGTTCTTTATTTTACTCCTTAATGTAACTAACATGAATTTCCCTTTTAAGTCTACGTACCAGTGATATTTTTTAAATAATATACCTACCTACTACTCCTCTTTATCTTATCTGGACACTCTCCATCAATTTGACAGAATAGAAACTAACTATAAAAGTGCCTATTTTTTATTTGACGGTGCAAAGCCATAGCAACTCCCAAAAAGTTCCTATTTCAATGCCAAGACATTCCTAATTCGAAGTTATTCGATTAAATTCGTCATTACAATTCGATTCAACAAACAAAATATTTAAATTTCGAATCGCAAGACACCCAAACACGCATCTAGGCGGCAAACTCATGCATATTCATACCGGCATATAATATAGTGGGGCAATGGCGATATTCAATCAGTTGGACCCCCTCTCGTCTTCGCCCCGTTTTGTTTCAGTCTCGTCCGCTTTTTAACCCTAAAGGGTTACGTTTTTAATATTTATTTGGAATATGAGTTTTGGGGATAATGCTGCGTGTTCCTTTTATAACGGTAAACAGGAGTATTGATCAATAGCAATCGGAAATGTTAATTTTCGTCGGCTTATTTTGAGAACGTATTTTGATCGACAAATAATGCTTTTTCTATTGTGTTCAGTTTATCGTCTGGAATGCTAGTAGAATTATCATCATCATCAGCCTATTACAGTCCACTGCTGGACATAAGCCTCTCCAGTTGTTCGCCACTTAGGGCAAACATCTGGAGGATATACCCATAATCGCCACGCTGGCAGGCGGGTTGACGATCGCTGGGCGTAGCTTTTCGCTTCGGTGACTCTACTCAACTACTCGTTATCGGCCTTTAGTATTAGCTACGCCTTCATTAGTGATAGTTATAGTATTCGGCAGAATGCATAACGGGCAGGTGAGGTTGGCTAGGAGTAAATGATAATAGGTCGCTCCTTTACATCCCTAGTAGCTAGTGGGATAGGTTAGATTGTAATAATCTTATGTTTTTCTTTGTTGTCAAATGACATTTTTTCAAATGTCAATTGTCCTTGAAAGATGCCTATGTGATGATGATATTATAGGACGTGGGCAGGTTAATAGGGTCCTGTGGACTCCCTCAGGACTTTAGGAGTCTACAAACAGGACCAATTCCCGATGACACAGTATAATTAATGCGCCCCACATCCTAGTGAGGCTTCCTTTCACAAAATTCCTTATTGTTTTGAGGCGAACAATTTATTTTTTGTTTGCGAACAAAATTAATTTACTCTCGGCTATCACACGCAGATATTAATGATTCGTATTGTGGGTTCCGGGAATTAAGCGTGGAATATGAGACTTTCTGAGGGAGATTTTGATTATTGAAATCCTTATTAGTGTGTTGGTCTTTGTGTGGGACGCACACAGTGTCAGAGTATTAGCGGAGGCAGCACATTGATTATTTTATGTTTTTTTTTTCAAAAATTAATAGCTTTACAAAATGTTTCTATTATTGAAAATTTATTTATAGAGATTGAAGATTGATAGCGCAGGACAGCTGAGGAAGACCGGATGGTGGGCTTTGTCTGTGGAAGGCCTACAATGAAAGACAGGAACGGCAGACAATGAAATAAATCAAAATATTTATTTACGGTAAAGGAAAGCTTGTGAAGAATTTGTAAGGACGAGTGTAAAACCCATACTTGGCTAACCTATCGTACTTTTATCTCTATACATCGTTTAGGATAAACTCGGGCCCCTAGGTGGGGATATCTACTATAAATGTTGATAATATCTACAGATTCCTTACCCACTACTAAAAATTTTACAGAAAATTAACGTTCAGAAACAGTAACAGAGAGATCGCTCATAACGATAAGACCACCTAAATTGTACAACAATTGTATATTTTGTCTAGTTTTAAGAATTCTAGGTAATTTTTTTTGGTATACAAAAAAGAGTATCTACAGATCTATCGACTAGAGATATCATCTGTACCAAAACAAAAGCAAAGTGTACACCAGTCTAAATATATCAACTGAGAATCGAACCCGCGTCATTACTTCTGTTCCAATTCGCAATACAATAAAAACGTCATCACGTGTGCATCGGACAGTTATTATAAGATCAAATTTATGTCCTAGGAACCCTGCCAGGAGTCGAACTCGGTAATCGATCAGAAGAATCTAAATACAGCGTGGACATTTGAAAAACGGCTTAGAAATATTTGAACGAGCGCATTCCGTCATTGTTACAGCAAACAATGTAAGACGTACGTAAGTAAATAAAGAAAATAAGTTGATTTGGTGCAAAATTTGATGTGTGTGACATTACATCGTTTTGGCATATTTTTTTTAAATTTCTTTTTAATAATATATTAATGGCCTGGGATCTATCCATACAGCCTCGCTTTGACATTAGATTGTATTGATTATGTAAGGATTTTGTTTTTTTTTTATTATATGGGACTTAACTGTCATAATAAACCTAAACTCTTTGGTTGCGAGAAACGGGACGTCAAAAAACAAACATACTGTGAAGTGGAGACGTGTATGAAATAGCGTTTGCACGATGCGCTAACTTAGGTTTCCCATCCGCTAACATACCGATTTAGTCTCCTTTTTAATTTTCTACCAGCCATTATTTTGTGTCATAAATATTATATGAAATTCCGGATCTCAAGAAATGTTTAGGTTTAAGCTTTTCATAGATTTTCACGTTTGAGCGTAGGTAAGAGACATTTGAATGTCATAGTACTTTGAATACGTTAATCAAATGTTTATTATCAAAGATCTCGCCAATCCCTCAGCCCTGGCCAACGGCGATCTATCTAGATCTATCGTATCAATGGCCCGCCTGCCAAGAAGATTGACGGTAAAATTGTGCACAACAATCTATTTTTGTTTGACTGACATGACGGAGAATCGAATTGGCAAGCGGCGTAGATGGCGCTAGTGCTTGCTGTCAGCCGTCATTACGAGCTGTCAATGTCAAGTGTCGGAGCGATTTGACGGTGACATGCCGAATTGGTGTTGTTTTAGACGGAGTCGCGGGGATTTGAAGATTTTGAATCAGTTGTTGTGTTATTTTTTGTTTATTTGTGATTAACGATTGTTACAAGTACTCCATTCGTTTGAAATTGCTTCTCATTATCTAATTGTAATAATAAAAATGAGCGAGACCACTTTCAATTAATAGTGTAGGTAACTAAAAAATACATTTATGCAAGCAGTTGACATTTAGGTGCATTTTGAGATGTATGCTGGTACTACATAGTTTTCATTCTCAACCAGATCAATTTAGATCACATTACCTCACACATCTACAGATCTAAAGCAGAGTTTCTTAAAATTTCGACACAATTTCTATCTACGCAGTATTAATAAAGTGTCATTTTAATCCTAACAGTCTTAATTTACTATCACAGTTATTAGTCGAACAGCATTCCAAAATCAAATAGAATTAAAAATGGCCGACCGATTGACAAATGGCAATTTTAATTAAAATCCCGCGCTGTCAAAACTAATAAAAGTTGCGTTTGGACGCGTTCCAGAGTTCTGGAGTGCTTTAAGAGTGCGGTATGAATATTCGCGGCCACGCGTCGCGCCTCTCCAGTCAGTTTCGGCTGTAAGCGAGTGTTTCCTTTGCTTGATTTTTTTTTAATGAATGGTTTTATTTGAAGTAGGACATTTTATTGATTAAAGCAATACTTGGTTTAAAAAAATTTGTAAAGATGTTTTGCGTTAAACTTAGTTTATGCAGTATTACTAGATAAACTTTATTAATAGACTTTTTTACAATTTCTTTTTTACCCGACTGCCGAAGAAAGGAGGGTAATGATTTTGACAAAAAACACAAAGAGATAAATTAAGAGTGCACAAGTGCAAAGGATGAGAAAATACTTACTTTATTTTCCAATTTGAAAATTTGAAATTGATTTGAAACTTCACTTAATGCATTTATAATATTTTTTATTCAAACGTCAATAACTTTAAAAGTTAACCGTAAATAACTCGCTGTCAGTTCAAAACTCGGCCCGTTCGTCAGTAAGGGTCCTTTTAACAGGGTTGTTCACCTTGCTCGAACGAAAGGGTTAATTCGCGACCCTGTGCCCTCCCAGCCTTCGATGCGACTGGTCGATCGGCTGATGTATGGAGCTTCTTTTTTATTAGCAGCCTCGGGTTAACTGTATCAGGACCTATTTTTGTTTTTAATAACTCATAAAAATGATTTGTAGTCTGTGGCGTACCTAAATCGGTTTTTGTGTTTTGATGTTATATACTTATTTTTGCTAAAATATCATTGAATTTGTTTTTATATTAAATATTGTTTTTATATTAAATACTACAGTAACTTTTATAAGAAAATTAGTAACAGCAAAATAATGAGTAACCGTCCTTCAATAAGTAGTCTTTAGATAAAAATTGGGTAAAAAATTAAATAAAACACCGAAGTGCATTCCTTTTTTTAATCGGATGCGCTTTAAATGAAAAGACGAACGTAACGTAACTTCCTGCGGCAGTCTTTCCGAAAAGCTACGACTTGGGAACCTTCAAGAAACAAGCGTATTCATATTTAAAAGGCCGGCAGCGACCCTAAACTCGGTTAGAGCTGCGGGTGTCCATGGGCGGTGTCGACTGCTTACCATCAGGCAGCACACATGCTCGTCTGCCGCCTCTCGCATAAAAAAAATAAAAATAAAATAAAGAATTAAAAAAATAATAATTTCATGTTGACAGCATTTTAAAAAATCTATTCTATTTTCTAATTACGTTAACCTTAGTAGTACTTAGTTAGAAGGTTATAATTAGGTCTAACGCCCAAACTCCAAAGATATTAAACTTAAAAATATCTAAATTGAAACCATGTATTGAATTATATACAAAGTCCCTCCATTGTTTACCCATGGGCGAAATTAATACTAATACATAATGCAACTTTAATGTACAAGGCTTGTATAATCAAATGCAAGGGCGAATGCTCTGGGGAGCCCAATTTGAGATGGGGCGCTCAAAAATCAGAATCGAACCCTATCAATGTAGCTAGTGTCTTAGCTAAGTGTGTGTGTGTGTGTTGGGGTACAGGGTGTATCGGTACACTGCTAAATGAGCGAGATCATAATTATCTAACGCAATATCTTGTCTATGGTTGAAAGTCTAGGGGGTGAGACATATCTTGTGATGTGACGATATTAGATAATATCGTCATATAACAGAAGATGTGTCTTCTCAAAAACGAGTGGATCGCTGTCAGTATTTTCACCTACAATACCAAATTTTTTTTTGCCCAGTCAAGTGACCTTTAAAAAATCGCAATTCACTACAGCTGATTGTCCAAAAATATACGGCATTGTGCTAATTCTAATACAGTATCGAAACAAACTTATCAAAAAGTAAACAATACATACAAACTTCGTATCGATGACGCTTTCACCCTTTCGATTTGATTTTTACCGATCACCCTGTTGCAGTGTGAATGGTTCACCCCTGTGTGTGTTTGTTTGTGTGCAAGGGTGACAGATCGGGGGTCAAGTTTTTTAGACAAAATGCACTGAGTGTTACTATTGGCAAGGCATCGACTAGTATTGTGCGGTGTAAATAGATTGTTACATAATCGATTGGCGTTGACAGTTGTGGATGTATTGTATGTGTACTTCTTTTTGTTAATTTTGCGGCAAAGGAATATGGCTGTGACAGCCTTTATCCTTTAGTTCGTGATTACTATGTAGGTACAGTAAGTTAGTGACTACTGTTTAAAATAAAACTATTTGTTTTTTTTTCAACAGAATTAAGTCGAACATGACTTTAACGAAAAAAATGGACATCGATACATTTTATTTAGTATCTTAGCACAATTTCTACTATACCATCTAAGAATACTGTAGTAAAAGTAAAATACTTAACGTCTTTAAAATTTATTTTATGATCGTAATAGTGTTTTCGTCAATTTGTATGGGTACAGTTTTTTTTGTATACGTTGTTATGAATAGGCCAAGGAAAATTTACTAAGCACTTTGCTTTTAAGCTTACAAATGAGGAAAACAACATCAGTTTTTAAAGAAATAGTGGTTGTCTTGTTGAATTTCCTTAAAATTCTTTCATACAAAAAATATTTAAGCCTAAGTTTTATAAAACGAATCCAAAGTAATCTCTACATAACATAATCAGTACATAATTGGGGTGGACAGACCAATCGATTGATCACCTTGCAAGGGGTGAGTCGGACCGAAGGGTAGAGCTAAAATATTGCAGAAGGGTTGATAGAGACGATACCATCTCGCGTATATAGAGCGTCTGCGTAAGAGTGCCGCTTTGTATGTTTGTATTGATTATTTTTATTGTAGAGTTATGATTCTCGTAGAGGTGTTTCTTGGTTTAAAACAAAGATATTTTTAAAATTCTCTATGAAGAACAAAAGATCCGTTTTGGTATAAAAAGATGTATTTAGTGAACACCCAAAAAATTTCTTAGAACCAAACTAAGTATACGATTGTTGTACAATTTAGGTGGTCTCATAGCGATCACACCTAGATAAGCTTTGAGTAAAGAATAGTAAGGTAGAAAGGTACAATTATTGATTATTTTATTCCTCTTCTTCTCAATCAATGACATTCCAAATTACATAGACCCCGTTCAAAACATAGCGACTTAGACATCGCTTACAGTCGCCTCATATCGCTTCATTTATTCAGGAAGCGGGTTAAGTCCTACACATTATAATAAGTTGTAACTTGCAACGTTTGAAAACATCAATAAAAAAAACACAAAACTCGGGATAAACATTTTAATTCCAAACTTCCGGCAGCCCAGTTACCGAACGTCTAAGCCTACTTAAAATTAAAAAAAAAGAAAAAAAAAACCACCGCACCGCATAAATATGGCGGTGGCAGATAACCATCGTTAATTGCGCACCGAAAGCTAGACGTTAAAACGCGAAATTTGAGTGTGAAAACTGCGCTGCCGTGTCAAACGGGCGCACGCGACCGCGCCTCCCGCAGGGGTTGCGCCCGGGACAACGGTGGTCCAACGGGATGTTAGGGAGCGACCTATCATCTTTTCGCTCCAAGCCACACACCTGCCCGTGGTGCATCCTGCTGACTAACAAACGACGCTCTGGCGACCGACTGGTGGCGTTAACCAATACGATTGAAGTCGTAGCTGAACACCACAGGCCGATGACGGACAGCAGCGTCACCGGGGCGAGGAGCTACGCCCTGCGATCGTCAACCCTACTCTAGGGTGGTGATTATGGGTAAAGCCCACAGCTTACCCAAACTGGCGAACAACTGGAAAGATCTATGTCCAGCAGTGGACTGTGACTTGGAGTGAAAAGATGATGAGTCGCTCACTATACGGAATAGTTTATTTGTCGACATTTTCTTACTCAACTCAATTGGAAAATAACACCGCTAGCAACCCTGAGGGGTACTTAAGACCGACACAGCCCAGTTTCGGCTGCCGTGCTCGTTCGGAAACTTAAATGTTATCATAGCCCGCCATTTGGGCGCACTAAATAATCGGCCGGTGCATGTCTCGGCACAATAAAGTGCATTTATCAAGCACTGTGGAGCTCGTTTTGGTGTTTTTTGCATCGCATTCGTTGCGATTGTCGAGTTTGAATAGTTTTTGATGTGCGCAATTGATAATTTTAATGATTTTGCTTGAATTATTTCAAAATGCAAGAGATAGCGTTTTTTGATGGTTACATCCTTTGGCGACGTGAGAATTTACAGTTGTTAATTATAATATCAAACACGATTTGAAAATAAAGCTAAGAACGTGGGGTGTTAAATCAGTTGTATTTCGTTTTGTGATAAGTATGTTTAATGTTTAACACATTTGATAAATGATTTTAAAGCACTTTTAGGTACAAAAAGCTGCATTGGCCGAATGAGGGAAGCTCGAAATAGAGAAAAGTGGCGCAAATTAAAGGAGGCCTACGTTCAGCAGTGGACGGAGCAGAGCTGTCGATTGACAAGTATAAAACTAATCCACTTAGTAAGAAATCTACTTGAAATTGACGGTAACTACTAAAACGTGTATAAGTCTAATTGTGTACATGTACATTCAATACGCGCTTTATCATTTCAAAGTACACTCATACAAATACGCTTCTGAGCCCTCGGAGCGTCGTCGCCACGATCAATCTACACAATAACACCGTAAAATAACTTATGTATGCGAAATAAATATTAATGGTACACACACCGTAACCCTTTCTTCTTCCCCTATGGTATCGGCCGAATTTCGCTAATAAATGTGTATAATTAATCATTGAAATGTGGGTACGAGGGCAGACGGCCGCGGGTAAAAAATACCCCGAAGCCGGGAGAAGGTTGGAATCTTTTGTTTCCGAATGTAGCGCTTATTGGTAATAAGCTCGGTTTTAATTAGGTTTTGATTTAAGAATTGAAACGGACTTGCTGAATAGGGGCCGCTGTATTCAGCGATTTCGTAGTTAATGAGTATGAAAGAAATGTAGGATGAATACGGTTTCGTTTCGTTTGGATTTTGTGTGGTAAGATGAATGTATCTTTTTGTAATTGATGGTGTAAGACGATGTGGTTTCGGACATGTGCCTGGACATTTTGTTTTAGGCTCTAAGATATTAATATCGGTATCCCTTTACGACACATTCATCATCAACCGTGTGGTGACGGACAGAAAATAGAATCCACCGTGCCATCTCTATCCGTGGGTCTCTATCCGAAAGAATCGACTAAGGAACTAGATATTTCTGTTTCTCAGCCGGTGGTCAGGTTTACTAGCCTGACTGGTGACCACTGTATACTCAGAAAAGCAATAATGAAGTAACTTCAGTCGCCATTTTTGATCAGCCGGTGTATACCCAAATGTAGAGAGGTATTAACATGTCGTTAGCACAACCGAAAAGTCGTCAGCCATTAAAAACAAGCTATTGTATCGGCTCATTTTCCGTTTCCGAACCATAAACTGTCGATAAAAGAAAACATTAAAACCATTTCATCTGCATATTCCGACAGTTAAGGGCGAAAAAATAATTATAACATGAAATTTATAACCCGTTGAGCGCTGTTATGTTCGCCCCAGAAGGCGCTATGTGTCTTTATCGCCCAAGACTATTGATTTCACATTAATCGCTGTGTCTATAATGATTTTAATTAATTACGGACTTGGGCGGGCGTGTAGGTAAACAATTGGTATAATTATGTTGATTAAAAAATGATGAGCTTGTGATATACATTGCTCGTACTTCATATTTGTCGTATTTTTATGGTTACTTTATAAAATTGCAACTTTATTATTAGTCAAATAGAATGTGGCGATGTGAACGATGAGAGCTTGATATATGTGGGAAAAACAATGATATTTCACTTAAAAAGGCTATGCAGAAAATATATGTTGGGAATCTTAAGAGAGTCAAGGGTTACAATTTTCTTGTAACTAGGTCAACATTTATTGTAATATAAAAGGAATATCTTTTTCTAAGAATAATGATGGCTGTGTACTATGTTTGTATGTTTATGAACGAAAATGATGTATTAAAAAAGAAAAAACAAAACACCACACCACAGTTTAAAAATCCTTAACCCTTCTCCCAAGCCGCGCACACGAGCGCGTCCCCCGATGTTTTTCGTCTCCGTTTTCGCGGGAGACGCATCGATTTTCCATTATTTCGCGTTGTCATTAATAATTTTAATTAATTGCGGACATGTGGGGTGTTTGCGTAGGTGGCCATTGTGGGCCATCGGGTGATTTATGCGCGTCTTTTGAGCACAAGACGGCTCGTTGATTTTTGATGACTCGACGTTTGCATGCAAGGATTAGATAGTGTGAATAGGGTTTACGATGTCGGTCCGCCATTCTTAATAATATAGCGAAGATAATGAATTTATTACGAACAATATTAGAATTAAAGTACAAAAAAAAAATATTCTAAGTTAATTTTTAAGAAAAAAACATTATCAAAGTTCATTGCTTTTATTCATCAATTAGTTTGCGCAAAGACAACAAATTTAGAATGCCCGAGTGACAGCCGTGAAGGATTACGGCGCGCTCACTCGATCGCTTTTATCATCGAACAACTGACAGTCGATAACGAGTGCACTTTTTAAAAATGGAACCTTTTAATCGTCACGCGATTCGAGCGGCCGAGATTACAGGTATTAATGGCCAGTATTTAAAACAATCGGATACGTATTGACAAATTTCGAACATTAATAGGTCTGTGGCTAAGTGGGTGTTTTAACGGGTCGATTGTTTTCATATCTGTCACTGATAGCGGCAACAGTTGACATTTGGAAATACCTTTTGTTTCTTTTTCTTAATTTGTTGATTTAGCCGTGAGTCAGCCATGATTTACCTGTAACAAAAAGAGTTTAAATTAGTTCGTTTTTCATTTATAACAACGCAAAGGTAAAATTGACATTAGGATACAAAAGTCAGTTATCGGTGGTCAAAAAAAGTTGATGGAGACATAATTACACAAAAAATCTTAGCAATGATTACAAATGATTTTCAGCAAATGGGATGCAATTAATAAAGGAAAGGTTTGTTTCCGTAAGCTATTAGGAATCAAGCAGCCATATTTAAATGTAGCCGAAGCGCGCCCGGTCAAACCGTCTGGAAGGAGGGGAGTCTGCGATTTATAAAACCGAATTATAGGCGATCGGGAAGGGACCGCTGCTCGTCGAGATACGACGTTGCTGTTTTGAAATAAAAAGTTGTACAGACCGCCAAGGACATTTTGGCACGTGGCTGAAATCAGAACTACACTTTTAACGTCAAATTTGACATTTTCGTGTCACTCATATAAAAATACTTGTTACTTTGAGAGGGACTCTTTGCTTCATGCAGGGTTCCAATTTTACTGTATTAAGGGATTATTTACGAGCCAAAAGAAGTATCTGATTGACTGGAACCTAAGGTCCATTGTAGGCAAAGGAATCTACTACGCCATTTAAAAAAAAGAAAGAAAAAGTCTTAACTGCCAGCAATTCAATTCTAATCAGAATAAGAACCTCGATATTGCAGACGCAAATAATCAAAACTCCTTATACAATTCATACACACGAGACACCTCATCACTCTCCATCACAAAGCTACCACTTATTACGTCACACATATCGCCGTCCCGCTCGCACCCTCCGTTCCGTTTCTCTAATTGATAATTCTTCCGCATCCCTCATCGGAGGACTAACACAATTAATTCCTTTGCCTACTTATAATTTTCTCGGCGCAAACGGGGGTGTCTACACGATACGCGATACGCTTACGAGCTTACGAATAATAGCTATGTGTGTTTTGTATATGTTTTTGTAAGATATAAATAGATTTGCATTTGAATTAGTCTGTTTGTATTGGTCTGGGTGTTTTCTGTATATACCTAATATGTGTTATTTACAAAAAAAGTATCTAAGTAAGTTTATCAGTTGTCTAGCACCCATAGTACAAGCTTCGGCTTAGTTTGGGGCTAGATGTGTGGCCCAGCGTGGCATGTCTTGGGTTATTTATTTTATTTATTTATTATTACAGAAAGCAACGGTGTTTTTAAGACCTTTAAAAAAGCAGAAAATATGAATTAAAACTTATGATAAATAATAAAAAGACTACAACGCTCAAACAATCACGAAAAAAATATAGCAATCTTCAAATTATGTCTTGTACGAAGAATAATCTTATATTATGTAGTAGGAACGAATTGTAAAAAATGGCGGCCTAACTAAACATTTCAGTTGTCAGTGCATTCGACTTGATGAGATAAATAAATAGATTATGAGTATTGTACATTACACCCTTCATCCCTACCGCCCCCTCGCCGGGAGGGGGGCGATGATTTACAGCCCCCGGGGGCTAGATTTTAATGCAACTCTAATGTCAAACTATTGTTTTTAAAAAAAATTGCACCGATTGGTTCAAGGAACGCACATAAAAGTATTTTTTTAATTAGGTTAATGGCTTTGCACCAAGACTATTTTTAGGATATTTTAATAAATAAATATTAGTAATAATTAATAATAATTAGCTTTGGATGTCTTTATGCATAAAAGTAGCAATTACTTTTCAAGGTAGGTGTTTTGTGAGCCTTTTTCGTGGTTGAATATTGCTCTTTAAGTTTTGATTTTTAAACAAAACATACCAAGGCCTTGCGCCCCTCCCCCTTGGGGGGTGGGCCGCGGGTGCAGCTCACCCCGTCAGGCTGATTTTCCGCAACGCTCGTCTTAGCATTAGTACTGATATAGTTTTGTCAAAAGCAGTAAGTAACCTCGGTACTACTCGGTAGGGATGTAAGAGAGCGACCCATCCCCTCACCTGCCCGTGATGCATCCTGCCGAATGAGATACGAGGTTCGATTGCATGAGCAGTGTTACCGAAACAAGAAACTACGCCCTGCGATCGCCAACTCGCCTGCCCAGCGTACCGATTATGGGTATAATCCTTCAGGTATTTGCTTAAAGCTGCTTACCACCAGGTAAACACCATTATTCTGCCAGAATAAAATGAAACTGTCATATCAGCCGCAGAACCGATAACCGCTGGGGTAAACGAGTTCTGGAGTAGAGACCGCGTCTCGTCAAACGTAGTGTAGGACGCCCTTAGGCAAGGTGGAGTGACGATTTGCGCAGCAAGTGCTGGATGCGAGAGGCCCGGGACCGATCGAAGTGGCGAGCACTGGAAGAGGCCTATGTCCAGCAGATAACTGATGTGGGCTGATGATGATGATGTCACTTCAGCGGCTTCTCTACGTAACTTATCTTCCACCGCCTCACTGTCGTCCCCTTCACTGTGCCAGCTGTCTCCTCTAATTGTGTATCGTCTTCAGTTCGATACGTGTCTACGAGATTTCGTTACGGGATTGGACTGAGTGGGGTCCCGGGTTCGCGATTATGTGAAACAATATAAAGTATTGTATTTGAATGCTGTATAGGCACAGTGGAAAGTGGGCGAATGTGAACTTTATTGCTTTGTCTTAAGAGGGTCCTGTTTGCTGATTGAGCTTATAGCTAGATTTGATATGGTGGAATTTAATGAATTTGTTAAGTGCTTTCAAGTATGCGCTGTAAAGCAGGTATACCATATAGATAGATATTCTTTATTGACAGTTTGCATGACTTTGCCACTCTTAAGAAAATTACACTTCCTCTGCCCGAATGTTGTTTGGAAGAGATCACTTACTAGCGATAAGACTACCTAAATTGTACCAAAAGATGTCTGTAATACCTTTTCTGTAAATTGTTCGTTTGTTTTTTATGTTCTAAATGGGTTTGCGCTTGACTGCGATTCGACTGATGGTAAGCAATATCGTCTACGATGGAATGCGCGTTTTTTGTGCAATAATGTTTTTTTTATAGTGGCTCGCCATAATGGCTTCCCTACGCCTGATGGAAAGCGAAAGAGAAGCCCAAGTCGCTGTGACAACGGGCAAGTAACTAGTCAGTTGCCACCGACATGCCGGCCCAACCTTAACCCCGTACGAGCTACGTTTGTCCCCCACGAGTTTGTTTATCTAATTATTAACATACTTTTGTTCCTAAAGTTAGGAGTCAATGACGATATTATTGTGAACATAACATTGTTTCATTAGTCCACAAACCTATATTGGCGTATACCTCCATACGACAAATGTTTGTCAAACCAATCGGCCAATGTTCGAGCCAACACGACCCTTTGATCGCCAATACGTACAAAGGTGTGTCCCCTCCAGATAATTGAGAGAGCTTACTCTTAATAAGCCCCGATTATTTATTTAAGACTTGCCACCTGAGGCTTTCCTACCAAAAAACAGAAGAATTTTATACTCTCCTCGAAATACACTAAAAGCCACTCTCTGTCTGATACAAATTAAGTTGGTAATCGAATGATTTCAATCGGAAGGGATTGGTATTGTGGCAAAAAAATACAATTTAAGTTTGGTTCCCTTTCGGGATGATTTCCTTTAAGTACACAATTTGTTTTGTTTTTGTTCGCTTTCGTATTGTTTTAATTAATGTTTCGCGATACATCGGTTTCCGTTGCGTTTGCAATAAGTCTTTAATTTGTTTGAAGTTTGCGGTAACGAAATTTCGTTCGTTCTTTTCGATTTTCGAATAGTGTTGTTTTGTTTGAAACGAAATGTTCAGTGAGCCTAGGTGCGCACTGGTGACTTTTTGTCACCGTGACAGTCGTTTCATCTCTTTTGCACTTATAAAATGAGAACAAGAGAGATATCTGTCACGGTGACAAAAAGTCACCAGTGCGCGCCTAGCATAACAAATGAGGATGTGTACTGTCAAATCAATTGACATATTATTTTTATGTATCTTTTTTAAAAATGTATGTAAATTGTAAGTAAATCATTAAGCGACCAAGGTGCAATTATACTTTATACGATGCTTTTTTTTACTGGTATTTTAGAATTTATTGCCTTATCACTCGTTCCACCACATCCCGATCGTTCTTTCTTTTCGACCTTAAATTTGATTTTCAAATAGTGTTGTAACTTTATCATAGTATGAGGAAATATTATGTCTGTTTTGTTCTGCGCAATTATTGCTCATTTATCGACAAATATGATAAGAGCTAAATTTTTCAAGTCCGAAAAAATGGAATCAATTGTTTGCAACAAATATTGGTTCCGTCACAGATTAAAGGTTATCTGCGGTGAATACGTGATATTTAACGACCGTACAGTTTGATCGAGCATCGGCGATCAGGTTAACCACCTTTTGATATCGAATTTAGGTATAATTTATAAACTATAATTAAGTATATTTAGTTAATAGAAAACAGTGGAACACTTTGCCAAATGCATGTGGTTCCACCTATGGGATACTTGAAATAAAGCGTAAAGTATCTCATTTCTTTGACTCTTTTTCCTTCCATCAGGAGACATAGAAACCCCTAGATGCCTAATAAAAAGAAAGCAAATCACATAATATTAAAAAAAACCATTTTCCATACAAATCTCTATAAAACAGGTAAATATCCCATACAGTAGTTAATGTAACAATTTATGCATGCATCATAGACTTCATTGTTACGACCGATCATAAAAAATCGGCATATTATACAAGAAAATTGCTTCCCGCGGAATCGAACCCATTATCTACGGCAGCCGTGATTGTGCAGTGAATTTGCTCAACCGGTCCTCGAATGGAAATCATTGTAAATTGAGTAAAGCGAATTGTTAACATTTTTATACTAAGTATATGAAATGATGGATCGGAACGATATGGTTTGATTGACAGCTCTGGGAAACGGCGCTGGTAGCTTGAGGCCATTGAAGATAATAGTTTTGACATTAGCAACTCCGCTGAGATTCATAATATAATATCAAACGATAAATCAGGATATAATTTTGCCATCGATCATTACCACATCACTATAAACACGCTATCCGTATTCTTTTTCGAATTTCAAAAACTTTAATTAGTGCAAATCTAAAAAAAACACTCACAGTCGCGAAGCTGTCAAGAATTAAAAAAAAAGATGCAATTCGATTTCCGTCTATATTTTAAAAATCGAACACGCGAAACTTTGACTCTACATCAAAATTCAAACTCCTTTATGTAAACAAATGTCAGAATTTAAAAAATCGAACACGCCAAAACTAAAACGCTACCAAATTCACGTCGCAACTTGAAAGTCTAATTCGAAATTCGAATTCCAATAGGTACCGCTCCACAGAAGCGTATTGTAACACGACACGCGACTATTATTCAAATTGTTATCGCCATAACAGTGCCGGCGTACGTTTATAACCGAAAATCTGTCACTGTCGATCCTCCTAGCATCCATCAATAAAACTTAAACACAGGCCCAGCTATGTGTAGCTAATTCCGACTGCCATAAATCCTGGTATTAATTTAACGACAATGCATTAGATACTACTTACTATCCTACGGGAACTATTCCGATAGATTGGTTAGAGACGCCCAAGTAATTAAAGATATACACAATACCGGTCATTAAACGGTTTCCTTCAGAATTACAACTGAATAGAGTCGATTTTCGTTTGTATATTCGCTTCGTTTGCGTCATTTCGGATTCGTCATTCGAATTCTCAAGGACGGAGGATTGGTACAATCGATAAGCAATCTTATTTATTGATAGCTGGAGTTGGTATTCGGCTGTAGTTTTCCAATAAGACATTAGGTAAATTGCTTAATGTCGTCTAAATGGGCGCTGTGTTTTGTTCCCGATAGTCGTCTGTTTGTTGTGTTTCCCGTTGTGTTGTGTTGTTGTGTTTGTTGTAACAATCGGAATGGGCGGGCGTCGATTAGCGAATTGGTTATCTCTGATGAGGTACTAGGTTCTAACTACAACTGAAGTTTCAGTAGAGAGGCAACTATTGAAACGTTTTGATCATTAAAATTTGAACTCTGTAGCTTAATGGCAATATTTTAAACATACAAGAACATACTTAGATACCTTTCTTTTATACATACACATAGATACTCTTTATTGCACAAAACACAGACATTAGGTACAGGAAAACATAATACAAACAAAACATAGTACAATTTAGGCGGCCTTATCGCTTGTAGCGATCTCTTCCAGACAACCTTCAGGTAGAGGAAACCAGTTTCACTAAAGAGTTGGGTATCTTGTTGCGAAACAATCTATATAATAACCTAACCTGAACCTAACTGGTCGTTAATTCACCACCGCATATACTATTATACAAAAATTCTCACTAACCTTTTCAGAAGTTTATCCAATGGAGTACCACAAATAATTGACAAAAATCCGAATTAGTAATTTAAGCTCGTATCGAGAGCGGATGGAGCGGGCCCACGCACCCGACTAAGATACGGACTTAATTAATAAATATAAAAAAACGCCAAAATAATCCGCTATCGCCCATTATCGCTGTATTGTTTGAATAATTAACTATCGGCTGTCGATTGTTTTTGAATTGTTTGTCAAATTCTGCGATTAGGTTGGTTGCACACTTATAATAATTGTGAATTTATTTTTGCTGTATCATGTACTACTACTAAAAGGGATGTAAGGGGGCGAAAATAAAAAAAAATCGTCTCTACTCGAATGCACGAGGAAGGCTGTGAGAGAGGAATGGCGGCGCGTTGTGAAGCTGGCCACCAACGCTTGAAATAACGACCACGACCACTCTGTCAAGAGTGACATCGACGAAGAAGAAGAAGGAAAACCTATCATCTTTTCACTCGAAGCTACCTTCACCTGCCCGTGGTGCATCCTGCCGAATAACAAACGAGGCTCTGGCAACCGACTGGTGGCGGTATAACCGTCACGACTTAAGGCGTAGCTAAATACCAATGTAAGTGGAGCGAGAAGCTGCGCTCTGTGATCGCCAACCCGTCTGCCCAGCACTTAGGTATGGGTAAAGCCTTCAAATGTTCGACCAAAGTGGCGTACAATTGGAGAGGCCTATGTCCAGCAGTGGACTGCAATAGACTGATGATGATAAGCGTCTTCTAAGGCATAAGATGGGGTGTTCTTATTCTAAATCCGGGAATCACAAGGACGAGGAGAGACTAACATTGGCTGATTGACAGATGTACCACAAGCAAACCCGGTTACACCCACTAGTGTCCCATCAAAAGTGGTGATATCCGAGATTCGTGCTTGACCCGAGATAAGTCGGCCGTTGCCCCAAACTGACGAGAGAGATAGCATATACATTTAAATACGCTATGTCTTAAATCAGAAAAAATATAAGCATGACCAAATGAATTGAAAGAAAAAAATAATTCAAAAATTAATTCGTTCGATTCGCGACATCAAAAATATCAACAAAGAAACGAAATATATCACCCACATTTAATAAAAATCGAACACAATACAGTGGCGGACAAAACAACCGATCATTTTAATACTTTGAATGACAAAAGTGACCACGTGTCCGGGCAAACCGGATCCAACCGGTTCCTTAATGAAACACCATTCAATCGAATTTCGTACAACACACCCGTGAACTTTGTCCGATACCTTTGTCACTAGTCCACGCTATTACAGTACTTATACTATTGGAAATAAGGTGGGAAATCCTATGAGTATTTTTTGAGTTGAGAGTGGATTGTATGGTAATATGTATGGTCGTGCGTCGTCCATTCAAATGTTGGAATAAATCTGCTCTTACAAATGACCAGCTGCTAGTAATCGAACTAGATCTATTGATATGGTTTTTTATGGGGTTTTGTACGGCGGGGAGTCGAAATTATGGAGGACATTAGTTGTAGCCGAACATAGAAACAACATAACTTTAACTAACCCGCTGTCGGCTTTCGCTTTATATGCGGAAGGTGCCGTGTTCGATACAGGATCGGATCAAATCAGGACATGAACTGTTCTAAGTTTGATGGGGTCTGGGTGTACGAGACAAAGGAAACCCTTAATATATAGGTATAGGTAAATGTTGTACATTACCTACTCATAAATTAACTATGTATGGCATAATATGAACACGATTGAATTGCAAAAACGTTTTGATTAGATTTCCGGTCGGTACTTTTTAACCGACTTCGAAAAAAGGAGGAGGTTCTCAATTCGTCTGTATGTATAATATTTTTTTTTTTTTTTTTTTTTTTATGTATGTTCACCGATTATTCCGTCAATTATGGATGGATTTCAAAATTTTTTTTTTGTTCGACAGAGGACACTTCCGAGGTGGTCCCATTATCACCAAGTCAGGATCTGATGATGGGATCCTGGAGAAATTGAGGGCAACAACCGAAAATTGTATGCTCATATGGTGTTTTTGTTACGTTATCATATTCTACTCAGGTATATGCTTCCGGGCGTCAACATCTGGTGCTGATGATGAAGCCACAGAACTCCTTAACGGTTAGGAGTTAGGGAACAGTACTGACATTGGTCGATAGGAACTATGTAGTAGTATGTACTTATGCAGGGCCAATAGGGAAGGTGATTTGGCAACTGATTTGCTTGATTCTAGATCACAAAGTCTTCACTTGACTTAAAGCAAAATTTTTCATTCCTAAGTAAAACTCTTAAGGACATTAATTAGCCCTTATTCAAGGTCACAGCACATTAACGCAACTAAAAATAGAGAAATAAAATTATTTTTAAAAAAAAATTAAACCGACTTCAAAAAAAAAACACAAACGACCAAAACTAAAAAGCGATAAATAACGTAAGTAATTCTATCCTTAATACATAATTATTTAAATATTACAATTATCACTTATTTTTGAAGTCGGTGCCAGCCAAACAAATAAATGTATCTATATTGTTGTGGGGATTCGCCGGCCGCGCGCGTCATACAACAACAGTCTACGTTAGGTACCTAGAGACTGGCACCGACTTCAAAAATAAGTGATAATTGTAATATTTAAATAATTATGTATTAAGGATAGAATTACTTACGTTATTTATCGCTTTTTAGTTTTGGTCGTTTGTGTTTTTTTTTTGAAGTCGGTTTAATTTTTTTAAAAAATAATCAAAAAACTTTTTATTCTAGTTTGCATCTAATTTGAGAGCTTTCAAGAATATGTGGTTTTTATAAGAGCCAGTGGTTGCTAAGCCTGTCAAGTAATTTATAGCTAATTGACAGCTGTCAAATTTAAACTTGACAGCTCTCATTTAATCCCGCGAATTGCTATCGCCCTCCTCCGCCCCTCTTATCCAATTTTCTTGCAGTTGTCAGGTGGTATTGTTTTTATTAAAATTAATGCAAAAATCAATCGGTCCATTTTTCTTAAACCCCCCACCGCCATCCCCTATTGGGTAGACAAAGCTATGTTATTAATATTCGTATAAAAACAGCTAGCTGGAACAATGGACGGTGTTAATTCAGTCGTTAGACATCCATGGGGCGACGGGGTGGTACGGTAATTTTGATGAATTAAATTATGGGTGGAAACAAAATATAAATATTGGAGCTATTTAATTATGGAGCTGGGATGTAAGGGAGCGACCCATCACCTTTTCACTCCAAGCCAACCTCACCTGCCCGTGGTGCATCCTGCCGAATAACGAACGAGGCGCTGGCAACCGACTGGTGGCGGTATAACCATCACAATTGAAGGCGTAGCTAAATGCCACGGACCGATGACGGTCGGCAGCGTCACCGGAGCGAGAAGCTACGCCCTGCGATCGCCAACCCGCCTGCCCAGCGTGGCGATTATGGGTATATCCTCCAGATGTTGGCCCTAAGTGGCGATCAACTGGAGAGGCCTATGTCCAGCGATAGGCTGATGATGATGATGAATTATGGAGCTAATAAACGTGCTAGCCAGTGTAAGTCTGTCGATGTGAGGCGTCTTTTTAATCGACCTTAAACTCTTTCGTTTAAAAAAGGCTAACTGTTGAGTTTGTCGCCACATTTCCCATACGTCGAAAGGCTGGCAGGAAAAAATGTTCCACTAGTGAATGTGTTTGGAGAAATAAGCTATTTAACTCAACATTTTTGTACCGTTCACTGCTCACAATCGTTGATAGCACACCGTAGTGCCACGATTACCGATGCAGCTATCCCGATATTACACGCTCTTATTAGGAACAAACTCACGTTCACCCTTCCTGATCCATGACCGATTGCTCTTATGTGTCTGTCAACAAGATTCAATTTCCTTCATCTCTAATAGCTTTCCAATCGCCAAACAATAATACACTATATAGCTTGTTGACTAGCGTCTAAATTGCGTTGACTGCTCCACGGATATGTAGAGACGTTAGGAGCACGTGTGTTGAATATGTCAATTCATTATAAACTTTGTGTACCACAGATGATTTGCGACATATTATCGGAATAATGTCCTATCTGTTCTTTAAGGGAACTATTGTTCTATTCCGAGTAACGGCACAGTAACCGCTGTATAATTGGGCAGTCTTAATCAATTTGTTTATTTGAGGTCGGCGGGTGTGACTACTGTCTATTGATTTCACAATGTATTTCGGTGATAAAGAGTTTTTGGAAGTTCATTGTCGAGAAACGAACGATCTCTAACCTGCCTGCGTGGCGATTATGGGTAAATGCACTAGTGTTTGCCCAAAGTGGTGAACATCTGGAGAGGCCTATGACCAGCAGTGGATTGCCATAGGCTGATGATGATTGTCGAGAAATAAGACGGATAGTAAGCTGAAGTGGCAGTGGGCTGGCCATAGCCGCAGAACCGATAACCGCTGGGGTAAACGAGTTCTGGAGTGGAGACCGCGTCTCGGCAAACGTAGTGTAGGACGCCCTCAGGCCAGGTGGAGTGACGATTTGCGCAGGACGGCTGGCAAGTGCTGGATGCGTGAAGCCCGGGACCGATCGAAGTGGCGAGCATTGGGATAGGCCTATGTCCAGCAGTGGACTGAGGTGGGCTGATGATGATGATGATGAAGACGGATAGTGATAGCTTTTGTCGAGTAACAAGCTTCTGTCATCGACGTCCCTGCCTCCTCAGCGGATGAGCAAGCTTGAATAGATTGCATCAAAACCATGTAATGTAATACAATGAAATACCTCTTAGTGTCAACAAACAAATAGTACTGTACTAAAACGATACAAAATAAATGAAACGTAACACTGGAATTCTAAAAGGTAGACTACATAAGCCATCTTGGAGGGATGAGTTAACTACTTAATGATTATAATGCCTGCCCAGCCGATTCTGGCTACGGCAACAGCTTTAACTCCGGTGAGTTCTCTGCTTCAAATCACATGATCTTGCCGATCATGACCTGGAACATGATTTGCGTAGCTTACCTTATTAGAAAAGGTTACAGAAAACTTCATATACTAGTTAATATAAGGTCTTTTATTAGTAGTTAATATCCCGTCTTGAACATTAGATATTCTATCTCCTTGTAAATCCAATATCATCGTATCAGCTAATGTTTTATGTATCGTTAATTAGTCGATCGCGGCACGCCATAAATATTAATTGGTAATTACAATATACCAATGATGTCGGATCCGTTCGTGTGTTTGATTAAAACTTGATTTGATTATTACGTATTCGTAATCATCCAATTTGTTATTCCCGTTGATGGCAAGTCGATTGTGTAAATTGAGATGTTCGATAGAGATTATATCTTTGATAGTCGATTTATTTCTATGTTTATAGCAATCGTTTCCTTTCTAGGAGTTGTGATTGGTCTCAGGTTACTTGTGTAATTGATTTCTTATCTTTTGGTAGACCACCACTGCGCTTTGTCATCCAATGGAAATTTTTAACACAGTTTTTTTTTATTTTATTCATTTTCAGATGTTCGCAGTTCACAACTGGACATATTATGCTTCTCCAATTGTTCGCCACATTGCTCAATTCTCGGCTATCTTGCCCAAATCATCTCTCCACCTGAGGCCTCCTAATACGGTTTGCTTTTTATTATGTAGGTATGTACTTGCTAAAACATTCCGCAATAACACAATCAATAAAGCGCATTAATTCACTAACTTTGTTGTCCGCCACCGAACAGCGACAGCTATGAAAAAAAATACAAATTACAATAACAAAAGGGCAAAAAACACAGGAATATTAAACTCGAGCGCGTTTGTAGCCGTGAAAAATTAATATTAACGATATCTCCGAAACAATGAAGTGGAGAAAAAAAGAAATAATTTATGCAAGACGTTTCTTTTGACGCCTTTGTCTCGATGGGGTGCGAAAATATTCAATTTTTTTATGATTATATAATATTTTTTTGACCGCGCCCTCTATCGGAGTGAATGGGTAATTTGGTGGTGTATCGGGTGACTTGCGGGATGCGACTGTTTGGTGGCAAAAAAAGTTGTGCTACTTTTTTATGATCGTTTTTTGGCATGTGTTACTATTAGTATTGTTTGGATTAGTAGTATTATTTGATATTTTAGCATCGAGGTGTTATGCAAAATTGTAAATATTGTAAGACTTATCTTTTATGCTGGAAGATCCTCCAAAGTGTGATTTTTTCTCAAACGATAGAAAAGTTCGTATATGTGTATAACACTTTTGCTTCGATTTCGACAAGCAAACGAAACGCCTGACGTGTTAGTTGGTGACGTCGCGTAATGGCGCCACAATAGATTCCTGATTGTCGACACAAACAGCCGTTTGATTAGTTCCCGCGTCAACTATTTATTCATGAGCTGTTTCAATCGCGAATTTGACGTTATGCGCGAATCAGATATGAGAGCAGTTTAATTAAGGCCCACATAGGTATCTGTACCGTTAGAAATTGAAAGAGATCATCTTTCTCTTTCTTTATCAGTGTAAAAGAAAAAAAGTCTATCTTAAAAATAATCAAAATAATGCATCAGACTATACACCTGAGTTCAAAGTAAGCTGCTTTTTGTACTTTTAGTTCCAGACCAAATGACTAAGATTGCAGAATTTAACGAATTTTGTTTTCAAAATAACGAAAAGTGTTTGGAATCAAATAAAGGTAGGTAAACCCAGACAGTAATGACCCCACTTCCTTACAGCGCAGCACAAAATGTTTCAATGCTATCTTTAGGGACGAAGGACAGATCTCAAAATAAACATCAATTTGTATTATTGAAACCGAATATCCGCGCTTTCGTTCCGATATGACAACCGCGCCAGAAATATAGTAGAAACAGATGTATCTTATTAAGCGGAGACGGTCAGAAACAAAGAGCTTTTAAAGAAAAACAACTTTTCGAATCGTGTTGCGAGCGATTCCGACCCGCGCGGTCTCATTCGAACGGACGATGTCTCGTTATAAATCGAGACATTTCCATCGAAACGCCTTCTACAATCAAATAAAGCTGTATTAATGACACATGCGTCACTTTTTCAGCGATTTTCTCTGACTCACTTGCGAAAACTGACTAACTCAATGACTAAAGTATACACATAATGATCTCACTAAAATACTTTAATCGACTTCGCATCTTGTCGAAACGTTATCAGCGTTATCTCGCTCTGAACACATCAAATGGCATGATAAAAGAATACCAAGCTTACTTAATAACTGCAGTGACGTCAGACTAGGCGAGAATTACAGCGTAAAGAGAAACAAAAGTTCGAAAATAAGCAACTCTTTGAAGATAAATAATTTATCGCCCCACTAAAACCTGCATAAGAAAGAAATGTTGATAAACATCGAACATTAAATATGTAACTGTTGACGATCGTAAACGATGGAAGCCAGACGTAGTACATACATAAATATCACTTCGTAGGAAGTATAACTTTTACGAGTTTGGCGCAATAGTCGCACTTACGCGGGGTAATTTAGAAAGAATTCTCCGGACGATTAGCGCGGAGGCAGTTTGTTTGATCCGGGGGCGGCATTGGAGCGGAATGATCGCGCCGATTCTTTGTGACGTAACGCATCGGCTGAATTGATATACGAGCGAGAGATCGCTCTCCGAAACCGCACCGACCAAGATCGTATCTAGCCGGCTTCCGCGGCCGCGCCTCTAATAGCCCAACAGGTGTTCCGCAGGGTGGTCTAATCGGACCGTCACCTTTTTTTATTTACATTTCACGAATTTATCGCATACGTTGACGTCTCGAGGCGCTCGCTTGATTCATGTGCTTACGTTGTCGCTTTTTAATACTGATTTACAATAAAAACAGAACTGTTTCACCGGCGATTGATGTGAGTTATGATTAATGTAGCGCCTTTGATGTTCACTGCTATGAATCTATCAAGTCGGCTTCTGAATATCGACGCGGACCGTGTATAAATAAACCGGGTCGAATCGCGAGGAGCCGCCTCGTCTTAGTTAATTATGAGGTTATTAAAGAAACATTGCTGAGTCGAGATGTCGATTCTGTCTCGCTTCCCGGTGATTACGTCGCGTCGTACGAGTTGTCGTCGAATTACGTATTTATATAGTTTTTTTTGGTGGGTAAAATTAGTCTAATCAGGGCTGGGTACAAAGAAGCAGATCGCTTTCATCATCGACACGCGGTGTTTACGCGCGTTCCGAGAAGCGATCCCCAGCATTCAATACTTGGAAATAAATATGTGCGTTTGACATTTGCTTTCATGTGTTGCGTGTTTCGGCCATAATTACGGCGGCTGAGTCGCTCCTCCAGCCCGCCTTGTTGCTCTGTACTTAGAGTTCACTTCGATAGCAATTTTCATGGTGAGTCTAGTAGATTTTTTGTTATTAAATTATCGTGCGTGCCGATTTCTGACAAGATGATAGGTTGGGTTTGATGGCCCATCTGATTGCTTCTCTTGTCGACATTTTGGATTTGGTGCTTTCTCTTTGATTGACTGCGCTTAGAAATCTACGGACAAAGGTTATATTTGATTTGGTTTTTGGAGGTCAAGCGCTGTGATTGTTTTTTATGCTGTTTAATCGATCGTTGGAAATATTTGGGTCAATTGCAGTCTGAGATGGCGGTAGTAAAATATTGAAAATGCTGACATGAAACGAAAGAATGATAAAAACATCTTCATAACTAGTTTGGTTAAGTGCGATGGCAATTTATCAGACAAGGAATTACTATAACCAACTATACCAATATGTATCTACACAGCAAAGGAATCCCAAGTATAAAGTCATCCTGACACAGGCCAATCAATAGATTAGTGCATGGTACAGTCACTGAAGATAACATTATAGCAACAGAACAATTTGTTTGGAAAAAGCAGTCTCCGTTTGAAGCTGGCCCGCGATAACTGAGCTAGATTAAAATTATAAAGGATGTTGTAACATCCGATCCCAATAAACTAGCATCGATAAATGTCGATAATATCGTCCGAAATAGCTCGTATTCCGCCCAGCATCATTAGTCAAGCGCGTTCAAAGATAATTCACTGTCGAACCGCGCGACTTTACGACGTCCAAGATTTAATAAGAGAAATGTGTTCTTCAAACCAAAAATAACAAAATTAAAATAAATCGAACGACAGACAGACGTCATAAACTAATTTCGAGTGTTTTCGTTTTGGTTAGTACAAAAATAGCGTCATCACTCTTTCATGTCCTGCGCCGTAGTGACATTAAAGTGAAATTACAGTTACAACGCCACCTATGAGATGAAAGTATAGTTTTATCGTCCAAAAAGAAAGGTGTTTATGATTTATGGGTTTTCGGTGATTAAATGGGCGTCGTTTCGATAACCGTACGGTTTTCGGTTTGTTTACATTTCGAGTCAGGTGTTCGGGGATTATTGTTGATACTGCGAGCCGGCTGTAAACACGAGATCATTACAGTTGGCATGGACTCGGATGAGAAAATAAAACAATCTAATATCTAGTTGAGACGTTTCGGGGAACGGGAGACGTTTCATGTGCCGTGTTAAATAATGTAATGGCCGAATTAATGTTTTGGTATTACGTGGCGGGATTCTTGGGATGTTCTATCGGAACGAATTGTGAGATTATGTATGATAGCATCAAATCAATCGTTTATAGTTGAAAATAGTTATCACTAAAATGATTTTACCACCAATTATTATTGTAGGACATTTGCCTTTTTAAATTCATAATTCCAGAAATTGATATTTTATTAACGAACGGAAGAAGTTATACGCAAGATCGTAGGTACGTTGAATCTTGGTAATTTCAATGCTGTTTCTTGGTTTTTCATTGCTAAATTAACTTATTGAGTTCAAAATAGGCACTAAACCTATTAAATTGTCAGCAAAAGTGTCGTAGATTTAAAACCAAGAAAAAATTACGCAACTGTGATCAAAGACTAAACTTTAATCAAAATCAATCTCAATTGATCTCATTTGATTAATAAATGAACTCCTAATTGGTCCCAGAAAAAAGGGAGCCAACAAAAAGTTTGGATGGAAATGAGAAATCAAAACCTTTGGGATTCGAGAAGCCCTAATCAGAAAAGTTTCTCTTACAACGGAATCGTTTATCGGCTGTCATCAAAAAGAAATAACATTTTTGAAGTCACCCTTTCGCGAACTCAATTAAAAAGGAGTTGAAACGGGCAAAAAGTCGCGGAAAAAACGTACGGAACTTTGGCTGTGGATGATCTAATGGACCGCAGAGGTAGGGATGTGGGACATCCAGAAATGTGGGAGAAATATCCTGTACAGACGACCATACGTCTAGTCACTCGAGTCTGTCAAAATAGCTGATGATGAAAAATGATGGATTATGGACTTTTATTGTTTGGACATTTAGTAACATAGAGAAAAATTGTCAAAAGCATGTTTTTTAAGAACTACAAGTACCAACGGCTTTGTATTGATCCATGATGCCTGTCCATTTTCACATAGTACAACAAAAGGATTGATGTATGTTGACAGAAGATGGCAAATAAATACCACTACAGCACTATTGTAGTTGCTAATAGTCAAATCGTTTGACACAGAAGCTGTCATGTCAAATTAGGACAATCTACAGTTTGCAATGCAGCATCGTCTTAAGTCTCTGTACTTTTGTCAACATAGTATTTACACTAATTAATGTAGCATCCGATGTGGAAGTCTAAGAACTGTTTCTATCAATTCTCTAGTAGTTTTGGCGAGATTGAGTACCACACTATAGTTTAAATTTGAAATGATTTGTTTTCCGGTTCTACACAAATTTTCCGTGGTGGTCACCGGAGCAAGAAGCTACGCCCTGCGATCGCCAACCCGCCTGCCCAGCGTGGCGATTATGGGTTTAGCCTCCAGAAGTTTGCCCTAGATGGCGAACAACTGGAGAGACCTATGTCCAGCAGTGGACTGCAATAGGCTGATGTTGGTGATGACACAAATTTTCAAGCTCAGATTTCATTTCGATAACACATCGTCGCCTCCCTACGCGCCAAAGTCGAACGTTTTCTTCGAAAAAAAAATTCTTTGATAAACACTCGTCTGAATTTTCCGCTGTTTATCGCGGGGACTTCGACAAATCAACCCCTTTTGTTCCAAGTTTTTTTTTCTCTCTTTGCTTGTTACATTTTTTGACGACTCTTTGTGTGTCTTTGGAAGTTTTGGTATGGTTTTCTTTTGTCGGTTGTCAATGGAAAGATCCCAAACGGGCATACAGCGTTCGGTTAATGGTGTAACGGTTTGAAAGGGCACGGCGTTCGTAACAAATGTTTGAAATAAACGATTTGAAATAGGTAATACCATTTGCCTAGTTGATTTCCAGTAGATTTTATTGATAATATTCTATGAGATAGGTGACATGGAGCTTAAAGATAAATGTTTTATAGCGATTAAATTGTAATTTAAAAAGTAAGATGCTAGGTATATTTAATTTATTAACAATTTCGCGAATTTTTAAATTTGCCAAACAATTTTTCATAGCACATCACTTAAACTAAGATTGTGATTACCAAGTAAATCTATTAAAATAAAGAGTTTGGCTGCAGCAACTACCTTAGTAACCATACAGCACCATACTTTATTAGGTTGTGGTATACAAAGGAACAATAAGCTAAGCATCGCTTCCCAAAACTGCAGCTCGACACCAAATTGAAGAGTTAAATGCAGTACTGAACCGTAACCCAGAGATGCTTCTTACAAAGAATTCTAACAAATAGTGGTACCAACTTCCTTACTACATACCGCATGTAAAAGAAAGTAGATATACAACCATCCAAATTCCTTAGCTATGCATTGAACTGTCCGGGATAGTTCCGTTCCTGGCGCGTCTGCCCGGCGCAGCGTTGTATTAAGAATTGGCGTAAACTTCGTTGCAGATAGCGTAGGAATTCGACTCGTACAAAAGCGTTCGTTACGAGGACTAACAGCTTTTATTCAGTGGTGTAGGGTCGCTACGTCATGAATAAAAAAAATATTAAAATAAAAATCTTTATAATGATTATTCTCTAGAAAAAAGAAAGAAAGACAGCAGTTTATTTGGTGCTAAGCATACATACGCATTACATTTTAATTTCAAATAAATGTTATTTTGTTCAATACGTCCGTCTCTAGAAAATTTTATAGACTTTTGAAAAGCTGTTACCTTATTTAAAGCAAAGGATATTTTTGCCGCAATATTGGGAACTAATCAAGCCAATAATACTTTTTTGGCATCTCATTTCAGATTCTTCTACGACAAAATTGTAGCTTTAACAAATGAAATTACAGAAATTTTCAAAAAGACTATGAAATTTTAAACGAATCTGGATATCTAAAGCTGTGCGCATAAATGATGCAGCTCTATTATTAAGAGCTGGTTTTATAATTCTCTCATCATTGTTGAACTATTCAAAACTTTCTTCCTTATTAAACACATTTTTTAAATTTTACCATCAGACAACCCTATTTTGTTCTACAGCAATGGAGTTACGACACGACTCAAGTATTTTAAGGGAGGCTCCTTAGCATTTTTGTCATCATTTGCCTTTTGTTAACATACTTTAAGATATCATGTTTTCATACTTTGCAAACGTGCATCCTTGTTCTAGTTTTATGAATTTATTATTGTGATAAAACCGCGAAAGTCTGATAACTGTTGGGAACTAATTCATATGCAATGTGCATATGTACTAGTTAAAATGGAGCCATCTTGAATTTCTGAAATATTAAGTTTGAGAAATTTAACCAAACTTTTTATGTCGATGGTATGATCATATTCCAAAGTGGAAAAGAGTTATAATAGTTATGATACTTTGACTGGCAAGTGCGAATAGACCGGTTTCTTCTCAGTAGAATGCTGCTTCCCAAACCGGTGGTAGTTTGTAGTTTTGAATATTTATAAGTGTTTTTTAAACCTATACTAAATAAAGATTATCTTGACCAGGATCGAGCAAAATGGCGAACAATCGGAGAGGCCTGTGTCCAGCAGTGGCCTGTGAGAGGCTTGGGCTGGACATAATCTCACCCCAAGCTGCTTCAAAGAGCTCCAGACAAGAGAAGACAAGACAGGCTCGGTGGCTCATTTGGTAGTGACCTCTGCCCTCTGAGCCAAGGGTCGTGGTTTCGATTCCCGCACAGTACAAACATGTGTGTTCATGAACATGTCTGTTTGTATTGGTCTGGGTGTATTCTATGTATAATATGTATTTATTTACAAAAAAAATGGATCTAAGTAAGTTAATCAGTTGTCTAGTACCCATAGTACAAGCTTCGCCTTAGTTTGGGGTTAGGTGGCGCTGTGTGGCCCAGCGTGGCATGTCTTGGGTTATTTATTTATTTATTTTCTACATACCTAAGGCCAGCAGTTAATGAGAGTCTCAAACCACGTCCGCAAATTCGCGGTCCCCTACTGAGGAATCATCTGCTGCATCAGCCATCACTCCTTAGTCATCATCAGTCTTAACCCGTCCAGTGCACGTAGCTAAAAGCATCACAGCAACTGAAATATCATTAAAGATTTCAAAAGCCGCCTTTATTAACCGGAGTTAGGTGCAACTATTCCTCAAAGAGCACAAAAATGTACTGAAAGGAACTACCGTTTTGTTGTGAGCATCAAAAAACCATTCGGAAAAGCGTATTTTGAAAGAACAGACGGTAACAAGTGCGCTCTTTCATGTTTCGGCTTCTGAATCATTAGCTATTGAATCTCCGAATTTGTATGGTAGAAAAAGTTTTGGTGTACGAGGGCGCTTTTCAATACATATTTGTGAATAGTGGAATTGAATTTTATTTTTTCGGGACTCGCATATGAACGGACGATTTCGCAAACAAATAGTATATACTGCAGACGTACCTACCTACTGTTTTTTTGTAAAATTGTAAGTACCGTTAATTATAATCTATCTCGCGAGGTTGTAAACTTT
This sequence comes from Conogethes punctiferalis, assembly GCA_031163375.1. NCBI lineage: Eukaryota > Metazoa > Arthropoda > Insecta > Lepidoptera > Crambidae > Conogethes > Conogethes punctiferalis. Next base: position 704,429 of record CM062097.1, on the reverse strand, counting down.
CGACAGATTGTGAACTGTAACATAATGCTTACAGTTTAACTAAGTATGTATTATTTTTCGGAGACTGTGATTGACTTTCAATTGGCAATATGGATCCAATGAGGTTTAATGATATCCGAGGTGCGATTATTGCTAGTTTAAAAAGAACCCACGACCCTTGGTTCAGAAGGCAGGGGTCACTACCAATTGAGCCACCGAGCCAGTAAAATAAAAATTAATAAAAGTCTCAGGATATAAACTTAGACCTTTTTTCTCAGTAGGCACTTAATATAACCAAAAGTCTAGCTAGACCTATGACACAGTCACATGCTCCACACGTCTTGAATTAAGCTGACCTTCTGTCTACTTAGTGGTCTAAGGTCACGCCGATCAGTCTACGAAATTGTCGCGGGTCATTGACCCCGTGGGCCGCAAGCTAACCGAAGCTGCGCAGGAGTCGGTCAATTGGCGTCGATAATATTGATTGATTGATCGATGGGCGATGCGAGGCGTTAATTTATTTGGAGGGGTTATTCGTTAAGACTCATCGTTTAGACGAAATGCGATAAAGATGTTGGGTAGCTGGAGTTACAAACGATAAGTACATATATAGATATTTGTTTTTTTTTGTAGTTTAATAGGGGATGTAAAGGAGCGACTTATCACCTTTTCACTCCAAACCATCCTCACCTGCCCGTGGTGCATCCTGCCGAACAACAAACGAGGCTCTGGCACACCGAATGGTGGCAGTATAACCATCACGATAGAAGGCGTATCTAAATATCACAGACCGGTGACGGGAAGCAGCGTCGCCGGAGCAAGAAGCTACGCCCTGCGGTCGCCAACCCGCCTGCCCAGCGTGGCGATTATGGGTATATCCTTGAGATGTTTGCCCTAAGTGGCAAACAACTGGAGAGGCCTATGTCCAGCAGTGGACTGCAATAGGCTGATGATGATGACATATAATACTCTTTATTACACCATAGAGTGGACTTAAAACTGGACAAACCTTCAATTAAAAAAAAAATATATCTCCTATTTTCTAGAAATAGTCAATCAACAGACATGGATTCAACAAATCACAGTGCTCAAATTCCAACCAATCAGCGTTAACCTACGGTGACATCACTCGTGTCCGTTCCGTCCGAGATGTTAAGAAAAAGACACTTTCAAATTGGTTAATAGAATGGATTTGTGTTCTCTGATGTCTTTGCCAATTTCAATTAAGATCGAAAACGTCAGGTGAAAAATACGTTTTGAGAGATCTGCTGATATTGCTTGACTGTATCTGTGGTGTCATAAGAATTGGCCGCTGCGAAGATTTATTTTAGAAACGTTTAAAATTGGAATGGGAAAGAATCACCACCGAGATTAAGATGTTTTTAATATTTCGGCGGGAACTGGCAATAAAGATGGCGACTTTATTTTTTTTTCTACAATAGCAACGATATGACGCAATGATTTTAGGACAAGGAAACGTGTTGTAATAATCATTTCATTCCATTATGATGTTTTGACTACGACTTTCAGTAAATTTGAAAATGTTGATATGCGTATCTTTCCACATAACACTTTAATTCATTTTTTATAATAGCATAGCATTAACGCTTGATGCAAAGTAAAAGAAGAACCCAATTAACATCAGACAACATCACATACATAGCTCCAATCCCAAATAATAGCTTAAGCACTTGTGTTATGGGTATCATAACAACGAAGGTACCACAAACATACTTAAATACAAATACAAACACCCAAACACGGAACAAACACAAATGTTTGTCCGGAGATCGAACCCACGACCCTTGATTCAGGCCGGGTCACTACCAATTGAGCCACCAGTCAACTACAAAAAAAGTTTAATCGCACAAGTTCTAAAAACAAAAGACGAAATCCTGCGTCTCGATTCCCAATTACAATAGTAAACAGCTCCCCCCTCCCCCCTCCTGACAGCGGACACCAGGCAAGAGTTACAAGTATGAGGTCATGCGGTTAACTGGTCAGCAGTAGGATGCAGCCCACTGGATCGCGATCGAATGTAACTGACGATCAATAAATCAATTACATCTGCGGGGGCATCGCTGAATTGGATTTGACAGTTGGCTAGATCTAGTGATGCGCCCGTGTCGATAGCTTGAGCGGTGAGTTTGAAGGACGTAAGATGTATAGACTGGCATGATGTGTCAATTGGTAGTGACTCCTGCCTCTTGACTTATTGTTCTAGGTTCGATTCCCACCCGGTATAAACATTCGTGTGATGAACATTTAAGTTTGTTCCGTGTCTGGGTGTTTCAAATTTGTATATACATATGTATGTATTTGTGTTACCTTCGTTATTCTGATACTCATAACACTTTACTTACTTTGGGATCAGAGCCATATATGTGATGTTGTCTGATATTTATTTAATTATTGTATGAAACTACAGTTACAATTAAAATTTAATAATTCTTTAAGTTTTCTTTCTGTTACATTATTTTCAAATTCGTTACAAATAGGGATGAAATTTTCATAATATTATGTAAAAGTGACCATTTTTAACCGCTTAGATATCAATAAAGTTTCAGAAATAGTTTCAAATGGAAACAACTGTTTGCTAAGTGGAGAAATTGGAAATTTTTATTTTTAAACAAGTATATTGCAATAACGTCGTATCAAACTCTTAATCGCAACTGTCATCAAAAGACTATCAACAAAAAAAAAAATCAAAAAGCATCAAGCCCGCATCGACACCGAGTATCCAGTTATCGGATCGCCCCTCCCTACCGAAGGGAAACAGGATATGTTCAATGGAATGATTGATCGGCACCAAACGAACGTAATCCTTGCACTAAATAAATATCATAGTTTATGAGCTTGCTATAGCACTTACGGGGGAATTTATGGAGGCCATGACGCTACGGATTAGTGGAGACGGTGACGTTGGTGCCGCGTCACTTCCCGGCTAGTCATAGACGTGTGGGCTCTTTTTTCTTGTCACTGTCAAGATTTCGACATGACTGGGCGACCAGTGCGCGGCGATTATGAGTATATCCTTCAGATGGTTGTGAACAACTGGAGAGGCCTATGTCCAGCAGTGGACTGCAATAGGCTGATGATGATGATGGGCGACTGTTTTAGAATTTGTGTCGGAATTGGTGGGCTATTGTATGTATGTTCGCCACGGAATAATGTATGAGACGAGATGTAAATGTAATATGGCAAATGTACATTAAATTGTTGTAATATTGGAACAAACTTAATTCGTGGTAAATATTAGGGTTACCCATACCATATAGGGTTTGCATTTCATGTTAGGTGCTAGTTTTTTTTAGGTACCTTAATGCATGATCGATATGTTTTTAAGCCTCTATGTGTGCATTTTTCTGGACGGAGTGACGCCAAAGACTCTCACTCCTTACTTTTGATGCCTTGTATCTTTGCAATTTTTTATTTGAATGAAAAAAGGAAAAATACGTGTCCAATACATTTTTATGATCTAAAATACGGACTAAATATAATGTCATTATTTTGACCCCAAAAACATCCATACTATAATTATCTATTAAGCTCTTACCTCTTTCTCCTTAGCAGCTAGCTCGTTCTCCAGCGTGCCCTGCACCGCCGGGCTGCTCCTGCACGAGTTGCTGTTGCTCCTGCCCGTCGCAGCCATCTCCATCTTCTGCGCTATCTCCTCATCCAAGTCCGCACCCTTCTCCTCCTTGATGTCCCCGAAGAGGTCCGGTATCCTGGTCTCCGTGGCCTGGTCCCTGGTGGGTTCTAGATGGGAGCCATTGGTCTTGGGCACGGAGGCTTGGAGTGGGGTGGGGCTCGTGGTGGCCAACTGCTCTTTGAGCGTGGTCACTTCTTTCTCGGCCAGTGTGGCTCTCTGTAACAACGAGAATTGGACATTAGGTGGATTATCAAACAAATGTCCTCTGCCTTTTGAGCCAAGGGTCGATTCCCGCACAGTACAAATATTTATGTTCATGAACATGTCTGTTTGTATTGGTCTGATGTTGACTATGATTTATTTACAAAAAAGGGTCGAAGTAAGTTTATCAGTTGTCTAGTACCCATAGTACAAGCTTCGGCTTAGTTTGAGGCTAGATGGCGATGTGTGGCCCAGCGTGGCATGTCTCGGGTTATTTATTTAATGTCAGCCTATAGCAGCTGTCTGTATATTCTCGACCAACTAAAGATTAGAACTAGACTCTCTACAATCTGCTATCAGCGCATCCTCAAGTACTTCGGTCACATAGCTAGGAGACAGCCAGGCAGCCTCGACAAACTGATGGTTATGGGGAAAGTGGATGGAAAAAGACCACGTGGGCGATCACCAATCCGCTGGTCTGATTCCATCAAAGAGGTTATGGGGATTACTTTGACTGCAGCGCTCAGACGGGTTGATGACAGGGCGGGGTGGAGGCAGCTCGTCAGGACTTCTGCTACGGCCTATCAGGACGGGCACGACCTTCAGTAATGAAGACAACGACGAGGAAGAAGATAGCAGCTGTAGTGTCAAATCGTTTGCTAGATTATTACGAGTAAAGGTGCAGTCAATTGAGACGTTATGTTTTTTATGACAAAGGGGGCAAACAGGTCTGTAGGTTGTAGTGTCTGTTGGTCTAATTTACATAGTTATTTTTGTAACTAAACATAAGTCACAGAACAACGGCCACGTACCGTACAATAGACGAACCACTGAAACAAAACAGCCAATAGCAATTCAGGCGACGAGCGGCACATCCGTCAGATCCGCTGATTGCGTTCAATGCGCGGGCGCAGGAAGCGACACAAAGGCTTTTCATCCATCACCGGCCAAAACTATGGGAACTGATAATTAGATTAAACCTAATGAATATATGCTTGTCGGTGCCATCGATCTTTCCGCTGTTTTGAAGCGAGGGAAAAAATTGGCTATCGTGAATATGATTCGTGGTTGAAATTATTTTGCGATGATGTTTCTTCGTTTACGATGTTGAAATGGTAAATGCTGTTAGATCATGAAGGGGTTTTTAGGACTGTTATCGGTTTTTTAATCATTGCTAATGTGCTTAAGTAATGCAACATGTAAGTAAGTAAGAGATCAAATGATTAACTGTTTGATTAATTTGTGCTTTTTATGTTCTTGTGATTCTAATATCAGAAATAATAGAATAATCAGAACTTGGCTAATCTAAATGGGGAAAGCTTATTTGGGGGCATTTTTCTAATTCTATTGTCCACTTCTATTCTTAAAAACATCATGAGCCTACCGCAGTCCACAGCTGGACGTGTAAATGTATAAAACCATAGAAATCTATAAATTTTCGGAAAATAAGGTAGTCTATATTTAGATTACTTCAGTTTTTGCCTATTTGAACAACAAACATAATATAAGTTATTACTTGATTGAATTGTATTCTAAAACAAAATTAATTAAAGTTTTTTAGTCGATTCTTTTCCAATTTAATAGTAACACACTTTACAATGTATCTATGTCAATACGTCTAAGAATTAATTAAACGAACTTAAAAAAACTAACTCTAAATTTAACCCAGAAGCATAGACAATGGCGCGACATACAATCGGCCGACGGGAACAGTGAATGGCTCTATTTCCATAGAGAATCCGCTAATGAGTCGCGAGCGCGTGCGCACCGTGACGTACAGACAGCGGCACATCAAGTTATAGGTAGATAGAGTAGTAAGCGACCTTATGTCAGAGAACTTATGGCATGTTCGACTTGATATGTGTTGTTGTTGATTGGCTGTAGACGGGGTTGTTGTGATCCTTCTTTTTGTTCAGGTTATTATTTTTGGTGTTGGTTTATTTATTGAAACTATGCAGACTTACTAAAGCAGTAACAGCTAATTGAGCCGAATCTTAAAGCGGAAATGGAGGTTTTTTAAAAAAAGCTGGAGATTACTCCAGCTTGATAGTGAAGAGACAGTGAAGATACATATCTGAATAATGATAAATCTGGTGTAAAAGATAGTTTGATTAATATACTTTTAGGTAATACATAAATCTAATTGAAGTTAAGATACGTGGCCGTCATTGTGAAAGTAAAACGCTTCACGCGCTGTCGAATCAATCGATCAACAGCCCTGATCTGATCATTGCAGAACGTAGGCTTCCTTTGATTTCCGAGCTTCCCCCATACAGCCACTGCCAGCAGTTCTTCTAAGGTCCCCATCCCAACGGGTTGCTGGGCGTTCTACGCTACGTCTGCCTAAGATGGAGTAGTTTGAAATCGCTGTACTATATACGAGATCGCCATACTATCCTGATGCATTTGTGGTCGTAATATTAAAAATTCCAAGATGGCGTCGACGCGCATGCGTACAATGTGCGCGTCACGCAGCGCGTGCGCCGATGAAACCGCAGATACACGGATTAATGGCGGTTTTCGTAATTACCAACGCATGCCACTTCATTTGCTCGCTCGATCCGGGCGATAGTTGTGGGCTGGCGGATGCAAGGGTCAATAACTTGGTAGCTGGTGGAGAAATTGAAGCTAGGTTTCTTTGTTAATGAATGTTTGCGATTGATGCTACTACCTAAAGTGAGCCTTAGTTTCGTGCGCAAGAAAGCACTTTAACAGCGGTGGTCGGGAAACACTGGACGAGGCTGGCGAAGGATCTTGTAAGGTGGTGGTTGAAAGAAGAGGCCTTTATTCAGCAGTATGTGGGATGAAACGTTGATTCAAGGCATAGGAGACAGGGAAAGATATGTAAGAAAAAAGGAGTCCACGCTGAGCAGCAATATCTTTATCATGCTTTCATCACATGATGATGAAGACATTTAAATTGAACCAATTCAATAGAATAAGATAGGAAAATAAGAAGGAGAATTAATGAATAGCAATCTAAATTATGTGCAACCAAAGCTAAGTTAACTTGGTCACCATTCTACCTTTGAATTCTATAGATTTAGCTACTACTAATGAAAATAATTCTACCAGAAGTTAAGTTCTATCGGGAAGAACCGTCAAGAGATTAGATACTCTAGTATCAGAACGTAGGAACACTTCAGAAATAAAATAAGCGGCTAGCGATAATAATATCTTACATAGTTATGATAGTAGTGAAGAACATTTGGGAGTAAATCGTGAGTCAGAACTCTGGAGCGATCAATCACTGCCAATTGAGCACAAATCGTGGCTTACGTAAGCAATGACAGCCACCTACGACTGTCCTGATCAACAGAAAGAAGTAGATGACGAATGGGATTAAACTAATGTGACGAACTATTGAAGGAAAGAAAAGTAGTTAAATCTTTCCCCTTACGTTCATAAATTAGGAAATATTTGTACCTAGATCGTCTCGGGACAACATGTCAAAGTACTTAAAAAACGAATATTTAATTGTAGTAAAATAAGGTTTTAATCTTTATTACATTTTGCTTTTTTGTCTAGTCTACTCCTACTACGTCCACCAGAGTTTGTTGGTATTGCTGTATATCTAAAACTAATTATGACGGTAACCTAACGATACGTGTTTTGACTACTAGAGCTATTGCAATAAGAGCTCGAAGATCTAAAATCTTGGCTTTGCACGATATCATTTAAGAGAGGTAGGGCATAGCGAATCTTCGCTCGAATTGAGCCGCCCGTCCGGGGAAGGACCTCCACCCTATAGAATACCGCAGTCAAATGACCTCTGGGTCGTGTTTCTGCCGGTGAGTAGGGTTTCCGGAGCTCGTGGGGGGGTAGGGTTAGGCCGGCATGGCGGTGGCAACTGACAGGTAACTGACCAGTTACCTGTCAGTTGTCACAGCGACTTGGGCTTCTCTTTCGCTTTCCATCAGGCGTAGGGAAGCCATTATGTCGAGCCACTATAAAAAAAAAAATCAAACTTTTATGGCGTAAGATATGGTGTTATCATGGCAACGACCTATAAATCAGCTTGCCGACTTACATGTAAGTTACCTACGTTACGTGGTACATGGTTTTGGGATCCCATTATCTGTACCCATTCAAAAGCTATCAAAGAACAAAAAAATAGGTAACAGTAAAATTGAAAGCAATAATGCATACCTCAAAAGTAAAAAAGTAGACGGTCTGTCTACGGCCAGCTATCTGCCACCTTATCAGACGCAGCCATCCTAGGCACCGAAATTATTATAAAAAATTGCTTATTATACTCAAAAATGATTCTTATCCATAAAGATTATGTAGATTACGTGTCTTGTAAAATTAACCAGCCGAGACGATTCCGCTGCCGTTAAACAGTTATCCGAATTTAAGTATAAAACAGTAAAGTTTGGCCGAATAATTTTATGTTTACAACTAGAAAGCGGCATTAGATAGTCGAAAGCAAAATCATTATGAACGTTCATTAAAAATCATGAAAGTAACCCATTCAATTAAAGATGGAAATCACCAAACCGTCGCAACTTCAATTGTGTGAACTAAAACATTAAAAATATAATAATAATTTTGGAACGTTAAATATAACCGAAGTGGCATTAAATATTACTCGAAATCTCTTTATAATTACAATTATAATCGTCGTGGGTTGCGACATAGTTTACTATTGCCTCCGTAATGTGAGAAAAGTACTACAATGTCAATAGAAAGTAAGTAATGTATTCGGAACAGTGCGTTAAACGTCGAGTGACATTATATTATACAGATAAGTTGAAAAGCGCAATCAAAATAGTTGGCGAAGAGGCGGCCACTCACGGCAAACTAAAGACACTAAACTTCACAGGAACAAAAGCGTTCAAAACATTTACAATGAGATAAGGTTTCGACGATCAAATCGAATGATTTCGCCGCAAATGCGTTTCCTTGAGAGACCGCGTACACTAGAATTAGATTCAGATGTTCCGAAGATAACTCTCGATGTTGAAACGAGCGTGAAACCCATAAAAGTAATTGCCAATGCTAATAATGCCCAATAGTTAACGGAATATGTACCGAATCAGCTTGCAATTAAAACGTGGCCGATTCGGAGTTTACAGATGAAACAAAGAATGGTTATCTATCGGAGCCATCGCTACCAAAATTCGAGTTTGTTTGAGCAATAGATTAAGTTAAAGTAATTCAAGTGATTGTGCTCTCACGCCGGCAATTATGCTAGCGGTAAACGTAGCTAATGATTCTATGAGCGATTACTATAAAGATTTGGAAACATACGAAACACTTCATATCTTTAACGAGGGAGACTCCGAAACAATTCAACTTTACAATTTTCTCTATCAGTTTTCGTTCTCGTCCACATATCGGGCAGTTTATGTTCTATTCTGTTATTTTTATTTGTTTTCCTCTAGAATTTACATATCTTCAGAACACACACTGTGCACGTAATTATTCATTAAATATGTATTTCATTGTTTTAGTGATAAGGAAGTGAAGTGTTTAGTTTTTTAAAATTCATGAACTTTTCTTATTAAATTCCATGTTGATATTCACATTCAGGGAAGTAGATGTGATAAGCTGATTGGTTTTAATTCCAAACTTCTGTAAACGGGTCGGAGGAATCAAAACAATCGGAACTATTCCGACCTCAGGCGTCCCAGAATTTATTAAATAAAACAATTGATTGATTAATTCCAATGAAAGGACAGAAATTAATACGGAGTTGTGTCCCGATTGGATCCGCGGCATTGTCCCTCGAGTCGCTATTGTTTGTTCTAATAGAATTCGATTTGTTTGCCTTCTTTGATTTTAATACTCTGTTGCGGGATTGTTTTCGGAATTTCTGGAGTTTGGAATCGACAATTTGACAGTTCTTGTCTTATGGAATTGGAATTCGGGGGGGAAATCGATGCGAGCGCTTTAGAAAATTTATATTTGCCATCGTCTGTTGTTTATTAAAGATTCAGAATATTCAAATTGCTATTGATATGATGTTCGGGTACGACAGATTGGCATTCTGTCGAAACGGGGCTATTTTTCAATTGAAATTAAGAATTAAAACGATTCGGTAGAATTTTATGACTATTGGGTTTCTGTATATGTAAAATGAAACCAACTGTACTAATACTGTTACTTATAAAATTGTATTTAATGTAAGCATATTGTAAACTTGTTCGTAGTTCTATCAATAAATTAAAAAGAAGAAAAAAGACTTCTCATGCTTACAATATCTCGAATGAACTATGAATCGAAATGTGTGAGATTGTCATGAGCAGACTCTTCATTATCTAGCAGAGGGTCATTATCATATGCGTAATCTATAATGTCATTAAAATAAACAAAAGATGTCTGGAGAACCGACGAATCTGCAGGTGACACGATATTGTCAACATTGTATTATGAATCACATAAGTTGGTTTCGTCGATTTCAATGTGTGTCTCAGGGAAATTGGCACGAGAACCAGTGACTCACTTGCTGTGAACATATTATATCTCTTAATCGCTTTGGAATTCCGTATTGTCTTTGGAAATACCCGAATTAGAGGTGTGTATTGAATACGAATTGTTGAGACATAAAAGTTATCGGATCCCTTACTGATTTGTATAGATAGATTTCGTCTTTACAAAGCTTTGGATATATAGATAGATAGATATTCTTTATTGCACAAAATACACAATTAGTACAGAAAAGGTGAGACAGACATCTTGTGGTACAATCTAGGCGGTCTTATCGCTACTAAGCGATCTCTTCCAGACAACCTTCAGGTAAAGGAAGTGTAGATTTCTGAAGAGAGGGGCAAAGTCGTGCAAATCTATGACAGGTTAATAAATGTATGACAGGTTAATATATGTATGACAGGTTATAGAACCTTAGTGAAATTTTAATTGAGATAGTTTTAAACACACCACATTTTATAGATTGTTATAAAAGTCCTAATCCTACCTCCTAATCTTCTATTTTAAGTCAAACAGATCGTAGCAATTACCAATAAAAATACGTATTCAAGTGTATTTCGCATACTGCAGTCGATACCGGAGCGAGCAATGGAAACAATTAAAATCAAAGATACCAAAAGGCAATAAATCTCCCGTATCGGCTGGATCTAGCTTTCCACCATGAATAGGCTTGTCCAGTCCGTCTGTGGTCATTGACTCACGACCACTGTTGTTCGAGTCCGTATTCAGAAACATACCGTGAAAATGACGTAGGTATTGAAATCCAAAAAAATACCAAAGTTATGTATAATGATAGCAATGATTCACGACGTAAAGAAAACTGGGCCATTTTTGACTGATTTTTTATATAAATGGGTAATAGTGGTGGAAAACTGTCGAGAAAATGCAGTTTAAAAGGTTACTTGCAAGTTGCAAAAACGATTTGAGCTTATCTTACGCCTGAGGAGCCATTATGTGGTGCTAATTAAAAAAACTATGTTTAAGGATGTTTTTGTGTGTGTGTTTGTAAATAACCATAATTGGAGAGCTAGATTTAACCCTGGGTAACTTAAGCTATATTTAATGCTATAAAAATTTACGTATCCTTACTAAACCGCCGTTAATTTAACCCCATAAAATGCTTATCTGAAATACCAGAAGCGAAGCGAGAGTCGCTAGTTAGGTAAGAATAATTCGAATAGGTAAAGGAACCGAGTGAACACTCGACACATCGATCATTAGCCGCGTTCAAAACCGTCCAAATAATAAAACAATAAAACGCAAAACCACTATCATAAATCGTAATAAAACCTAACTGTTTCGCATCAAATCCAACCCGAAAATGTACGCCGAAATATATAATACAATTTTTAATTAAGACCAATGTGAAATGGTCAATTAATATGATGCATGAACACGAGATCTGATAGCAGGGAAGCCGTGAATTTCAATGAGGTTTTTTTCAACATCCGTTTCTAAATCATAATAAAATGCTTTATAACAATAACGAAGGAAAACATATAAATTTGGTGAGAGCGAGCGGGTATCGCTGCCAGGCCACGCGTAAAATGTGTGCGGAAGATTGTGTGTGTAAGATGAGTGTGTGTGCAGTAGATGTTGTGTGTTTGACGCCCGTGGAGCGCAGACAGCTTCAATGGTTTTATAAAACTTTTTTTTTTCAATTAATCATTAGACAATCGCGTACTATGCACACTGCCATGGAAACCATGAAAAATCACAGTTACATCTGAGTTACAGGTGTATAAATTGCTGACGTTCATTAACGATTATTTATTTTAGAACTTTATTCCTAAAAAGTGCTAGATGCATATTCTGCCAGTTTAGGTTTCGTTTACGATAACGATTGACTTTTGACTGAAGTTGGGAAATCAGTTTTTAACACTTAACTGCTATGGCGGTCACCGGTGTCCCCAAATAATACATTTTCTATTGTATTTGGTTTTTGGCAGTCAAGGTCTTAAAAATATACAAAAAAAGGTTAAAAAGCTTTTCAAAAAAGGAAAAGGACTTTAACACAACTTTTTAAATAGCTGTCAAATAGGTCCCATACGAAGCACGGTACCTACCATCGGACCGCCAAACCACCACTGTCATCTACTAATTACGGAAACAGAATAATTACAGCGGCGTCCTTATTAACACGTGGCCGGTCTACTGGACCGCAGTCCGCACGCCAAGAAAAATTAGCGCGAGGGGTCTGTGGGACCCGCGCAGGGTTGGTGCGAAAATGGCAGTTGAGGTTTTAAATTATTCTATGTGGTGCAAGTCCCAAGAATTCGTACAGTGCGTTTCGCCTCTACTTTCTCAGTGTGAACGGCCGAACTATGGAACTTCTTGCCGGTTCTCCGGGATATACAATTTTCAGGTGTTCAAGGCGAGAGTAGATCGGTTTCCTTCGATATCACTTGACATCAGGCGAATCTTCAGCCTGTAAACGAATGTTCCCCAATAACAGTCATTTGGAGCAATTACTACTCGTACTACTATAATTATAATTGTTTTTGGTTACCCAAGATACAGGCTAAACCTAGTTTGGGATCCCCTGTTCCATTCATTACTGCTTAGACTTGTGCAATTTATATAATTTTTAAGTTTAAACTAGCATCAACTGTATAGTCTAGGTACCTATGTGTTTCTGATAGTAATAAAGCATTTTTCGTTTTTTTCATTAGTTTTGTTTTATTTGCCTTAGTCGCCACTCTTGGTAGGTGGGTTAGTAACTGCAGTAGGTTTTATTTATGCCCAAGGAAACGCTGCTGCCCGTTTCCTGATATTTACTTAGACATCCTCTACGAGATGGGGTGGACTTATTCTAAATCCGAAAACCACGACACTGACATACATATAATAATTTTTTATAATTGCATTTTTTTATTAATTAGTAAAAAATTGCAATTACACAAAATTATATCTGTAGCCTGCGTCACGTGGCAACAGAAGTTTTCCCGATCGATTTCCTCCTCCCATCAGACACACGCAAACTCAATACTGGGGCAATATTATAGAAAAAACATTACACGTCTACCAGAGGTCGTGAGGCTTCTACCCTCCTCCGGGCAGCCCTGCCCGACCCCGTTACGGGGAGCGGTCACTAATTAATGGAAAAGGATTAAATTCGTCCGAATTGAAATAAAATAAATATGATAAAAGCCGTCCCTTCTTGGGCGCGTTTTTTTGTCCGTCTGTCAATACGGTCTGTTTTATTTTGGGATAAATCGATTTGTATTGTGGTCTAAAGACTGGGGTGGTCTTGTTAAGGATAGATAATACGAATATATTAAGGTTATGATGCATGTACGAGTACGTATCCTAAATACTGGCATATTTGAACATTCTCACTTCTAGTGCTAGATGCGAGAAGCCTAAAATCGATCTAAGTGATGAAAACTTTAAGAGGACTTCATACAGCAATAGACTGCGATGGGTTGATGATGATGATGGTGATTTAAACAATTGACAATCAGGCATGTTAGTTGTTAGTGCGACGAAAAAAAGTATCGACGTAATTAGTAGTTGTCTAGTACCTATAATTTCGGCTTAGTTTAGGGCTAGATGGCGATGTATGGCCCAACGTGGCATGTGTTGGATTAGTTAGTTTATTAATTTAATAGAAGAACATAAATATGTATCAGATTTGCCCTAAAATTTAAAGCAAATCTTCATCAAAAAAGAACTCACATTTAAACTGAACCTGTGTGTTTATTAACGTTTTTTACTTTGAGCACAAATTAAAGGCATTAGCTGAAAATCGGTTTTGCGGCTTACCGGTTTTCCCGGTCTGCTGGACCCGACGACAGGACCGGGACCCAGTGTTTAGCATGAGCTTTTTAGGGTTATATTTAAATGGAGGACATTTTATGCAGTAGTCTTCTTTTAGGTAGCTTGTTGGAGATATTAAGTATAAATAATTTCAAGTTGGACTAAGTATTTTCGAATGATCTTGATTTTAAAAACTTGCTCAGCAACAGTCGAACAATCTCGTTGATCAACTGATAACAATATTTTCTTATAGTAGCTGAATACGGAAATTTAATGATCACTTTTTAACTCTTAACGTTTGCTAAAAGAACACCATAATAGTTAAATTAAGAGTTAAGTTCATGTGGTGATAGTCCAATAGTAGCTTTTTTGTATTTCAGGAAGGGAAAACTGTAGCTAACTGTAGTACCCAGAGCCGTAAATCTACGTACTACTTTAAACGTACTACTTAAATAAAAATAAAGTACCACTTTATTAAATTTGTTGGATAAATATGACAATAGTCAAATTAAAAAAAAAATTAAGATAACTTTAAAGATTGCAATATAACCTTGGTAGCTAAAGAGCTAGACAATGATTTCGTCAAGAAGGTTTTGCCTTTATAAAACCAGACAAAAAAAGAAGAAAATTGACTAATATTTTTTAATTTTTCACTATTTTCCCACACGTTCCGTTCCCCGCACGCCGCCGCATCGTCGGCATCACCAATCTCATCGGTAGGCTGTCGAAACACATTTCCTTCGCGTCAGTCTCGCGGCGACTTCGAAAATAAAACTCTCGGAAGGTAATTCGATCGCGGCGGCAAATTAAAACTGACATTGAGAGATTGGTGCTCCGGAATCGGCCCTCCCGGAGGTAAACGCCTTTTGAGTCTAACAATATGGCGAGGTATAGGAATTATGCATTGATTTACATAACTGGGGATGTAACCTAACATCTTCTCGCTCCACTTACACGTGGTGCACCAAATAACTAACGAAGCTTTGGCAACCGACTGGTGGCGGTATAACCATCACGATTGAAGGCGTCATAGTTATCATCATCTCTGATCTGATGTGACGACTGCTATCTGAGTTGGTAAAGATAGCACCCGGGACCAACAGCTTAACGTGCCTTCCGAAGCACGGAGGAAATCGGTGTCAAATTTTGGTCACCCATCATCGGATTGACCGCGCCAATGGTTTCACAACGTTGCGATCATTGTTAAGCGAACAAGACCGCGGCGCTACCGAGCACCTTACCAAATAAAATGTCATTATTAAAACATAGCCTACAAATAAAATGTACCTGTGCCCAATAAGCACTAATTTTCCTAATGTTCAAAACAAAATATTCCAAAATCAAATTTACAATCAGCCCGTTTCGTTTCGTACAAACGAACCCGTCCGTGTATCGCCAGGTAGACGACAAACAACGAACGGAATCCAATCGAAAACTAAATAATCCAATAAGCATAATTCGTGACGAAACTCAAACTCCTATTGGCGGATCGGGCCGCGCCGAATCCCGAATAGACAGGTATTAGAAGTCGAGCTAATCATTATTAGATATTGAATTTTCGTAACTTTGGACTCATCCGCTTTCTAATTTACTAATGAATCCGAGTGCTGCTGCCATTAGCTTGCCCCCCCGCCCCGTCACCGTGGGGTGGGCCCCCAAAAAGGGGTAAGAACGGTGAATTTTCGTCTTTTATACATGTAGAACGATAATCCGATTGGTGATTCGGGCGTTCCACATTTGAATTCTCGTGTGTTCGGCTAATTCGCGCGGTGACTCCGTAGTGACGTTCAATTTTGATAATTGGTTCGTTTAATGCGAGCTAATGTTGTAGCGAGTTCGACTGGCCGGTTGCGAGAATTTTAAAAATGAAGTGCGATTCTTTTTTTGAATTCACACGGGTATTAGTCTATTGGTTCAAAGAAGTTTGCTTATAAGAAGGGTTGGCATAGTACATCTTTATTAGATTTCTGCCTATTTTGTTACGATTATTTTAATATCTTTGTTTTTTTAAGTAGTTCCGTTGAAGAACCTTTGATGTTTTCATTCTTTTCAGTTCAGAACTAAACTTGCTTTAAGGATTTTAAGGATTCGTTGTAAAAGTTTTTGTTATTATTACATTAGAGTAGGTATCACTACACTTTCGTCACCACATACGAGAATTAGAACGACTCTGGTTTGGTTTATATATCCAAGCTTATTAGTGTGAAGGATTCCTTACAATGCTTCTACAATCCTCATTGTTTTTTTGAAACAAACTCCTTTGAGTTGTTGAGTCTTTATTCAAATATAGAATAAGGTAAACGCTCCTATTACGGAGGTATTTCGCAACATTCGAAACTAGGAGACAAAAATAAGCATTTGTAAGTATGTATTTCTAAATGTGCAAAACCACTTCATCGTCGAAAGTGGTTATTATATTTTGTATTTCTATTGATTTTGTGTTTATTTTGATGTTAGTTTTTTTTTTAAAAAATATTTAAATAGCCGAGTCGAATGTTCCTAATTCGGAGGTATAATTTCGGTCAGTGCCTATTACGGCGGTAAACGGTTCCTAATTCGGAGGGTCAGAAACAAATAATGTTACGTACATTAAATAATATAAAATATGTGTTAGTAAAGTAAATTGTATGTACCTATCACCTTATCGTTCCAAGCCATCCTCACCTGCCCGTGGTGCATCCTGCCGAACAACAAACGGGGCTCTGGCAAACCGACTGGTGGCGGTTAAACCATCACGATAGAAGGCGTAGCTAAAAACCACAGGCCGATGACGGGCAGCAGCATCGCCGGAGCAAGAAGCTACGCCCTGCGATCGCCAACCCGCCTGCCCAGCGTGGCGATTATGGGTATGTCCTCCAGAAGTTTGCTTTAGATGGCGAACAACTGGAGAGGCCTATGCCCAGCAGTGGACTGCAATAGGCTGATGATGGTGATGAAAGTAAATTGTAAGGTTTTCATTCATTGATTTGATAACATTGATTCTCTTTTAATAAAATTTGCAAATATAGCAGGGATGTATGAATCACTTGAATTTTCCTTATTCTCCAGAACCTAGCACCCTCTAAATTCTAACAGGGACGTATTAAAAAAGATCTCGTTGAAACGAATTATTATTACTATATACAATAAACTACTCGTAGTAAGTATAAATGTTACATTTTTGGAAAATAGGTTTTATACCCCGGTTCAAAGGTCAAAGTAATAATATTTTTTCTAGATACCTAATACAACTTTGGTTTTGATGCAACACTTAACACAACTGCACTATTCTCCATATTATGATGGGCATTCTTCTCTTTAAATAACATTATTTACATACATTGTTAAGTTTTTATCGCTTTTGGTTTTATTAAATAAGAATCCATAAAACATTATAGAAAACTTTTTATTTATTTACTGAACCCTAAAACTTGTAATTTTATATTTTATGAATAGCGCCATAATAGGAACCCATATAACCTAATACGGAGTTACCTGAAAATAACTACCACCGTAATAGGAACACTACTCGTGTTATAATGTTCCTAATTCTGACCCATCAAAATTTCGATAAACAAAAGAGTGTAAATGCATAATCACACGATAACAGTTTTTTGGCTCAGTGTGTTAAATTTTAGTCAACAGTTATACAAAATAAACAATTTGTGATCAATTAAAATACAGCTTTTTATTTTACCGCTTCTAAGAAACCAACATTTTATGCTCAACAATTTTCATATTTAACTAGATTTCTAAGAAAGATAGCATACCGCAGAATATGGTCTTTAATTTAAGAGATTAATGATTATATCAATAAAACTTGGAACTAATTCAA
The DNA here is from genome assembly GCA_031163375.1 of Conogethes punctiferalis. Taxonomy (NCBI): domain Eukaryota; kingdom Metazoa; phylum Arthropoda; class Insecta; order Lepidoptera; family Crambidae; genus Conogethes; species Conogethes punctiferalis. Next base: position 686,592 of record CM062097.1, on the reverse strand, counting down.
TAAGTTAATAAATTAAAAGTTATAAACAATTAAACATGTCCAGTATATTTCCTAATTCGGAGGTATACCACCGTATTAGGATCAACCTATAAAATTTGTATCCTTTTACGGCGGTATTTTTTTTCTTATTTTTTTGGGTAAAAATGAGTTTAAAATATGAATTGAGCTATTTAAATAGCTGCTGTAATAGTAGGAAAATGCAATAAATAACACACAAACGAACTTGAACGGGTTATTAATACGAAAAACTTAGTTTATAAATATTGGTGTACTTTCATTTGATGTTGCGCGTTTGTATGAAAACCTCTCTCACATCGATGTCGTTACACTAATTGATTGATTTTGTTGTGTTGTATGTGTGCTATACTTGCAAAATTCGGCCAACTGATGAAGGAATAGATTTGGAATAAATAGTATACATTTTGGTGCACTTATACTGAATAAAATAGGAATAAAACTCGAAAATAGAAATACCACCGTAATAGGAACCGATTTTGACTACCTCCGTGATAGGGACACTTACCTTAGTAGGTGAAATGAGAAAGATATAAAGACACCAGCCATAATACAAACAATAGTTATCGCGTTATCCAAATCAAAATATCAAATACACTCGATACCCGCAGCTGTAACAAAAATGAAATCCAAACTAGATTACGTGCACCGCAAAACTCCGTCCATTCAAAAGTTAAAACCAATCCTGGTTCAACTCTAACCCCGAACTCGTTAAACCGCCGACTACACGGCGAACAAATAGCAATAAAACAATACTCGCGCTGGGAACTTGTGACTCGATCGGTACATCTATTGCCGATTGCTGAACTTAGCTTGGGACATAGATTGTTTAACACGGGCTGGGAGGGTGTTGTGATGTTTGGTTAGCCTACGTTTGTTTTCCGATTTGGTAGCGTATTGTTTGTGTAGTGGGTTCGATTTTGAACAGGTTGACTTGGAAAATCAACTATTTTTATGTATTAGCTCTGGTTAGTTTATTTTGGGAAATCATTTTGTAACAGTTACGGAGACAAAAAAAATGGTGATAATCTCATATTTTCCAGACACAAAAGTTTTAACTATAGAAAGTGGTATTAAAGGGAACATTCGGTCTAATGGCTTTAATACGTACATCCTGTATGAAAGCACGGTTAGACGTCGGTCCTACGCCTGATCTCTTTCCAATCGTGTCAAAACTATTGATTGGACTATGTCAAAGAAAGAACACAAAGTGCACCAGTTTCAATAACAAATAGCCACTATAGACTTGAGTTCATGTCCTTGTTTTCATTCAGAAAATGTGGTAAATTATGTACAAAATCCCCGAACTATGCGTCTATCCCTTCTGTTCCGGTGATCTTTGCCGGTGCAGGTGCGAACCTATTCGCTTATTGGCTGGTTCTAACTCAATATTAGCTTATTAATGCACGCCGCACGGCGGGGCGCAAGTTCGGTCTTTCGTTTGCTTGTTAAAGTTTTGATACCGATATGCCAAACGAGGCTTTATTGGACATGTGTTTGGGTATTAGCAGGTAGGTTTAGAAAATAATTGAAACTTATAAGAATTATTGAGGAGATGTTAGAGAGCGGTGTATCATTTTTTCGCTCCATGTCACCCTCATCTGCTCGTCGTGCATCCTGCCGAATAACAAACGAGGCTCTGGTAACCGATTGATGGCAGTATAATCATCACAATTGAAGGTAGATAAATGCCACAGGGCGATGAAGGGTAGCAGCGATACTGAAGCGAGAAACTACGCCCTGCGATCGTCAACCCGCCTGCCTCGCGTGGATTTATGGACAAAGCCTCCTGATATTTACCACAAATCGCGAATAACTGGAGAGGCCTATGTCCAGCAGTGGACTGCGATAGCCTGACAATGATGATAAAACGCATTATTTAGATATGAATCTCTTTTTCGGACCAAAAAGTTTGGCTAATCTTTTAAAACTCTTCTGCACTTTTAAAGATAACCCGTTACTAACACATACAATCAATTAAGAAACTTAATTGGTTAGCCAGTTAATCTCGACTTAAACAAACTAGCTCACACTATTACAACGTCTCTGCAAGACTTCTGATAATTAGGTAGGTAATTCAACGGCTTAAGTACTGAAGGCACCAGTTTCCCTATTCTCACCTCTGGCTATATTTAAATGCGTTCATTTAGATGGTAATCTGCGCGCACGCATTGTGCGGAACAGTTAGCCGGACACAGATCGAGGATACTATTGTCTAGCGTAATCTATCGCTTCACTGGCTGATAACGTGTGTGTTGGCCCGTAATTTAATTATTATGATAATTATTGTGTTGTTACTACAATCGAATAGTTTTAAAGATTTAGATGGAAGCCTAGATGCGTTTGAACCGTCGTTATTCGATTCGGGAGTAAATTGTCTATCTAATATCGATAAAGTTCTAAAAGATCAGTATTAATGAAATCGAATGATTGTATGAATCCCCTCCTTACATCTAGCAACACACATCTTGGCCATTATAGACAAGTTACAAATTTTTGTTCTTGAAGGCCAGCCTTTCAACATACTTAGTAAAAAGCTTCAGTCGATTGACTAGCCTGTATTTAGAAACATTGGTCTTAAATTTTTGAATAAAGAACTGTCACATTTAAATGCCACCCTAACATATTTAAGTCTTTATTCATCTTTAATGGCATCGCACAGACTCTTCATTGGCCACAAATAATTGCCAATTTTCGATAAGAAATAAAACCTTGGACGTTCTACATTTGAAAAATTAAAAGCAAATCTTAAACCTCCGACTTTGTTCGAAAACGGAACGTACTCGGAAAAGGAACAACGTTCCTGACGCGAGAGCAACCGCCGCAGATGCGACACTTTCCGCCATTAACTTTTATATGCGAATTTGATGAAATATTCACGTTAATTGCGCGCCCCGCGGCGTGCAGAGTACATCAAAAAGTGAACAAGGCGATATTAAATCGCGCCGATAATGTTCGGCTGAGTAAAGCCCTTATTGGTGTGTTATTAGTCGGGCTTTTATCTCGCGAGAGGGAAATGAGACAATTTGGTCGGCATAGAGCCGTAGAGCGGCGCAGAAGGGACGGGCGAAACTTTTTATTATCTATTAAAAGTGTTGGAAGAAGGTTTTACTTTGTAAGGATAAAGATCATGTTGAATTGTTTATGTTTGAAAGCTCAGTTTAAATAATGGCTGACACGATTGCAACAACATTGCAACTGTCTGATTTTTGGATCGCTTTCAAAATAATCTTATAGCTTTATGATTCACACTTACAAATCACTAAGTGTATGTATACTTAGTAGTTATAGCAACATTAATTTTTCAACGCTCATAATCATTGTATGAACTTAGGTACAAATTGTAAATCATATGGTATAAAGATTTTGACAATGAGGTAATTTAGGGACGGTAAAAAACCGTATACCAAGTTTTTCCTTCTGCGCAAATTTTAATGCAGGAAGGAAAATGTAGCTTATCTCATTAGAAATTTGGTCATAATCTAAGTCTGTCACGGGTTAAGTTATTAAGGTGGAGTGCGTGTGATTAGGTTAAATACCGAGAAATCTTGACAACTCAATACAAGGATAAAGTTTTGTTTTATTTTATCACAAATTTTGCATTCTTCGTGCAATGGTTACGAGTTTAATTCCCGGTCGACCAATTAAGGAAATAGTATAGTTAGTTTCCTCAATGGGTAGTGGGCATGCACACTATAATATTTTTACCCAGTATAATCTAATGATCCAGAATATTTTTTATCTGCATATCATCATCAACATCATTAGCCTCTCATAGTTCACTATTGGTTATAAGACTCTAATTTTTCGACACTTGGATCGATCTTGGGTTTCATACGAAAGAAGATATTTATTTTTCTCATCAAAGTAGGTACAAACTACCGTCAAACAAATCAACTAATCTATGATTTGGGGGGAACTTATTGAAAGTCGCTCACTCCTTTTATGTTCCGCGACAGGAGGCGAGTGACGCGACAATTGTCGCCCTCAAGACATGTGTCGAACGGGAAACGATAGCGTTGTCTTAATGCGGATGGGTGCGCGGGAAGAAATTGGGGAAAATGAAACTGACGTTTATATTTTTTTGAGACTCTTTGAGGGAGGGCATGGGAAATAAATTTATACAGCCAGGTCGCTCTAGAAATATGTAGGCTAAGTGACACATTGAAGATGTGTGGAAATAAAGATGGCGTTTATTAAAAAGTGGCATAGTATTATGCTCATCACTTGTAAGTTGCCACTGCCATATAGATTTGTCTTTAACGCTCTAGAATATTATCTTCTACTTAGATTAAAGAAAAAAGTCTCAAAATGTTAATTAGTCTAAACACATCTCACCACATTTGATGAGTCCACCTTACACCGACAAATCACCGAGAGAGCACTCATTGAAACGTTTTTCCTCAAGCCCATTTGACGTAACCGAATCTGTGGCCGAAACTTGACGCTCACAAATCGCCGCTACTCCATTGAGGTGGCAAACAGCCAACTCCTGCGCAGACACCGCTTAGGTAAATTAAAGTCATTGGACTATTACAGAAAAGTCGGTCAATTTCGAAGCTTGTACTATAGTTATAAGACAACTGATCAATTTACTAAGATACTTTTTTTTTGATAAATTAACATATATCACACAGAGCCTTTAAGACTAATCTCTTTTTCATAAACTGCTCTAAAGCATATTGACAGCAGTAGCGCGTAAAATCAATCTTAAACCGCTCGCGTTTCAAGCAAACGAAAAAAAACCAAACGCCAACTCCCGCGCAATCACTCAATCGATTGATCCCCATCCGCCAGTTCGCGCATAAATCTCGCCAGTCGACCGGTCGGCCGATAAATCTAGCAACTGATCTGAGCTGTCTGACCGCTGATCTGAGCTGTCAATGGCTCTCGCGTCGTTTGGAAAGCGATCAATCTGTTTCAGTGACGTTTTATTGCGGTCGGGATGAGCTGTTGAAGTGTTTTAGTTCAAACAGTTCTTTATGTTCACGAGTGGAATGAACTAAATTGAATTTTCATTATCTATGTATTATTGGCGATTGTATAGTAGCGTGTTACTAAATTGGTTTGGTATGAAGACGATAAGATAAAATATCTAAGATGGCATAGCGAATCTTCGCTCGAATAGAGCTGCCCGTCCGGGGGAGGACCTCCACCCTATAGAATACCGCAGCCAAATGACCTCCGGGTCGTATTTCTGCTGGTGAGTAGGGTTTCCGGAGCTCGTGGGGGGTTAGGGTTGGGCCGGCATGGCAGTGGCAACTGACAGGTAGCTGACCAGTTACATGCCAGTTGTCACAGCGATTTGGGCTTCTCTTTCGCTTTCCATCAGGCGTACCGAAGCCATTATGTCGAGCTACTATAAAAAAAGTAATCATATAAAAATAATCTAAATATATCATCCAACAAGAAACAAGAAACAGATGTAAAATCAAAATTGCCATCACCCAATCGTACCTATTTATATCTAAATCAGAAGACACCGAATCACCCCCGACTGTCAATTCGCAAGACGCAACTTTGAGCACGTAAACTTATTAAGCCTTTATTGGCTCGAGGGGAGGGGGTTCGATCACCCCCCACCTGGAGTAATAATTAAAAGGCCAACTGAAAACTGAAACTTCATTCCGATGCCTATTTGGAACCTTTGAAGGGGTGACAACGATTTGGAGAGACTGTCCCTTCTGTCAGTTATTTCTGTCAGTTAAACTCGAGCTGAATAGAGTAAACCTATAAATTTGATTTCCAATGATCTGAGCAGTCCATCTAAAAACTGTAAGATGTAGGTGGACCCATAGGTAGGGAAAATTAGTGTGGTGTTTGGGTCACTCACTGCCAGTATGGGAAGACCCACTAACCCCCCTGAGTCATCAGTAGACGGCAACTTGCAGGGACGCGGATAACGTCGAAGCACAAGTATACGTCTTAAAAAAAGCAAAAAAAAAACAGTCTATAAATTTCTCAAAGGCCAGCAACGCATTTGTGACTCCTCTGATGTATGGACTGAAGTGATCACTTACCATCAGGTGACCTACAGGAACGTTTTCCCCTTCTGTCATAAAAAAACAATTCATAATTTGTAGCAACCATTTTGTTTGTCATGTTTATTTGTAACAGGAAATAATAATTAGCGGTTAAAACGTGCCAATATTTTAAAAATAAAACTGACAATCTGAATCATAGTAGCACTCGTCAGCTGTCGAGGAGATATTTCGGTTTGCTAGTATAGAAACACGGAGTCATTTACAACTAAGATATTTTAAATACTACGAGAGAATTACTGCGAAATTTCCCAATTTAGTGAAAATCATAATAATTTATTGATTCATAATAAGATAATTTTTTGGTGGTATAATAGCTATAAGGTGGTAAGATCAAATGCCGTTTTACCATAAGATCTCAATAATACCTACTTCTGTATTTTTTTTTATTTTGCACAATAAACAAAAATCTATCTATCTCATTTTCCATATCAATTTCCTTTTTCAACAACCCCTGACTTTAAGCAAAGAATAACATAAAATTAGTCTAACATAACTTAAAAGAGTTACTCCGCTATTTAACCCCTTTCCCTGCAAGCCGTGGTCACTCTATACTTGAGCAAGTTCGTCAAACTCCGAGTCGGGACTCGCTAATACTTAATTACCGATAATTACGATCTTTGTGCGAACGCATTAATTGGCAGCGCTGCGGTTAGCTTGTCTTTGAAACGATTAGTATAATTTTTGTCTTTTCGTAATATTTAGAAAAGACTTAAGCCTAAACTATTCATAAATATGTCTGTTTGACGTAGAAAAATATTACTCGTGAATCTATTTGCAGTTTTTTTTTATTGTTGAAGTTGGATGTAAGCGTAGGTACACCGCTTTTAAGCTTCGTAGAATGCGGTCTTAAGTAACTGCTACGAAGACGCTACGAAAGCGCTACGGAAGTTACAACTTAGTGTGTCGATTGATGGCGATCGATTTTTGTAAGAACTAACTTGAAAGTCCAATAAGAATTAAGTTTATTGTGTAATTCATCTTGATTCTGGTGTTCGTTTCAAATTAAATATATTTACTTTTCTATAGTATACAGATTGCCGCCTACATAAGATACCAAACTGCCTTAATTAATTAATTACATATACTACTTAATTAGTAAAAGTAAATTATTTTGTACTATTAAAATCTTCAAATTGTGGGGGAAAGTTAACTTTTTAAATCATAATTTCTGATACCTATTAAATTATATTTATAAAAAAAACCAATACTACCGTTAAATATCACTAGTAAGAATCTATTTTTTTAACATAAAACCAATCTAACTAACCTACTGAATGCCACAACCGGTCACCAACAAAAATAACGATGTTCTATTCTGATCCGATCCCAATTAGCGCGCGATCGCGGACCAAATGAGGTGCGAATCGATGTCATTTGACGCGCATTTGATGCGCACTTTGAACTAGTGCACAGTTCATTTGCGTTCTAGTACACAGTTCATTTGTGAACTGAACGCGTGTCATTTGCGAACTAGTACGGTGACACCTGTTGGCGGCGTCATTGATGCGTTGCATCGTGATCCTTGATTGATTTAAGCAGACTGTACTATTCGGTCTGCGTGTTAAGTTTAGAATGATTTGTGGCTTTTTCAAAAATACTACATATATAGATGTGATTTACTATATATAATATGTATTTATTTACATAAAAAAAGTATCTAAGTAAATATATCAGTTGTCTAGTACCTATAGTACAAGCTTCGGCTTAGTTTGGGGTAGATGGCGATGTGTGGCCCAGCGTGGCATGTCTTGGGTTATTTATTTCAATGCGAGTTATGATGAGTGTGATATATGCTTATCATGTTACATTGTCAATTTAAAATCGGAAGTAGTTTGGAAATATAAAATTAACAATTATGCGTCAATTAATTTAAAAGACAATTCACACCAATCTGGTCTGTGAAAGGAATTAAAATCTTCATTCAACCATTATAAGGCCTGCGGTCAAATAGCTACCAACATTTGCAACTGTGTCTAATTGATCCATCGAATGACTTCGATAACATAACGTCTAAAATCCATCCAACCCGTCGTCTCCTCACCTTTACTTCTAAACGTTTAACTCAAACTTTCTACGTATCTATTATCTAATCTCTATTAATTGCGTTCCGTTAAAATCCCCAAGTTGTACTAATCCGATCGCATCGACCCTCGACAAAACAATAATTGCGTTAATATATATTGATCCAGTTAAGGAGGGTTAATTGATTTTGTGAATTTTGTTGCGAGGAGAGAAAGCGGACGCCATGTTTGGGAAGACTTCGCTTGTTTGTTTAAATTAATTAATGAATTGTCTCTGTGTTAACTTTAAGGGGGGATTGTGTGTTTTTTGACACAGTATCGGATAATCTTTATTATATTAACGGGATAACAACAATACATGAACAAAAATACGTAAATGAAATATTTATAAATGTGCTAAACATTCACACCGTCTTGTTTCAAACTAAGGGTTTCCCTTGCACAAAGAGCATACCATAATAAAAAATAATAAAAATCCTCACACCCGAGAATAATTTACAAACGTTCATTTACTAAATTGACATGACTGAGAATCAAACCAGGGACTTTCGTATCGTCCGCGATTTAGATCAAGTTTAACTGACGGTTAATTTAGGTTTTTTTTTCTAAATGGTCTCCGGTCTGGGTGTTTTGGGAGACGCTCGCATCACCATCTGGTACCACAACTGTAGTTTGAGACCAGTTAGTCTTAATCTTTGCCGTATTTTTAAATTAACGGCGCCGTTTTGGTTAAAAATTTAGCACAGCAACATAAAACAAAGAAAAATTGCACATAAATTTAAGTCCTTCACATTATGGGTAAGGGGGAAGGAGGGATGGGGCACTCCAGACTGGACATGTCCTTACCCGAAGGGATCCGGTAAGTCGTGTGATCCGAAGTGAAAGGCACACGCGGAGGGCTAAATCAATTTGGGCCCTTTTAAAATCCGCCGAAGGACGAAAAACTTCTAACGAACATCCCTATCCCTTTTTAATCAATTAATTAAACAGTACAGATACATTGTTTCGTGCGATTTAAGTGTAGCTGAGATTTAGTGCGTTACGAAGTAATAAGTCGCTTGGAGCGATAAGGCCGCCTAATTGTACAACTAATGTATATTTTACTAGTTTTAAGTTGATTGTATGATGTGCAATAAAGTATATGTATCTGTCTATCTATCTAGTCATCATCATCATTATCAACAACATCACCATGTATTTCATAGACCTCATAACAAGGAATACGCGTAATCTAGTTAGTTAGTAATATTACCAATGAAAGAAATTATGCATATTTATCCAATAAGATTGTTCGTGTAATGTTAGAATGTGCATGAAAGAAAATCCCTAATACGAAAATCATATCACTTCGAAAAATCAGCTTTACAATCATCACTTCACTCCAAAAGCAACTGTAAACCGATCCCATTAAAATTCCGATTCGATTGACCTAATCGAAAAATTGAGAAAAGCAAGCACAAAGATGCGTAAAAAGTCCAAAAAAACGGACACGGCATTTTAACACGTGCCCCGTTCAGAATTAGCGTTGCTTTAAAGTTAATTAATAACCTGCCCATTTAGCCTTTGAGATAGGACTTGCAGGGAAGCAACGCTATCGGCAGATGTCTGAAGCAACCTTTTTGCGGACGGTACAAAGTGTATTCGGGCCCGGTACATAAAAACCCTTTAACTTATGATGAATTAGCGATCTCCTACGTTTTATGTCTCCCGTTATCTCCCCTCGCCGCCCCCTGCGTCAATATGAAGGAATTAATATGGGCGGAAAAGTACCAAGTTCAAGTAAGCGTTAGGTTAATAATGTGTTTGGGTGGAATGGTTTTTTTTTGTTTTTGGCGGTGCTTAGAAGTGTCTGTATATTTATTTGCGTACTGAAGATTGATTAGAAATTAATTTTGTTGCATAAATTGTTCATAATGAGGCTATACTCGTAATAGCGTATGTGATGTCTGCTACTGAAAGTTACTGATGTGATGCGAATTACCTACCTAGGTACTACATAAACTGAATATTCAAGATTTTTTAATGAATATTTTCGCCTTATTCTATACTAACGTTGAGAATAAATTGCAATGGACAGGTCTAAGAAATAACAGGAGCTCAGAAAAAATAATATTATAAGAAAATGGAATATAGAATCATTCTTTTTTAGGGTTCCGTAGCCAAAATGGCAAAAACGGAACCCTTATAGTTTCGTCATGTCCGTCTGTCCGTCTGTCCGTCTGTCCGTCTGTCCGTCTGTCACAGCCGATTTACTCGGAAACTATAAGTACTACAGTGATGAAATTTGATAGGAATATGTGTTGTATGAACCGCTACAAAATTATGACACTAAATAGTAAAAAAAAGAATTGGGGGTGGGGCCCCCCATACATGTAACTGAGGGATGAAAATTTTTTTTTCGATGTACATACCCGTGTGGGGTATCAATGGAAAGGTCTTTTAAAATGATATAAAGTTTTCTAAAAAACATTTTTCTTAAAGTGAACGGTTTTTGAGATATCAGCTCTCAAAGTCGTAAAAAGTATGTCCCCCCCCCTCTATTTTTATAACTACGGGGTATAAAATTCTAAAAAAAATAGAGGTGATGCATGCTAATTAACTCTTTCAACGATTTTTGGTTTGATCAAAGTATCTCTTATAGTTTTTGAGATAGGTTGATTTAACTGTAATTTTGGTTAAGTTTATTATATTTGCTGCTACGGAACCCTTTGTGCGCGAGCCCGACTCGCACTTGGCCGGTTTTTAATTTTTTAGTTTAGAGTCGACGCAGAGACTTAATATTATGCCAATGTCAACTGTTTCGATTGACAAATAATGATGTTGGTTTGGTTAAGAAGTGTTGCCGATGAAATATGCTACAGCAGAAAGTAAGTCAAAGTTTTGAATTTTTTTCTTCAAAAACATATTTAAAAAAGACAAAAAAATTGTAAAAATTTAAAAAAGAAACAAAAATCCCAAATTACGATCTTACACACACAAAAAATATATATGGTTAACTGGTAGAGAATGCTCCTAGCATTAAGTTCGCCTTTTGTACCATTTTGTGCAATAAAGTTTTAAATAAATAAATAAATATATATATGTATAATTAAACTACCCACAGCCATCGTTTCGCGCCCCGGCCGGACCCGCCACGCCCGATGATTATCCAAATGCAAATTTTAATTACGTCCGAAAGAGGCCTAATCAATACACCTCAACTAGCCCTCGCCGAGTCACCCTCCAAATTGCCGCCACATCAGAGACAGTTCTCTTTGGCCCGTGTATTAGCTAATCCTTTTCCTAAAAACTTGGGCCCTTGATAACGGTAGGGGTGGCGATACGCTTTTTTGTCTCTTGAATATTTTTTTTATTATAAACCAGCATGGGTTCTCGTCGACTGATGGAAAGCGATAGAAAGACCCAAATCACTGAGGCAACGATCAAGTAACCAAATCAATCAATTTGTGTACATATTTCAGTTAAACCATTAGGTGTCACTTTTAAATCCTTCATATGAGTATCATAACTAGGTTAAGCTCTTGTGTTATGGAAATCAACAAAGATACTAAACGTATATTTAAATTAAACACAATTTTAATTAACGAATTGGGTTTCTTTACATACATATTATTATAACTCGCATAGAGTTAAAGAATCTATGTTGTGCCGCTATGCCAAATGTACGTGTTGCTTTTATTTTTACATAATTAGGGCTTATTAACGCAAGTAGAGAAATGAATAGAAACGTAGAGATTATTTTTAGATAAATCCTGATAATAATTGAGTTTTTTATTGAGTAACATTAACATAGCAATCATAATTTAATTAGAACACAAAACTAAGAAGAAAAAACGAAACGCTGTTTATCAACTTGAGCTTTCTGTTAGGTTATTACTTCATTGCAACGCGTTCAGAATTGACGTATTAATTTTTGTTTTAAATATATTAATTTAATTATTTAAAAAACTACTAACAAAAAAAGGAAAATTTCCGCGTAAAGCGAAGGCAGCCCTACAAGGGAGATGTTTTGATATCCACATCATTCACTTATGTACGGCGCCTATAGAAAAACATTGACGTAAAAAGTGGGTTGAAAATTGGGGGGTGGGGGGGCGAGGCCGCGACCGCTGTCGAACTGACCGCTGAGCAGGGTCCGTTATGTGGATAACGTCGTTATGTGCTGATCAATTTTAATGCGGTACCGTCCGCAGCGGCGTAACACAAATAGCGACACTTTTTTTGTTGTGTCGTTATGTTTGGCTACTTTTTTTTTATTTAATAGGCCATTGGCCGATTTGGTAGTCCTGTCTTTTGAAATTGGTCTTTTGAGGACAACCTCAAACCAGCTGGGTTACAAACCCCAGCTGGACGAACAATCTTGTGAACTTCTTATAATATTATGATTCTATAATTAGTGGAGTACATACTACTCGTAGCAAGAAAACATCGGATTCTTATTAGTATAGAGATTTCTCGCTAATTGGAAAATAAAGCTCGATTCTATTATTGGAATCAAGCTTTATTTTATGACCGCCAATTCACTGTAAATGACATTTATAGAACAATCCACATTTTAAAATAAATTTATTTATTTTAGAAAATAAGAATACAAAAAATCTACAATAAATTAACGAGATACTCCAAACTGTTAGACACCAAAAGATATATTAACCCTTTTTCTGTCCACAGATCAGACACAATATTTTTATAAAATTTCAATTGATATGTATCAAATGTGACACACATGACAGGGAATCTGTTAAGGTAGAATTTAGGCGGCCTTATCGCGAAATAATATAGTGACACGCGAAAGCATTAAATCAACACGTTTTTGCATCAAGAGGGTTTATCGATTCCTTAAATAAGACAATGAAAAATCGTCATAACAAAATGGGTCCTCGGTCGCTCTCACGCATGGCGGCTCCCATACAAGGGGGGATCTTTGGACGTCCCTAATTACCGGAGGGGTTATCGCGTCTTTCGCCCATACAGATATCAAATGGATGGATGATGTTTTGCTTGTAGTATAGATGGATATGTCTATGTAGATTAAGCCTCATACGTCATGTCTAATGAAAAAAGAATGTTACAAAATGAATCCCATCTCATCCTAATTGTAATATATTATAACATTATGAAAAAAAGTCTAAAGTTTCTTTGGATGTTTTTGTTAGATGAATGGTAGTATTTTCCTCTTTCATGCGAAAACGACAAAATAGATTTTAATAAAACTGTACAGTATATCAATAAAGCTGCAGCTACATTTTTTATATCTAGACCTAATTGCCTTGAAAAAAATGCCAATTCCATGTTATGTATGTATTTTGTGCTAAATAAACTCTTTTCTTTTTTTGTTAAAAGATATTTCGATGAATGTTCTTATGTGAAATATAGGTAGGTACAATTTGTATTTAAAGCTTCAAACTTCACCGTTGTGTTTAATTATTTCGCATTAAAGATTCCCTTTCAGCAATAACCCGCTGAAGGCAAGTTTTAAACTGGTTTACAACACACTGGCGACATCGCTAACTCGTTTATTTTTCGCGGCGGTGATGGTTCTATACTTGAGAATTCTTTTTAGATAAATAAATAAATAAATAATTTATTTTCTAATTATCGATCTTTCGCGGCTGTAATGTTTCGTTTGTGAACTACACTTGACAGTTAGTTTTGATGATTTTTAAATGATTATTACTCACTAGGTGATGAAAACGATGGGCAAGTAAGTTTTAAAAGATATTTTCCTACACTGAGTTGACAACTTGAAATAGAGATGAAAATAGAGAATAAAATGAAAACATAACTTGGTAAATAAGAATGATGTTTTTTTTCGTAATATAAAGTACTTACTTTCGTTACACATACTTACCTTTAAAAATATTGTTTAAAAATCATCAACATAATATTTGCAAAACCAACGCTTTGAAGTGAGTCACGAAATGTTAACTACAACAAAAAAATGTAAACAAATTTAAAAACGCACAAAAAACATATATTTAAAACTCACCTCATGATAAAAATTCCTGATTTTCATAATTTCTATATACAATCTTAATAATATATCACTGAATTGTTCGTTCATATGCACTATACCTAAATCCCGTTTGAAAGTTCATAAGTACACTTTGTAGAATACCTGGAAAATCGGAAAAACAAAGACTATTAATAAATCTATGTCTTTCTGGATTCTCTAACTCACTTTACTCCATTGATCAATAAATAAATAAATAAAAACACTTGAACACGCAAGATTTTAAAAATGTTCACAAGTAAATCTCTATTAAGTAATAATTATATTATGAATTTTTTAATCAAACTTATAAAATGTAGGTTAAAAGTTTGTAATATGTTCAAAATAATTAATGTATGTCATAGGTACGTTGCTATTAATTTATTTTAAAATGTGAAATAAAAATTTCGGTTGAAAAATAAAAAAACCGAACAAGTTAAAAAGCTATAGATACACTATATGAACGAAAGAAAAGCATGGAGTAAAATGAGTTCCGATCACGAAAGAAAAACTTAATCCGTCACTAATAACAAAGAAAAAAGAAAACTCCTCGCACTCTTACGAAAAAAAAACAAAAACACGATCGCAACTCCCGCCCAAGTTCGAACATGGAACTGTAGCAAACGTCAGACGTGACGCGTCGCTTCGAGGCGCGCGGGCAACTGACGGCCGCGCACGCAACCCCGCTTATCTGCACAGATAGATTAGCATATCCGAAACTATTCCCATACTCTTACTACGCATCTGCATAAGAACGTATGCAAATGCATCACATTGTCCTGCCACGTTTAATATCGATTCTATCGGTAAAACAGGTTTAATGTACGACCCGCTTTTGTCGAAGATAGGATTAGGGGTTAACCCTGAGATGCGACCTATTGACGCGACGCGAAAGGGTCGATCTTTTCTTCGAGATGCATATTTGCATACGATCCGATGTGTCGATCCTTTGTCGTGTTGCGATCGAAGCGCGTAAAGAGATCGGGACTTTTAAATCGATTCAATGACGGGTCGTGAAAGCGGAGATGCTTTTTTGATATTTTGAATGTGACATTTTTGATGTTCAATGTAATTTATTTATAGCCGTAAATATGTCTGTCTTGTATGCAGGAGCGCATAGAGCTTGGAGATATTTTTGCCTAATCTTTTTTCTAATAATGCTTTGAGATTTGGGATCTTATCAAAGGTATTTTTCGTTTGTATTATTGAAAAGATTTTTACACTTTACATTTCTGTCACTCAAATAATGTTTTTATTACAAAATTATTATTAATTTAAAATTCAGTAAAAAACTTACATACATTATTTGTTATTTTTAAAAGACTATCAAGACATATTTTTAATTTCAAAATATTGTAGGTTTATTTTTATTTGAGAAATAGAAAAACAAAAGCTTACAAGGTATTATAACTATTTAGTTGATATTCGTATTTTAATACATCGTGGCCATCTTCATGTTAATAAATTAGTAGTCAATCTCTACCAAATAGATAATAAAAACCAGTTTTATCGAATAACAATATTATTTATTTTAATATGACCCAAATCCCGATTCCAGAAGGGTATGTAATTAGAATCTTCACGTATCGGCCCCGTGAGAAACTCACAAGGAATAAACAATAATTACATATTCGCATATTAAGTAGCCGAAACCAGCTACGGAAATAATGTTAATAATTATCAAAAAGTGTATACATTTACATATGCAGATCGATAATGGAATAAATCATAGAACAATCGAAGGGTTGATTCGGATATTCCGGTTCGTAAGGATAATTCGTCGTAGATAATTTATTATCGCCCATTTCGGGGTTCGAAGGACTATTAATTCGCGTTCGAACTGGTTTTTTGTGTGAGTTTCTCAAGACGTGTATTATTTTCGCGTGATTTGTTCTGTGACGTATTGATTTGGGTTGTGCATTTGCATCTTGGTGACTGGTTTTGATTTTTAATTCTAATGCATGTGATTTTATGTGTGTATGGTATGGTTAAAGTGCTTCGATATTTTGAAATAATAATTTTAAAGCCCTTTTATTTTTTAGTTTTCTTATTTTCCTTCATTCTCATTACTGAACAGTTCTACAGTATGTAACTTAAGACATTCTGTTCCAACCGATAGATATGAAATTATCTTTTACCTTAATTTCTGCATAGTGTCATTATTACTCCAAGATGGCCGGCGACTCAGTATATTATTTATTATTAAAGAAATAGTTTAGCAGTATTATTACTCCAAGATGGCCGTCGACTCAATATAATTATTATTGAAGAAATACTTTAGCAGTAAACATTCTAATCTTCCAAAGGGTATGTAAGATCCTCATCTTTTCGCTCCAAGCCACCCTCACCTGCCCGTGGAGCATCCTGCTGAATAACAAACGAAGCTCTGGCAACCGACCGCTGGCGGCATAACCATCACAATTGAAGGCGTAGCTAAATACCACAGACCGATGACGGGCAGCAGCGTCACTGGAGCGAAAAGCTACGCTTTGAGATCGCTACACGCCAGCCCAGCGAGGCGATTATGAGTATAGCGTCCAGTGTTTGCCCAAAGTGGCGAATAACTGAGGCCTATGTCCAGCAGTGGACTGCGTTGTACTGATGATAAAACATTCTACGTACGTTCATGTACCAAATGGCCTATTTTCATATATTTCCTACACAATTACCTCCACATGTGTCGTAATGTGTGTACTGTTCATGATGAATATATTTATTATTGGCCGGCCGGAAACCGATAGTTGGTCAGATCCGGCGCGAGAAAAATTAGCGCGAATTAGTCTATGGTCTCTACTCTATGGTGAATCATAGACACGACGGAGGACGTTTTAATTGGTGTCACATTTATTTGTAATGGATTACCTTTGCGTTAGATAATAAAAAGTACGCATAAGAATAGTGGTTGGTAAAATGAGATCATGATTTTATTGACACTTTTCATCATTGCAGGAAGTTAGTTGACGAATCATCTTTTAGTCCATAGTAATGGAAACTTATAAATAAATAAATAACCCAAGACATGCCACGCCGGGCCATACATAGCTATCTAGCACCAAACTAAGCCGAAGCTTGTACTATGGGTACTAGACAACTGATGAACTTACTTGGATACATTTTTTTGTTAATAAATACATATTACTTATACATAGAAATCATCAAGACCAACACAAACAGACATGTTCATGAATACAAATGTTTGTACTGTGTGGGAATCGAACCCACGACCCTTGGCTTGGTGCGAGTCAGTGCTGGATGCGAGAAGCCCAATATGGATCGATGGCGAACAATTGAAGAGTCCTATGTCCAGCAGTGGACTACCATAGGCTGATAATACTTTCTATGGAATGTTTCTATAGAATTGTATTCCATAGAAACCAACGTAAGGCTAGTGGCTTTCTATAGAATGTTTACATGGAAGTATATTCTATAGAAATCAACCAGCCGTAACTTAACATGAAAATTTCACGTCAATAACCGCATTCCCATAACCTAATCTCACATTAATAAAAATAATGCAGAGTACAGACCTTATCTCTAACTGTCATCTTTAGTTCCAATAAAGAGCTTTTGAACACTTTACAAAACCAGAGACTAATAAAAAAAACAATGGATGCGTACGAATCGTTGACTCTAAAAGAATTTGGAAATTAACTGTTTCTACTTGATACATATTTTTTAATTAATTATATTTTATCATTAACCAGCGCCCATCAAACCGAATTCAACTTTAAGTCGTAAAAATTAAGGTTCACGTTTTTATGACGGATGTGCTATATTTTTTTTGTTGTGAGAATATTGTTTTGACCAATGAGCGTGCGGCGATCCACAGATAACGCAATTATATGAGATTCAGTAATTGTGAGCGGTAAACAATAATTCAAAATGTCCGACTTTAGGGTACCGTAATGTATTGTGTGAAAGGCGTTTTTGGGGTTCCGTTTGGCATACAGTGATAATTGGCAATGATGTTAGTTGACCGAAAAAACCCTTCCAAGCTTTAAGAGTTCTAGATATTATAAGATAACTCTAGATAATTGCTTACGATTTCTAAAGTAGACCGAAATCACCGTTGAATCGATGCATTACCTGTAACAAACAAATAAAATGTATTAATAAAAATATTTACTGAATGCAAAATAATATGACAAATTAAATAAAACACACGGGAAAAGTATTGCAATTTGTATTGGCATTGCTATAAAACGGCATCTAAGCCCTAAATGTATCGTTTTTGTATTATACAATTACCTTTTATCAAATGTATCGTCTTATGAGGGGAAACACCTGAACGCGAGCAGCAAGGGTTAGAATAGGGTGCAAATAACGGAATGGACCTATGGAGGTTTATACTACCAGCGAGACCAAAAGATCTAATGATTTTTATCTCTCTTTTTAATTGTCAGAAAACATCGTGTACTTTGATGATGATGATGACGCAATTCGTCCATTGTCAAGTAAGATATAAGTTAGGTATAAGTGGAGCTTTAAAAAAATGTCAAAGATCTATATAGTTCGCAGTGGACGACATACCTACTGGTATATTATATGGCATCAAGGAAACAGATAAGGTTGTCTGGAAGAGATTTCTCCACACTACATTGCACCTACTATATAGTCTTTCCCGTAAATGTTTTGTGCAATAAAGAATCTATCTATCTACGAGTGTCTACCCATTCAATACGCAAACCCAAAGGGTGAAACCTTTATTTTTAAAACTTGATCAACTACGCGAACTAAGCTTATTTAGTTCAACTGTGTACGAATAACTCACGCGCATACGGAACCCACCGGCCACAACAAGCTCCCCCACTTGCCCTAATCAAAATTTGGAAAGCATCGGCGATCAGAGCAGTGACCGCTGCGCCGGCGCACCCGCTCAATTAATGCCGAATTATGAATAAACAGTTTTTACTGCTCATTATCGCTGGATCTAGCCGAATATGGTTTATCTACCGTGACGTGGGGCTTCGGCCAGAACGATTTTAGGCGATGCGGAGGTTAAATTGATTGGGGAATGTGTTTTGGACGACGGCAACAGTGCCGGTTTTAGAAATACTTGAACTAGCGCTCAAGGGCAAAGTTTCTAACCGCCTTTTCGCTCTAAAAAAGGAAATTATTCATTTAGTATTGTAATCTGTGGTTAGCAATAGAACCTATGCCGTAAAAACTCGTTATTAAAAAAAACATATTGACATCCAGGTGACAGTTATTGAATTGAGGATTCTATCGTCGTTCAAAATGGACATATAACATCGGGAGAAACGTCCCACAGTCCCAATATCTTCCTCCACAGACCCTGGATGCACATTCCGTGATCTAACAACAAACCGACGCCTTCTTCGAGCTCTAATAAGATTCCGAGCCACGTCGCTGGTTTGGCGCGCAATTTCGTTCATATTTGTATGTAAATGCAAATGGCGGACATTCCCTTGACAGCTGATTTATACGAGGGTAATAAATCGAAAGATAAAAGATTTATGACACGTTCACCTTTTGTTTGTTCGTTTATTAATTCCTAATGCAAAATAGTTTCATGCAACATAGTAGAACAGTCATAGCTGCAATATGAACATATTTTATTTATGAATTATTTGAAAAAGTTTAGTGCATAGGACACAAGTTCGTGATACGTTTTTCTTTATATCATCATGTCAAGGAATCACTCTGCTTATGCCAAAAAGTGTTTTTTTTTATAAGAACAGCTTTCAGGATGACCTCGCTGGTTCTATTTTTAAATAGGTACCAGGTCATACCTATTTGACTTCCTTTCTTAATTTAATTAAAATGACTTTTGTAGAAGACTTAAAATGTTTTATGTATGTGAGTAGGTATAGTGGATAAAGTCGACTAATTAAATATTTCATCATCTTAACATAAAATTTCAATGAATTAGTGTCTCTTCTGATTAATATTTGCTACACATTTAAAGCAATCGCAGTCACTATAAATAGACTGATGCTCCATAACATTTTATGTTAACACTCATGATTCTCTTCTTAATCGAAACCGTGATATTTCAAATACTCGTTACATTGTACACAGCGCGTTATGACCCAATTATGCGAGTATGACAGATATCCATTGACCGCCTCATCACAAGCGGCCTATTATGTCAACTATCGTTTTCCGTTCAATACAGCAACAGACGCGCCACAAATTTTATCAATACCCAGCGATATCGCAGTTTGAAATTAGAATCAGTACCGTTTCCGCTTCCGTTCGACGTTCAAACGCTCGAATTAGGAGCGCGGTGATAACGGCCAATAGGATCTGTTTACAACATCGAATGGCGACAGTTTGGATGTTTTTTAAATTTGGAATTTGATTCTCGTAGCAGTTTAAACTCTTTGGTTTATTCCTGGATATGATGTAAAGGTACGTTCACATGATATCAATAGTGAAATTTAATGAGAACTTTATAAAAACATTCAGGTATATAGCAGATATTTGTCCAACGTGCCGAACAGCTGGAGAAGCTTATGTCCAGCAGTCGATTGCGATAATTCTATCGCCCGATGATGATGATGCATACATAAAGCACCAAACTGTAGTCTTACTAGCCGTCACGAAGGTATTCAAAACACCAACTACTTGATGTTTGTACACATCAGACTTTCTCCGGATCATATCATACAAACAAAGACAAAGACCCATACAAAAGGTTCACTAATGAAAAAGTGTAGCATTATTGAAGTGTTGAAATAACCTCGAATCTGCTTAGTAGACTTACTGCTTAGGTATACCTCAAATTAATTCTACTTCAATATGACTTACATTCTCACAAATATCAGCGGAACTACTAAACAGCTACCCCAAGGAAAAAATCTGATTAACCACCGCCCTCATTTGAATATTAGACGCGTTATTGAAAAGGCAACTTCGGCGTTGTATAACGGTTATTGCCGCTATCCCGAAACGGCTCCAGGTGTATAGCGAGCGATTATTTAAGAAATATGCCGTCCGTGGTCGATTACGATGGCTCCTTAGGCTCAGCCATAAATTGGAGAATTAAAATTCCGATTTTTATAGCTAGGAAGATATTGTGTTTATCGAAAAATATTGACGCATTTTGAATTGGATGCAATAATTGAAAAGTTGTATAATTTATTTGTATTTCAATATATTTTACTGAAATACTAGTTCCCTGTTATTTCAGTCAATGTTTAGACCATAAAGCGTACAGAACCTTGTACAAATATATGTACCTACCACAGTGTAAAACTTTGATTTATATAGAAAAGGGACTTAGCATCACTAGAACGTTTACACATTTACTAACCCTGAAAAGACGAACAAATTACAGGCAATATCAGTTAATAAAGTTGTTAATCTTATAAGAACTACACGGACTGAAAGGATTGTCCCTGTAAGAATGTAGAACCACTTACAGGAACTTTTTTCGTATAAGAATCCATACTACTTGTAAGAATATTAAAAAATAACCTATAAGAATTCAAGACTTAAGAATCACTAATTGAGATTTTAATTTTATGTGTCAAAGAATATTACTGAACACGTCTTAATAATTTTACATTTCAGTGTGTTAAGTTTTAGACTAAAAAATATATAAATATCAATACTACATACTATCACCTGTGGGCGCCCAGCTTTATAATCCATTAAGGATGGCACCCGCAAACTTATAAATCAGTCGCGACGTTCGAAATTTGAAAATTCTAATCGGAACAATTTCAAATTTGGAAGAAGTAGAGGGCGTATCGTTTTAAAATATTTAAAGGCAAAGGCATCGCTTCGACGGGGGCGGCAAGTTGGTCTCAATACTCCGGAGCGCCATAAAAAATAATTCAAATTGCCGTTAGAGTGTGTCGCGGCGCATTTGCATGCGAAGTGCTGCAGCGTCGCGGGAGCGGGTACACTGCTCCGTGCGGGACGGTACTACTTGTAGCCGGTATGCCGCGAGACGGCTTTGACGTCTGATGACTTCGTGTAACGATTTTTCTTGACTTTTTCTTTTAATTTGCGTTAGTCAGTCTAGCCATATTTATTTATTTATTTCCGGTGCACTGTCATACATGAACATGCAATATTTGTAACATTTACACAAGGACTAGACAGAAACCAAATGAGATGTTTGAGATGATGACATTTTCATTGAACACTGGGCCTAAGAGATATGATTTTGTTTAGCTATAGATTACAATCAGACATTTGATCGATAATAATACAAGATGTCATTTTTGACACTTAAGACTTCTTTTTATCAGGCGAAAGCCTTCTTTTATTTAAAATAACTGTCATTGAGAAAATATTCTTCTTATTAGAAGACTAATAAATTATCGTGGTGAAAAAAATATATCTTATTATTTAATCTTTATTGCACAATTGAAACAGTGTACAAAAGGCGGACTTAATGCCGCATAGGCTACCAGTCAACCATTGGGCTAAGCAGAAATAAAAGTGTAGGTAGTACCGCAAATTATTTTTAATACATTTATTTACAATTTGATTAACATTGCTACCAATCAACCAAGACGTCACCCGCGCCAATCCCGTGTCGTGGCCTCCCCAACAACGGACACGGCTCCCGACATTAGGCGCGTTCGCAAAGAAATTTTATGTGTTATTTTTTTTCTCTTGTTTTGAAATATGCGCTCCGTTACGTTATTTATGGGCCCCATAGAGGTTACGGGAAGTAATGAGCTCCGTTCGGAAAGGGCAATTTAAATGTTCGTAGATTGAGCAGTTATGTCTTAGTGGGGATAGGCTGTGGGAGGAAAATGGGATTACAAAATATGGGAATATACGAACGATATTTTTTTGAGAGCAATACTAATAAAAATATTGTATGACAAATCAAGTGGGCGAACAAATTAATATTATTATATTAACTAGTATGTAGTGAAATTAATGTAGTCAAATTAATGTCTTACTATTCAGACGTTAAAAACTCTCATAATTTTTAAATCATGAATTCTTTAGAAAGAAGAAAGATAGAAACAGAGTGGCGAACCTATTGTAGTAATTCATCAAAGAAATTATTGTAGTGTACAAAAGGTGGTCTTAATGCTGCATAGGCGTTGTCTACCACAAACAAACCCATCATCATCATCATCATCATCATCAGCCCACATCAGTCCACTGCTGGACATAGGCCTCAAACAAACCCAAACACACAAATATTTTCTAAAAAAACAAAATAACTTAGTGTCTCCGAGAACACCCAGACTCGAACTCGGAACCTTTGGCGCTTCGATAGCGCCGTACACAAATGTGTATAGCCTATGTGTGTACTTTACATAAATGTGTGTAGCCACACACAAATATTCTTAGAAAAAACAAAACTACATGGTGTCTCCGAGAACACCCAGACTCGAACTCGCATCCTTTGACGCTTCGATAGCGCCCTACACAAGAAGCCGAGACATAGCTCTATAGGTCTTTTTGGTAGTAAAGATCCTACTAAACGCGTAAAATAAGGAATATCCTCACTTACAAGCGTCACACAGTCACTCCAACTCATTGATACCTCCCCCTCCCCCCTCCGATGGCTCACCTCGCTCAATCATGCGAGTTTAACGCGGTTCTTTAAGAATCTTTGCCAATAAAAATGAAATATGGCGGGTAATCGGAAATTTTATAGCTTTCGCGGGAGTTGATTAGGCGGTTTTTTTTTGTTGTTGGCAAGTCTGTTGGTGAAAAAATAAAAAAAAATATACCTACCTACGTCTAATTAAAAAAAAATGTTTTTGCGAAAGAGAGAAAAGCGGGGGGAGGTGACATGGTGTGTGGGTCACACACCTCCCGAGATGGTCACACATACCCCAAAAACCAAAAAAAAAAAAAACAATTTATATCTTTGTACATATATGCCCCACCCGACAACACGACACCATCCTCCCCCCTCCCGCGCCGCAGACCTCGTAAGCCGCAGATGTGCCAGGTTGCGCGGGAGGGTTTCCTGAATAAGGAGTTATAGCACCCGGGACAGAAGAGCCCCGGAGATGATGCCCGGGTAAAGATCAGAAGGATCGAGACCCGCACCCGAGCGCCGCAATTAGCGGCACTAGGAAGAACCAGAGACGACCCCAAAAACCCCCCTGTGTCGCCAGTGGGCAGCAAGTTGCAGGGACACGGTTAACGCCGAAGCATACAGCCGTATCCCTGCAAGCCCTGGCCAGCCGCAGATGACAAGGGACACTCCTGGTCCGGAAGGCCTCTAGGTCTTACACAAGTCCTTTTCGACTTCAAACATAGATTTAAAAAAAAAAGCATTCTATTGTACTATTATAATATCAAATTCATAACAAAAATTGCCTCCCAAAATCCAATAAATACGCGATTGTGCCAAAACATTCCCCATTCGAATAAATAATAAATAAATAAACGGGCACATTTATTGCTCCGGTGCCAATAACAAGGTGCAATTTAACTTTTTACAATATACGTGTCGCGTCGCCATATTGCGTCTATTTGGCGGGAAACTCATAAAGCGCGATTACCCGGCGTTAGCGGTTACACTTTTGTCTTGAAGAATGTTGTTATCGGTTTCTAAAGGATGTATTTTCAACTAGCTGTGCCCGCGGCTTCACCCGCGTTGACCCCCATTTTAGGGAAATGGGGGGTTAGAAAGGGGCAAAAAGTAGCCTATGTTACACTCCATCCCTTCAACTATCTACACTTAAAAAATCACGTCAATTCGTCGCTCCTTTTTGCCGCGAAAGAAAGACAAACATACAGACAGACATACTTTCCCATTTATAATATTAAAATATTAATAAAGTATGGATGGAATCGAACCTAAAATTTTCAAGGTCTCTTTACATAATACAATAATGTTAGGATGGGATGTAAGGAAGCGACCTATATTTTTTTCGCTTCACCTGCCCGTGGTGCATCCTGCCGTATAACAAAAGAGGCGCTGGCAACCGACTTGTGGCGGTGTAACCATCACGACTGAAGGCGTAACTAAATACCACAGACCGATGACGGGTAGCAGCGTCACCGGAGCGAGAAGCTACGCGCTGCGATCGCCAACCCGCCTGCCCAGCGTGGCGATTATGGGTATATCCTCCAGATGTTTGCCCTAAGTGGTGAACAACTGGAGAGGCCTATGTCGAGCAGTGCACCGCAATAGGCTGATGATGATGATGAATACAGTAATCGTCAAATAGAAACGTCGTCACGTGTAAACACGGCCGTTCCGAACCGCGGCTCCTTTCGGTAATGATATTGTGATTTTTTCGCGCTGTTCCCGCGAACTCGAACGCGTATCGGAACGGGCGGCGTGTGAGCGTTTTTTGACGGATTGTCGTTAACTCTTGATTTAATTTCATTTTTTGTTGTACTTTTGTATTGATTGTGCGACGAACGTGTTTTGTTTATTGTTTTTTTTTAATATCAGTTTGTAAAGCTATTTTTAATAATTAGCTTATTAATGATTAGTTTATTTTTTTGGGTATGAGGATGTTAATTGCTGTTTAATATTAATTAGCCAGTCCTTGAATTGAAAGAATAATATTCTTTTGTATCAAATAGCCATTCTTATTAGAAAACATTTCCAACTAAATATCTAGATTCTGAGAGATCTTAAGGAGTCTTAATTTAATTATTTCAACTCGTAAAAAGTCCAATATGAAGATAATATAATTAATTTAACATATTAGTTCAAATGTTTACTGTATAGCAAGTTTCTATCCACCTAATTATTCTTCATTTACCTTTCACCGTCTTCACACCATAATTTGCAAACGATAAAACGTAGCAATTGTTCATAACAAACCATTCCGCTATAAAACGACGTCAAATCTAATTTGACATCTGTCAAATTCCATTACCACCTCCCCGCGCAGTTTGACGTGAGTCCCGATGACAGAGCCGCACGGGCCCGCCATTGTGGGCCATTGTGAGCGCGTCCTGTCGCCGTGTCACCCATACGACGACAGGAAACGGTAATGCAGCCACAGAAATCATAAACAATTAAAAAAGCGTTCCTAATTTGAATACGCTTGTGTACAACGACAATTAAAAGCGTATACGGGGCGTTGTGTCGCAATGTCGTTTGGAGAGAAAGTGGCTTGTTTGATGATAATGAATAAAATAATAAAAGGTAAGATACGATTGGTAGTTTCTAATTTAAAAACATTTAGTGGAATTAGAAAACATATAAAATATATATTTAGATTTGTATATCTTTTTGTAATGTTTTTAATCGTGTTTTAGATAAAAAATCTATGTTTGGAAACTACATTTTATGGCACTCGAAGGATCTATTAGTAAAGTGATGAGTGTTCGTTCGTTTTACGTCTCGATAAGGCCTATATTGTACAACAAATGTCTACTATAAGTAGTAGTAAGTTTATTGACTTTATATAGCAGAAAATATAATGATGTAAAATGAATTCTTATATTTATTCATTTAATCGGTGTTGCTTGCTTGAGGGCGAACGCCCTGTATTATGCAGCCTACTACAAAACCGATAATTCAAATACCGATTCCAAAAAGTTTCACAGACATTCAAATTAAAACGACAACATAATTTTTGAATATGGATCGTCTCGTATTTGAATAAGTGTTGCATTAATATTCTTTTGTGATAATTTTGAATTCCGAACGCCCGCGCGCCCATTGTCTCGCGAGTTATTGGCTCATTAGGCGACATGTCGCTTTGTCTTCGGCGATTTGAATTTTTGATTTGAGAATCGAACGCGATTGATTTGTGACGCCTTGACATGTTTTTTTCATCGAGATGAGGCGACGGATACAAATTGTACAGCCTCTTGTTCTTGTTGTCGGTTACAAGAGTTCAACGTCGCGACTGGTTCCGAATCTTTGTCGCTTGGTTTTGTTTTCAAGATATTCGTTATGAATGACAATATAATATTATTGTAGAAATTATATTATATTGTGTGAAAATAGTGTCATTTATGTATTGAAGATCGTTAATTTTATAGCCACTTAGTGTTACCTAGATCGCTCTATCTGGCATCCAATGTACCTTAAAGCAATGGAAGTTTATTAAATCGGAACTAGTCGCATTCTAGAGTCAAGATGCATCTTCGAAGCATGCAAGCAGTGGCAATAGACTGGCTTTAATAGATCACAATAAAAAATAGACGATTAGGGTACTTTTGCGATTTCAGCTTCCCATCAAGTACGGAATGTAGAAAGGGGAAGCAGCCCCGAGCGTGGTGACTAGAGCAAATCCTGTCGAATGACCATTGTCACACCAATATCCAGCTGTGGACGTATGCAAGCTGATGATGAACTATTGCGCCACCGAGGTCGTCTCTACGAGATGCTGATGTGTAACCGTCTGTACCTACTCATTTGAACTGTTTGAACAATAAGAAAGCCTCGCCCACGGCCGATGCGCCCACAAATTACGTATGGTAATGCTGATCCTTCCGCGGCCGATCGATCGCCGACTCGATTACAATCGAGCGAGATGTTACTCGAGACGTTTTGTTTTGTATCGAGAGACAATGACTTGACGTCATCGGGTAAGGATTGTCTCGGCCGATGAGATGAGATTTAGGTTAAGAATCCAAATTGTATCATGCCTGACGCCTTGAATATTGGAATAATCTCGAGGAACAAGAAGCCCTACAAACAGTTCCACAGTCGGGCCGTTCGTACTATGAAAGTACAGGCGAAACGTGCTGTGCGAGTCTTTGGAACTTGCACCATAAAACGGTGCCTATTCGCCGTACCCCTGCTCGTCAATTTGATTTTGTAAATGTATAGTGGCATGACATAGCTCATGTCGAGCTACTATAAAAAAAAACTCCACTGCTGGACATAGGCCTCTCCAGTTGCTTGCCACATTAGTCATACATCTGGAGGCTTTATCCATAATCGCCACTCTGGGCAGGCGAGTTGGCGATCACAGGGCGTAGTTACTCGCTCCGGTGACGCTGCTGCCCGTCATCTGCCTGTGGTATTTAGCTACAATTGAGAGCTCGTTTACCCAATCTAAATTTTAATACCGATTCCAATACCAAAACGATTCCAGTGAACATTAAAAGGATACCGGAATTAAAATGCCTTATAGCACTCAATGGCGGCCACAAAAACTGTGTAATCACGAGATTCGTCTCGATCGGCCAACTCGAATTAGACCGATGTGGCTTTGTCTTCGCCCTAATGAGTTTTTAAGTCGATTATAGCAATTTTTCATAGAAAAACGCGTTTAGTGATGTATCGGTGGAATCAATCACTGTACAGCTTAAATTGCTCTTTGTGCCCGCTATCCGATTGGGGCGTAGATTGGTTGTACAGAGGGCTCAAACCTTAATAAATGTATGAAGGAGCAATGCGAGAGGCCTCAAATCGATCAAAGTGGCGAACTATTGGGGAGACCTACGTCCAGCAGTGGACTGCGAAATGCTGTTGATGATGATGACGGATCGGCCTTTACTTTTTATTTTAATACAATCAATACCTTTTTCAAACATTTGAAATTTGAACGTTCGAAACATTATGATATTATAACACACAATATAGTTACACTATTTAAGTGTTCAAAATCCCAAAATATAAAGTCACGGTGATTTTGGCTATCGTTTTCGCATAAGTATCGACAAAAAGGCTTTTAATCCTCTATTTTGACCTAATCTAGAGCTTCACATAAAGTTGAACAGTACGTGGAAGTGTTTTTTAATCTGGTGAATGCCGTTGACGTCATGCGTCTGTTAAAGGATTAATAATGGCTACTCTCTAATATGATCGGCGTGGCGTTTATAGGTAAATCCTCTCAATTTTGATCAAAGTGGCGAACAACTATAGGGGCCTATGTTCAGCAGTAGACTGACCTATAGGCTAATGATGATGACTCTCTAATAGGCATTAAACTCTTTCCTACACAACAAGCATCCCTTCTACGGTCTACTCGTCTATGGGTCGGCTATCGGATCGTAGGCGAGGCCGACAAATGGGCCGATAGCCCGCGCCGGCTTTTTTGTCTGTTGCCTAAGCCGCTCGGTTCGGGCAATTTACTAAACGTCACATTGACAGCAACATAAGTGTCAAAGTAATATTTTGAGAGCTCGAAAATAGAGCATGCACAACGTGGTGGCTTGCAAATTAGGCTTACCTACTTATTAGTCTATTAGGTATATTCATAGACAGGCGAATAATAATAATTTTAAGGCATTGAAATATAGTCCTGTATGTAATTATAGTAGCGTGTAAGTCCCTTTGGTTTCCAGCTTCAGAATAGGATCATCCGTGGGTACCATAGAAGACGACTAAGGGAATATCAGGAAACTTGCAGCAGCGTTTACCTGGGTACAGATGACATCTGCTGCGGTCGCCTACCATCCTGCCAAGCATTGTGACTAAGGCATATCCCCCAAATTACAATTGTCATTGAGAGAGACCTATGTCTTGCAGTGGATGTTTGCAGGCTAATGATGCCTAAAGTCAGTAGATTCTAAGTTGAACCACTTTGTTCATGAAACTTGACTCTACTTCAGGCTATAAATTGAATAATGATGCATTTCAAGCAAGCTATTGAGTTCCAAATTTAGTTTAAATTCGATTTAGAGTAGTTAGTAGGTGCCCGATTGCACGTTGTCCATAGTATTTCAAATTGAGTATTATGAAAAGCCGCCTACCAAAGAACTGGCGTATTTATACATTTGATACCCATAAAAGGACAACAGAAGTGACTAAAACGTTCCCAATTGACTGATCCGGGTACGTAATTGCTCTCTCCGACCAACAGAAACGTCATATTGACAGCTCGACCGCTATCCGCGTCAATCCCGCCACAGAACCTAATGAAACAGAAAAACACAGGTAGCCGATTCGGACCGAAATACGCGACCCGTCACATTCCATATTCAAACGGGCCCAATGGCTGAATGCGTGTATTGTTTTAAAATCCGAACGTTCATTATGCGTTTATTATTCCTTTTTCGAAATCGTTAATCGAGCTCTTTCACTTCATTTGCTTTCGATCTTTTTTATTTTACGTTTCTATTGACGCGTTCCACGCTCATTTTTCATTTGTTTCACGAACTATGGAGTAATTCAATACGAATTAACGGAACGCGATTTGAAATGTTTCGAATGTCAAGGCGTTGTTTTAGCGCGCTTTGTTTTTTTGAATATGGAACGCAGCTTGTGCGATGTGTGAAAAGCTCGGGTTACCTCGAAAATGGCCGACACTGTTTCTATCATACCTAAACAAATCGTTAATATCTACAAACGTATTAGACCAATAAAAGCTGTAGGTATAATTATAAACCTTATAACGCACCCGTTTGCGGACGATCGAAGGAAAACACAGTAAAAAGTCACTCCTTATTTTTCCACATAAGACTTGGGCGTGTCTCGCCCGGGAACGCCTTATGACGCAAACCTTCTCCCTTATCGAATAGAGGTGTTTTTCCAATAACGTAATCGGCCTTCGATCGGCTCCGAACGCCCTCACTATCTTCCAAGATATCGAGAACGCCTTCTTAAAAAGTTCCAAAAAACAATTTTCAACCTTAGCCGGACGAAATAGAAGCACTATTCAGCTGCGTGAGCGGGTCGTAAAATATATTGATGTGATATCGGTTTTCCATTAGCACGTTTAAGCGAAACTCGACTCTATCTGCCGGTGAAAAAAGTACATATTCGTATGTGCGGAGCGCAAGGAATGTATTGACGTGTTATCGGAGATATTTCTGTCCTTTTCTTTCTCGTGTTTTTCTCGTATGCGCGTCCTTTTCAGCGCAGGTCGCGTCCCGAGATGAGAGACTTGCCTCAGAATGTCTGCGCATTCTTTCTTATCAAGCGAGCAATAATGGGTAATGAAATGTATTAATAAATTCGACTTGTAGCGCGGTTCTGGCCGCCTGGTACTGTCGGTGGCGAAGCGAATGCGACATAAGGCTAAAACCCTTATAAAATTGTTTTATGTTATGTATTTCACGTGAGTTATCATTGTAAGAGTTTAATTTATCTGTCATATTCACTGAGGTTGGTAAAATTTTATTGCGAAGCGTCCTTGTGTTTGATGGGTAGTCTGTTCTCCATATAAGAGTATGTAATCAAAAGGGACATTTTTATTTTGCATAATTGAGGCCGTAAAATATCTGACATACCGGAGAAATGGAATCGTGCCGTCTTTTTCGGTAAGTAGGTACGGTTTTGCACACCAATTATTTGGTATGGGGTGTTAATTTTTTTACAATCAAATACCGGTCCGGTGACAAAGGCAAATCTAAATGGTCTGATCGGGATCAAAAACTACGTTCTTTAACAGCTAATATTATCATAATGAAATGCATAAATAGACGTCAGTTTAATTTTTTTTATGAAATGAGTTTTAATTTAATAGGATTAAGTCAAATTATGTACGTATTAATTTAAAGCAACAAAGTTTTATTTGCTCTGAAACTAAATTGAAAATGTTTACACATCTCGACCTGTGCAATTCAGGCATTCGATTTTGAATCCTAATGGGATAAATTTAGAGTTCACACGTGCCACTGTCAACCTGCACAATAATTCAAGATTCCACATGACAACCTGTCATAAACTAAGGAAGCCATCTTTCTGAAATGGCGTAAGTCTCAAATAAATAAAACATCAATTTCGAATTTTTATTATGTTATCACACAGTCAAAGGGATATTTACGTAAGGGCTAACGCGTTACTCCGATACATCCACAAATAGCATTTGAAAACATAAATATGATGCATATGGCGTCTCGATTTAATAGTTCTTTTGACTTTTTTGTTCAGTTGATATATTCGTGTTATGATTACGAAGATAATTCTGGATATCTGGTGTCGGTGATTACTCAGAGCGTATTAATGGGACGCCATGTTTATTTGAATGGCGGCAAATGTTTTTCCTTTGAATTGGGGGCTGGTGTAATAAAAGTTTCAGGTAAATATTGTCTAACCGTGGGAAGAAGCTGTTTGAACTAAAATGAGAGAGTCGTTGCGTCTACGCGAGCGATTAAAGTCTAATGTTTACAGAGTTTAGGCCTAATCATTTAGACTTTTGAAAACTGTGTCTGAAAAACTAAGAATCGTAACTAATTCTTATAACACGACCGCTTGACGATCCGTTTGGGTCAGTGGTACTGAACTCTACCTCAATAGTTCCGCGCACAGTACAAACATTTGTGTGCATGAACATGTTTCTTTTTATTGATCTGGGTGTTTAATTATGTCTACTAATATTTTATAAACAAAAAAGTATGTTTATCAGCTGTCTAGTACCCATAGTACAAGCTTCGGCTTAGTTTGGGACTAGATGGCGCTGTGACCCAGTGGCATACCTTGGGTTCACAAGAATCTCTATCTAAAATAAAGCTATATCTCAAACAAAAGGACAACAAACTAATACGTGAGACGAATTCCATTACAACTATTGATCTATTCATCGATCGCACGCCAAAGAACTTCAACAAGCCTACATCATTCTAAATTCCACCTAAAACCAATCCTACAAGAGTTCAAATTGGCATAGATCGATTTACTCCAATGCTTTTAAAAGCAAAAACGTCTAAAAACGGCAATGGAAATGTCTGAAATGGACCTTATAGGGTTAAAAGTAGAGTTTAAATTAGCCTAAAGGTATATTCACACGTGCAGTCTTGTAAGCGGATATGCCTTATTGATGCCAACAGAATCGGCTGCCAATAAACCTGATTGAACTTCTATCTGCCGGCCATTATTGCTTGTAAGCTGTGTGCGTTGTAATTAGCTGTGTTCTGAGTGTTAAGCACGCAAGCTACTGGTTAATCGTGGGATGGGTGATCGTTTTTATTAGTAGAGATGTTGGTAATTACCTAAATATGGATTATTTGGCATTGGATTACCGGGCACGCACCTCTGGATTTGCAAAAATCTATATACGGAATTATACCACTAGCTTAGCGGTGAAGGAAAACATCGTGAGGAAACCTGCACATCCAGTTTAATTCTGAATGTAACCATGATCTAAATTTGTCTGGTTCCCCTTTCTGAGGGTTACGAAGGTCAGATGGCAGTCGCTTCAATGTAATAACCAGACTCGCTAAATCTGGGATCACGGTCAAAGCGGACCCTAGGCCTAGAGGCACAAACCGGGACAACGCTAAGAGGAAGAGAGGATTACCGGGCAGGTGAGGGTGGCTTGGAGCGAAAGAAAGATCATGATTGAAGGCGTAGCGAAGGTCACCGGAGGATCAACTACTCCCCTCGATCGTTGACCCGCCTGCCCGTAGTGGCGATTATGGGTAAAACCATGCCTATGTCCAGCCTAGGTATGCCTAGGTATAGCAGTGCTGGACATAGGTCTCTCCAGTTGATAATGATGATAATTATTCGAGAAGCGAGCTTAAAATTTTCTCAAGACACGTACCAGTGACTTCCCTAGTTTTGCTGTGTCTATGAAGTAAACTCACTTAACTGAAGTGTAAGAAAAGTCCAGTTCCTAAAGTGACTCGACCAGGAATCGAACCTTTAATCTTAGCTCGTTAGACGAGCGCTCTTTACAATACGCTTACACAACCAAGGTCGTTACTAAAAACTTTAACCATAGACATTCGACCATAGATTTTCGGCCATAAATATCGTTCCACAGACAGTTAACACGGAACTACCGGTCTTAATTAGGGACGGGGCAGCGGTAATCCGGGATCAGCCTTGTAACACCTCGTCTTCGCTAACACCGGTTTAGCGAGAACCTTGTCTATGGTACCTACCATAGATATGTAGAGTTTAATGACGAGTAAAAGTTTTTTGGGACACTGTACGTGTTCATTAGCTTTCATCATTTATGGTCTTTGGTTTATATTCAAGAACATTTTTAATAACCTAAGACATGCCACACTGGGCCACACAGCAGTCCAAAACTAAGCAGAAGTTTGTACTATGGGTACTAGATACTTTGATTTTCTCTGTCTGTCTGGTTTGTCACTCTTTCTCGCGGAAACTACTGAACCGATTTTGCTAAAACTGTATAGTAATGTAGTTTATACATCAGATTCACAGATAACCAAAAAATATTTAAGAATATTATCATTTTGCGTCATCAGAGCGAGAAGCTACGCCTTGCGAGCGCCAAACACGAGGCGCCCAGCGTGGCGATTATGGGTATATCCTCCAGATGTTTGCCCTAAGTGGCGAACATCTGGAGAGGCCTATATCCAGCATTGGACTGAAATAGGCTGATGATGATGATCATTTTGCGTGCAAAGCCGAGTCTGTAAGTCAGCTTTTTAAAAATACTTAATTAAGAATGCAGAAATCATTTGAAAATTGTTTGTTTAAGTTATTAATAACTAAATTCAACAGATCTCTGTTTTACTTACAAATAACACTTCAAAGTCCGATTAATACAAACATGGCACCTTTTAACTATGAAACTAGTCGTCCTATATTTGCCAATTATGAAAAATGCACCTTAGTGTCAGAAATTAAGGTTGGAAATTGCATGAATGCTGTTTAAGTACTCTCATTTGCCGCAAATATGAAATTGATACCTTATTTTAATGTTGACTTGGTTAAAATTTGCTTGATTAGTCTTAAGGGTTTTCCCATCTGATTGTCATATGCGGAAAATGTGAAAAATGCACCTTATTTTAGGGTTGTCTAGGTTGAACATCGCTTGCGCAGTGGTGAGGATTGCCTGTCGAAAGGGCATAAGTCGACAATGGAATACTTTTGGTCAGCCGCAGTCCGATAAATACTTCAGTATCGGATCGGCCGGACCGGACGTCCGCCCTTCGATCTCGCACCCTTAGGGAAAACTGTAAGGGATGGTTTGTATGACGATGTTTTCTTATCGTAATTAAGTTTTTTTTTATTACTAGTACAAGTCTAATGCCCTCACTCTGTGTATAAATATTATAATGGATAGAAGACACAGCTTGTTTTCAGTATGATATGCTAAGTGTATCTTATTGTAGACTGTATGTAAATGGTTTTTTGTACAAAAAAAAATACAAGCATATTCGAAATTTTATAATTTTTTATTCAAAACTAAGTTTAAAAAAGAACAGGTTTTTTTTAATAATAGTTATTATTAATATAAATATCAGAAAACATCACGCTCTCTTAACTGTACCCTTAGGTCATGGACGCTTCTTCAAAATATCTAGACCTAGAGGCAAAATAGAAAAAATCCTACTTACGTACTTTTATTGACCGAAAATATAACTTCAAAAGGAACAAGTTTTACTTCACAGAAAAATAATCCAAAAAAAAAAAAACTTGTATCAAAACATTCACCTCCATATAAACCCTCCTTGGAGGGAAGTTGTTAAGGGCGCGAGGTCACTTTAAATAATAGACCGGAGGAGGGTTCCGTAGGCGCGTAAGCTGACCTCTGGCCGCCAGTTGGGTGATAGTTCGTAAGCCCGATCAACTCATAAAACAATATCATAATTGAGATTAACTTTGCACGGGAAGGTAAAAGGTGAGCTTAATGATTGGATCGTTTTCTACCAGTCGAAGTTTTGATTATGCAGAGCAGTGACATGAAAATAAATTGGGTGAGTCAGAAAGACACGAAATATTTAAAAAAAAGTAACCAAATAAAAAAGTGTCTTAAGTTAATTTTTTTTTTTTTTTTTTTTTTTTTTTTTTTTTTTTATAGTAGCTCGACATATTGGCTTCCCTTCGCCTGATGGAAAGCGAAAGAGAAGCCCTAGTCGCTAGTAGTTAATGGTTAATACCCATAGTATTTTCGACCGTATGTTTTTTTTTCTGTGGGTGGCAGACAAGCAAGCGGCTCATCTGACATTTAACGGTTACCGCCGCTCATAGACTCTGCAATGCCAGGGGCACAGCTTAGCCGCTGTCTACCGGGAGGAAAGAGTTCCCTTTAGACCACGTTTGAAGAAAGACAAGTTAGCTATCGGGAACCACCGCGGCTGGGAGCTCATTCCAGAGCTTACACGTACGCGGAAAGAACGAACGTTGGAAACCGACAGTTCTAACTTAGTTTGGGACTAAAAGTCCGCTTTATAATTGTCACATTTTTGTATTACCGGTTTTTACAACACTAAGCGAAGATTAAAACTAATAAAAAAAAAACTTAATCGCCCCAAATAAGAATCACCCCAAAAACTGGCCACCGATTATCGGCAAATTAAAAAGAATGTCGCTGACAGCGCGGGAGAGCACGAAATTGACTGTCAATCGAGTTTGACATTTGCGAAAAAGAACGAGCTAACTCGTCGGGCGGGAGCGATGGAGTATCAAGTATAGAACGATCTTGTGTGTAAAACTGGTTCGATCTTGCACTATTGTGCATGATTTGTTGAAACGTCAGTTCGCACACGTAAAATTTAATCGCATCGAAGCAATACGGTAGAGGAAATCAGGTAGAGTGAAGTCATCCTGAACGCTCTTTTTATAAAAATAAAACGTCTTCTAAAATGTAAAATAAAAAACTCAGCTATGATGCGATGTTCCATCATGAAGTTCCAGTTCCTATCTTCCGGGTCCAACCATCATATGATCAATTCGACAGTACTATATCATTGTCTTGGCCTCAGAACTACATACAGCTGCTAATGTTCATGACGCTTCTATTCTTGGAAGATTATATTCAATAACATATATTTATGGGTATATCCTCCAGATATTTGTCCTAAGTGGCGAACAACTGGAGAGGCCTGTGTCCACCAGTGGACTGCAAATAGGCTGATGATGATGATGAACATAATATATTTATGTAGTTACTTACATACCCACAGGTCGACCTAATAAAAGCGTATTAAAAAAAGGGTTGTACTGAGCGTTTGAAAATAAGACACATAACTTATTTTCTAACGTTCTAGTGCTCTTACTGCTCTTATTATAAAAAAAAAATTCAAATTACATTAAAATTTCGAACGTTCAAATGGACGTGATGTCGGTCTATGCTTGATACATTCTGTGGGCGAGAGGCCGGGTCTCTTTTTGCCCGGATGCCCAGGCCCTACGTGCGGTTCCCACAGACGATGGCGGATTCCTTTAACGAATTAGCGAATCACCTGTCTAATTACCGGCTCGATTTTGGATTCGGATTCCGATTCGGGGACGCGGGCCGTTGCGTATTTGAAAATGTTACTATTAAATGTTCGGAGACGTAATGGAATATCTTGGGTTTATGGTCTTACTAGCTTTGCCCGCGGCTTCGCTCGCGTTAAATTCGGGGTGAATGCACCATACAAACTTCCACCCCCCATTTTAGGGAAGTGGGGGGTTAGAAAGGGGCAAAAAGTGGCCTATGTACTCTCCACCCCTTCGACTATCTCCAATTAAAAAATCACGTCAATTCGTCG
This sequence comes from Conogethes punctiferalis, assembly GCA_031163375.1. Lineage (NCBI taxonomy): Eukaryota > Metazoa > Arthropoda > Insecta > Lepidoptera > Crambidae > Conogethes > Conogethes punctiferalis. The sequence continues at coordinate 649,297 of CM062097.1, read as the reverse complement.
CTCCGTTTTGCCGTGAAAGAAAGACAAACATACAGACAGACACACTTTCCCATTTATAATATTAGTATGGATGCTTTCCTCCTTTTGAGCTAGGGTCATAGGTATAGGAGCAAAAAAAAAGGTCATGCGTCTAAGAAAATCGTTGAGATTTTGCGCCGTTTGGTCATATTTATACAATACGGGAATAAAAAAAATTCGGGAGTTTTGGACGGAATCCGGGATATCGGGAGATATTGACCAAAATCAGGAGATCTCCCAGGAAATCGGGAGATCTGCCAACTCTGCGTGCGAAGACGTCCCGGGTCGCTAGTTAAAGTATATAATTTCGCTATCCGCCAAACAGATTCACATGACAAGTACTTTCCAAACCCACAAGCATACTCAATATCTATTGATAAATAAATAAATACTTATAAATATCAGACAACATCACCTACATTGTCCTAATCCCAAAGTAAGTAGCTTAAGCACTTGTGTTATGGGTATCAGAACAACGAAGGTACCACAAATAAATACTTAAATACAAATATGTATAAACACCCAGACACGGAACAAACACAAGTGTTCATCACACAAATGTTTGTCCCGGGTGGGAATCGAACCCACGACTCTTGGTTCAGAAGGCAGGGGTCACTACCAATTGAGCCACCGAGCCAGTAAATACAGTATCCAGTAGATAAATTATCTCCAACACATCTCCATTAAAGATATCTCAGTGTCCCGGAATAGCGGTGCCGATAGCGCGGCAGATGCGGCGCGTCACTGTCCCGGGTTTGATTCCCGGCACCTGTTGTTTGCTTCGATAGTCCATTAGTGCTCGATATTTAATACGACTTGGTGTATTTATAAATAAAATCGGATGGGCCGTTGACTTTCGTGTAAGATGTATATAGATAGATATATTATTGCTTACCAAACAGTTGAGATCATCATCATCATCAGCCTATTGCAGTCCACTGCTGGACACATGTCCAGCAGTGGACTGGTGAACTGGATAGGCCTAGTGGATAGGCCTAGCACATGCTAGGCCTATCAAGTTGTTCGCCGCTGAGGGCAAACATCTGAAGGATATACCCATAATCGCCACACTGGGCAGGCGGTGAGAGCCTTCCGCTCCCCCAACAGTCCGGTGATGATGACAAGGCCGCCTTGGCCATCATCGTAGTCATTTAGAAAAAAACTTGGGCAGGCGGGTTGACGATCGCAGGGCGTAGCTATGTCCAGCAGTGGACTGCGATAGGCTGATGATGATGTATGATTGCCGCGGCCAGCTGGGTGTATCCCAGCCAACTTTCTAACTCCAAGCTTAGTTAACTTATCTCAGGCCGATTTTTTCTCTAAAGCCTTTCTGAGTCTACTCTCTATGATATACTTAGTAGTTAACTAAGTACTATCAAATTACCACCTTTACTTAAAAATAAAACCTCTAAATATCAACTGTAATGGTTCCTGCAACACAGACCTCGAGTCTAATGCAGCAACCGCTGATAATTTTCAAAGATTCCTGTAGTAGTTAATTTACGCTTTATTTTAATTAAGACCGTATGTTTTTGTACATGGAACGATTGTATTCTCTTACTGGAATTATAAACATTTCAAATTTAAAGCTAAAAGGGCTTACATATATGATTAGAATGACTAGCTAGCTAGTCTTATTTGGCGAATTGTCGACATGGTAACCCGAAAAAGACACACAAACACACATTAGCATAACAAAAGTGATTGTGAGCACAGAAACCGATCACAGGGCTGCCAGATAGATAATAATAAATGTATTCTTATTCAATGAGGAGTAGCAACATATGGTGATAAATAGATTCTATTTGACCATTCAAATATACTGCATTTTAGGGAAGTAGGGGGTTAGAAAGGGGCAAAAAGTAGCCTACGTTACTCTCCATCCCTTCAACTATCTCTACTTAAAAAATCACGTCAATTCGTCGCTCCGTTTTGCCGTGAAAGAAAGACGAAACATCCAGACAGACAGACAGACACACTTTCCCATTTATAATATTATTATAGTATAGTATAGTTTATAATATAGTATAGTATAGTATGGATGAGGTGGTTCTTTCCAAAGCGATAGATGTGTGTGTATGTATTATAAACAACCGATGGAACGTTTTCCATACAGAAACTCTGATTTGTCACTGTCAACATTTGGTTTAGAAAAAGACAATCATAGTTTCAGCACTCGAATCTGTATTGCCTACGCTAACGCAACATACAAAATGCTCAGTGAAATAGGCTATTATGGCTAAAAATTGTAATTAGTCCGTCTTTTAGCTTATTCAAAAATAAAAGACACGTATTTTTTTATTTGTAAATTAGACAAAAAATTACAAAGTTATAACCCGTGGAAATTACGCGTCACGTCAAAGACTCCCACTCCTAACTTTTGATGCCTTGCATCTTTGCTATTGTTTATTTCAATGAAAAAAGGAAAAATACGTGTCTTTTATTTTTAAATAAGCTAAAAGACGGACTTACAATTACAATTACGAATTACAATTTTTAGCCATAATAGCCTATTCCGTCAAACCTCACCGGTACCACCTAACAACCGAACCGTCCGTGTCCGATCGCCAGCCCTGCCCGTGCTCACGCAATGCAAATTTCCCACCGGATTCTTTCCTCCTTTTCTCCGGCTGAGCCCCACTTCCGGCTATTTCCCACCCGGATATCGGCGGAGCTCCGACCGATCGTATTGCGCTATTGACTCGGTAATGTCTTTTGTTGTGGGCTTTTATTGTGTTTTGTGTTTTTGACGCGTTGTTTGTGTTTGCGGAGAACACGGCTTCGATTGTTCGATTCTTTTCGTAACATACTTCTGTGTTTGTTTTATTTGTGAATACACTTATGGACTTAATAGTCTCTTCTCAGTCGTATACTCTTGACAGAGTAGTCGTGGTCACGCGTGTCTCCCGGTAACGTCTTACTACCGTTCTCCATCTGTCTCTGGTGGAAGCCTGTCTTGCACATTCATTGAGAGGCTCCTGGGTTAGAGCCTTTATTTGATCCGTCCAACGTAGAGGAGATCGGACTTAATAGTAATATCATTGAAACATTAGCCTAATTAGTTTCTACAAATTCTAGTAGTACACATCAGTTGATCAAGAACTATCTACTATTGTAAACAAACCAACTGCTAAGTGATGAGACCTAGGTTGGAGCGTGCTTTCTTTGATAAAGGCTTCACTCTACGGTCCCTACTATAAGGGCCTATGCCTAGGTCAACTTAGGTCTGACAATCTCTAAGACATATTTTATTTATTCTTAAAATGTTAAATAGAAGATCCCCCTTCAAAAACAATAATTATAGATAGAACCTCCCTCTTTTTAAGTCTGTTAAAATAGTTATCATAATAATTACTTCTTAAAAGAACTCTTGTGTGTTTAAAGGCAACAATTTTTTTTTGTGCCCAAGAACCGCAGGATAGTATAAGGCTGCCTTGCTGAACTTATGCCATCGTCAGTCTATGAGACTCCACTGCTGGACATACAAGTTTAAATTTCACTTTACAAACACTTACAACTCGCATTTTACACCGCAACAATTTCCACTCAGCCAATCAGCTGAAATTAAAAAGCATAAACAGCTTACAAAAAACCGGTAACAAATCGGTCCGGCCGCCGGGATTCCGGCGCGGGCACCGGGATTCCTGCCAAGGACACGGCGGCCATCCCGGCCGTTTTAATTGGCCGAATTGCGCCCGCGCAGCGCTTTGATCTCGCCGACAACGGCGCTACTAAGGGAGCGGTAGATATTCTGTTGCGAGCGATCGACTTTAAATATTTATTTATTTACTAGCCGCTGCCCGCGACTCTGCCCGCGTGAATATTCGTATAAAGCATAGCTATATTACTGTAAAGTTTTATTAAAATCCGTTTAGTAATTAATGCGTGAAAGAGGAACAGACATCCATCCATCCAAACAAACTTTCGCATTTATATTATTAAGTAGGAGTAGGATAGAAAGTAGGAAGTAAGTAGGATAAATATTCTGCTTGCATAACATTGCATTAAGGGAAAATAGCTTATCATCATCAGCCTATTGCAGTCCACTGCTGGACATAGGCCTCTCTATTTCGCCACTAAAGGCAAACATCTGGAGGATATACCTATAATCGCCACGCTGGACAGGCGGGTTGGCGATAGCAGGGCATAGTCTCTTGCTCCGGTGACGCCGCTGCCCGGTTGCGTAGGTTTCGTTATACCGCCCACCAGTCAGTTGCTAGCATCTCGTTTGTTATTCAGAAGGATGCACCACGGGTAGGTGAGGTTGGCTTGGAGCAAAACTAACACTATCCTTGATACTTCTTTTTTATACCACTGGGTGGCAAACAAGCCTACGGCCCGCCTGATGTTAAGCGGTTTCCGAGGCTTATGGACACCTGCGACACCAGGGGTATTACGCGCGTTGCTGACCCTTTAAAAACCTCTTCACAACCTTTTTGAAGGACCCTGCAGCCTTTGCACAGGGGTAAAACGTCGGATTACATTAATTATGTCGATGTGTCGCGAGATAGTGCCCCGTCGGAATCCGATGGGCTCGATCGGGAATCGAACGCGGCGCGCGCGGAATGCGTTTGCGCAGCCGCCGGCCCCGCGTGCGCGGATCGAGATGCGAGGCTGGGTGTTGTGGGAAATAAATTTTGCATATTATTATAGCCTGTGAATATTTTAATTAGGACCACCTATAAATCTAAATATCGACTTTATAGATAGATATTTTTATTGCACATCGAACAGTTGACTTAAAATTAAGCACAAAGATATCGTGACATCAGCTTATCGCAGTCTACTGCTGGACATAGGCCTCTTCAGTTGTTCGCCACTTTGGTCAAACATAATATGTTATGTAAAGCCTCATATTATGAGGCTTTACCTAAAATTGGCTTATTGGCAGGCGGGTTGGCGATCGCAGGGCGTAGCTTCTCGCTCCGGTGACGCTGCTGCACGTTATCGGTCTGTGGTTTGCCTTCGATCGTGATGGTCCAGTCCACCAGTCGGTTGCCAGCGCCTCGTTTGTTATTCGGCAGGATGCACCACGGGCAGGTGAGGGTGGCTTAGAGCGAAAAAATGTTAGGATTTATAATTTTAACTGTATAAATAAACATATTAGTATCCTATTCCATTCTTATAAAGAAAAAGTAAAAGCAACACTAGTTCTGTGGTAGGTAAACGCCTCAATTCTCACCCGACGACACAAAATAACCAATAATTTAAAATTTCCCCCCGGACAAGTACTTTTACGATGCTCACCTTTTCATCAAATCTTTATTTTAATACGCTGCGGTATCGTTTAGTTTTTAGGTATCGTAAATTAGAACTATCAGTCGTAATATCGAATTTTAATGTCCCCATGTTTTAGTTCGGGAGTGGGGTGACGACGCGCTCATGGGACTTTGAGACTAGGAGAATTTATGTTGTGATAAGCAGGTAAAAACCGTTATAACTCTATAGTTATAACGGTTTTTCTCTATAGAAATAATAGAGGAGTTTTGCAACAGAGCAGTTTTAATTGAAATATTTGGTTTTTTATGTCCAATATTAGCGTATTTTAACGAAAGCAAAAGTGTTGTTTTTATGGAACACGCTTAGCCGGAAATAACCAGACACAATGGAAAAAATATTGTTAGGCATAGACTAGATGCTATGATCTCTCTCTGCATCAACATGTTGAACATTTTCGTGCACATCAATCATTAAAATCTTAACTTAGTGCTAGAAAAAAATGTTTGACGTGCAAAACAATTAGTCATGAATCTATTTGCAGAAATAAATAATTTAATTTTATTATTTTTATTATAACATTTAGTGTATATTTACCTAATATTTAAAACAGGATTTCTTGACACATACATTACATTGTATAGAAGAGTAAATAATATATACTATGTAGCGATGAAATTATACCTACTCTTTTAATTAAGCAAAACATTACTTCCAATCGCGGTCGTAAAAAATATATTGGTAAGTATGTCTGAAAATTAATCCAGTGGAGTTAAAAAGGGCCAAAGTCCCTCAAAAATCCCATTTCTTAGTGGTAACCGTGTGGTAACACGGTCCGCGCGAAGGCTCCGAATAAGTCAACATTTTATTGGTCGTAAAATTTTAGGATCTACGTGTCTATGGTAGGTGACTCTATTCCATAGATCGATTTTAATTCCCTATCGCCTTGTTAACTTTTACGACTAAAAAACAGTTAATTAAAGATTGTAATCTCCGCTTAAGGGTCCGATAGCACGTTACTTCTCTAATCTAAAGATTAAGAAAGAATAAAATGGTATGGTTGTGTGTTTAAAGGGCAAAGATGGATTTTTTAATTGCATATAAAATGTACAAGAAAAGGCATTTCTAAAATGTTTCCACTTATACGCATGTATGTACCTATTTCATTTACAAAAATAAGACGTATTTTAGTGAACGCCATTGAATAGTAACTTTTTTACTTTTATTGTTTTTTTTTGTATTTAAATTAAGCATAGTTAAGACATTAAAGGTAATATACGGGACACACATAATTATTTCAACTATAATGGCAAATGAAATGGTTGATGTCGTTTATGGTTTTCAATACCGAGTAGTGGTTGAAATGAACTGCGATTTTTGTAAATGAATCTTTTAATGTAATGTCAAAACATTTTCATATACAAATCAGAATTAAGTAAAATTTATATTACGATTTTCATATTATTGGTAATCTTTTACCAAAAAGGTTTTTGTTCTTTTCGATTTTCGAAATTATGTCTGATAACTTTCTTTTACCAAAACGTTCAGCAACAAATAAGAACAGAAATAAAAATTACCAATTATAATTAGCTAAGTACGTATATGAAACGCGATACGCTACTACAAGTACCACTTAACTGCCGATTGTACAGTTCAATAACTATTAAGAGTCGTAAAATCGTATCTGCGCCGATCGGCATCGTTACGCTAATGCGGGAACACACACGACGCCCGTTAAACTCACTGAGAATTTCTTATGGAATCAACTAGCATTTGAAAACGGTAGAGTACATAATTTAAGTCAATTTTTTTGTTTAACTTAGATGTCAAATATCAGGTACCTACTCGTAAATATAGTAATTAATTTGGCTAATACTGAAATACGGTTGAAACTAGCGTTGCAAGGGAGTAATCTACATGTCAAATAAGTCTACATTATATCTCTCAGTTTTATTTGAGATATTTTTAAAAAGTAGGTATTAATTTAAAATATTTTTTTTACATGAAAGCTCACAATATATTTAACGCGAATAGTCTCTGCATTGTGTTAGTAAAAAAATATTGGCAATTATGTACCTTCTACTAAAATGATATTAGGTATATCGCCATGTTACCTACGTGGCTTATAAACGATCAAGCCTCAAAACTGACCAAGGTTTTCTATAAATATTCATTTACAAGTAAATTAGATCATTCTAAAATTATCCCAAATCATAATTACAAACAATTAATTAAATGAACCCTCAGATGCAAATGGATAAAGAAATAAATTGTGCAAATAGAAAAGATGATTCAAAAATGGCGGAGACCGATTCCAACTTTTTAAACCACGTTCCATTACGCAACTCGCATGTAGAGGTCGTGCAGCCATCTATCAATTGCGCGCTATTACCAGATAATACCGATTGCCCTGATTGAATAATCAATCGTTAGTCAATTGGCCGATTCAGGCCGGATTGCGCGCGTCTTTGTTTGGCTTCGTTGCCTAATTTAGGTCTAGAAATAACTTTAGTACGATTTGACTGTTACTAACTGTGGGGTAGGTACGGGTTTTTATGTAAAAGTTTGTAAATTAAGTAACGTTTTCTGTTGTATAGTATTTTTTTCAGAGATTTCTTATAGCACGAATTTGAACAGGTAACCTTATAATTAAGTGTTTATGTGTACCAAGAAAAAATTTAGATATATTTAAGAAATCATTCCAAAGATTGTTTACTTTGTTAAAGCGTCTATCAAAACTTAACTGAATTTGATATAGGTAAAAAGTAGGCATTACGTATGTTTGAACATCTGATCTGGTATTAGAAAAAAATTTGTGAAATAAGAATCGCAAGTTTACGATTAACACATCAATTTTACCCAAAAAAAAAAGACTTCAAATTTCGAACGCCACAGAATCAATAAGACGTGCAATGAAATTTTCCCGCGCCCAAATCGCTTTGGGGGAACAAAGGCAAAGACGTCTCACTTAAGGCAGAGACATCGAACGTGATCCGTTTGCGAAAAAATACCTTTAAGTACCTCTTTACCTGCCTCCCGACCCTCCGAGGGTGGATTCTTGTAAACACCGGTCGGAGATGTTGATCGGTGCGGTTGGCAAACTTGGATCGCCCCTCCTTTTGTTTCTTTTGCCCTAATCGAGATTGGCGTGTTGTCTTTGGTTACGGGTTGCCGGTGTCAAGTGATTTCTCTTTTTTTTTTTATAAAAACGTTCGACCTTTTTTAATTAATTCATTGGAAAATTGTGCATGTCCGTTTTGCTTTACATTTTATCCTGATATTTTTTAAAACAATATCAGTTTATAAAAAACTGAGGTTTTCTAGATCTCACTTTATTTCGTAGGCTCTACTTCAGTAAAAGTAAATGAATTCCTTCCCTGCCCTGCCTTTTGAACTATGGCAGTGGGATCGATTCCCATCCGGGACAAACATTCGTGTGATGGACATTTATGTTTCTTCAGTGTCTGGGTGTTCAAGTAGATACTCTTCATTGCATAATTAAGTGAATTCAGTACTAGTCAAAATATACGCTTGTTGTACAATTTAGGCGGTCTAGGCCTGAGCCAAACAGAAGCCCAAGTCGTTGTGACAACGGACAAGTAACTGTAACTGTCAGTTGCCACCGCCATGCCGGCCCATCCCCCTTGACATATTTATTTAATTTTAAAAGTTTGACAGCATCATAATTACAATGAAAAAGTCCAAACAAATGTATTATTATTCCAAGTAAGCTACTTATCCGAGCTAACCCGTCCCGGCCCGCTAGTTATGCCATAATTGCCTCTTCACAAAGGCGCGTGCTATATTAATATCGCGTTTTAAAAAACCAAAAACGACTGCTTTATGTTTTCATAAGACTTTTAAAATGTCTCATTATCCAACGTAATTATCGTACGCACAATTTGACGATTCCCGGGATTTCGGGAGCCGGTTACGCACGTGACGTTACGGGAAAAGGGGGGAGGGGGGGTAATAAGGTACCGGATTGTTGCGTATTATTTAAATGCAATTTGCAGTTTGAAGTTAGCGCTAATGCGGCGTAATGCGCGTGCGGCGCATTGTGTTGTGCTTGTTGTGTTTAAATTCGATGTCACACTGTGTTTTGACTACAGGTATGAGAATGTGGCTACCGCGAGAGGGAAAACGCAGAAGGGGACGGCCCCCTACGAGATGGACTGACGATCTGGTAGATATAACGGGGATCCTTTGGACCCAGACCGCTCAGGACCGGTCCATGTGGAGGTCATTGGGGGAGGCCTATGTCCAGCAGTGGACGTCTACGGGCTATTTACCGGGTGGGTATTTATCTTCAGGTAAAATGTTTTTTTAAATAAGAGGAATTAAAAAGTGATATTATGCATGTATTAATTATAATTCCTAAGTGCTTAGATAATAAAATTTAAGTTCCATAGAAAATAAAGAACATAACTGATATTTTCTCTAGTTTCAAATTTAGAACATCAATAAAAGAACATTCATGTTTCAAATTTAGAACATACAAACTACATCACAGTTCTCGGTCATCTGTCACAATTGACATTTACAAAAAAAGCACCCTTTTTCGTAAAACCGAGCGCTACCTGTGAAGTGCCAACCGCATCGAGGCTTTATTGCGACCGATCGACGTTTCGACCTTTCAAAGCTTGCGCTAACATTTTACGATCGCTTCTACAGAGTGTTGAAGGACTCATTTACAATAATAATAAATATCAGACAACATCACATACGTTGCTCCAATCCCAAAGTAAGTAACTTAAGCACTTGTGTTATGGCTATCAGAACAACGAAGGAACAAACACAAATGTTCATCACAACGCCTTCAATTGTGATGGTTACACCGCCACCAGTCGGTTGCCATCGCCTCGTTTGTTATTCGGCAGGATGCACCACGAGCAGGTGAGATTGGCTTGGAGCGAAACGATGATAGGCCGCTCCCTTACATCCCTTGGACATTGTCATAATGGCAAAACAATAAAAAAACCCCTCAATCCTCGATGTGTAGACAGATAAATAATTGACGCGACATCTGTAGCACCCTGTAGCGCGCCGATGGCGGCGTCGCTTTGATGTACACAGCGCGGGACGCTGGATGGACTCGCGTAGTGCTTTTGACTTTGGATCACTTCCGGTGTGACGGTTTTATTAAAATCGCATTGACTTCCTTTTGAGAACAATAATGTAAGTAGTTTATTGTTAGTTTCGATTGAAAACAAACCAGATATCGTAGTCATCAGTCTGCAAACTGTGTGGTGTGACTGAGTGCTGGACATAGGGATTTGCCTTAATCATCGCGGTTGGCGATCGCAGTAGGATTTATTTGTACCATGGTAAACGCTGCAGTACGTTTCCTGATATTACTTGAATCTTCCAATAGATCAGTTTTTAATGGGTGAGCGCACTCCATCATAGGTGTAACGTCTTAACTGTAGGAGAGTTGGGTTGGGGTCAAGTGCTACCCATTTAATTATAATTTTTTTTTTTATTGAAACTAATAGGGCTCGAGATTATGCCGCAACGCTGATTACTAAGTGCAATATTGCAATTACATAACTTAATTTTAAAGAAGCTAAGCTCATAGTCATGATTCTAATGTACTCGTACAAGGTAAACATATGCAAACAGCTAGTTAGTTTCTTCTACATTAAAAAATTCTCGTAATAAAAAGCTACATCTAAAAAAGGATTCTAAATTGCATGTCTCCGTATCGAATTGTATTTCGTATAAAAGAAAATTCAATTTGCCACACCATGCATCGGTAGCTTTATTTAATTAAAAAAGAGTTCTGCAAAACAACGTACGAAAAAAAGAAAAGTGGCAAGCGCAATTGATACACGTTACCTTTGCCATCATTGAGGCGTTAAAAAATAAATTGGAAAAAATAAAAAGGCATAGACAACTCCCCGGAGGAGCAATGGAAACAAATTAATAATTAATTTTCGCGCGGCGAGAGCTGGGGGCATTTGTTCGATCTCGTTTTGTTCCAAATTCAAAATTCATCCGCCGGTTCTAAAGTTGAAAAATTGTCTCCGAGTGTTGTCGGTCGTTGTTTTTCGCGGGGAGGTAAGGATCGATTTGGCGTTTTGTTTTTTTTTTGTTGCTGTGCTTGGTGTTTTGATGTTATGGCATGGAGGTATGACGGCCAGTTAGTAGATAATTATTTGTTTACTGTACTTACATACTAATATGAGAAATCTTCATTTAGCAATTATTTGTATTACCTGAAACAGAAAATAAACAAATTATTACACACAAATCTAACGACCGTAATAACTTTCTAAAAAGTTGTATAAGGCCAGCTTATAGGTCTTTTTTTATAGTGGCTTCCCCTCGCTTGATAGAAAGAGACGGCCAAGTAATGTCAATCACATATCAGTTGCTTCACGAACTCACTCCGGCAGCGTCAGAGTGGCTTCGTCAATTGGACATAAACCTGTGAGGATTCGAGCAAAAATAAATTTAAACCATACGATATGATGACATCAGTTGCTATTGCTTCGGCCATGCCGTTCTACAGGATGTCTCTAGCTCATCTTCAGCAGTTCTATCGAAAGAAAACGCTTCCGAAGGCACTTAGCGGAGTATAGTTAAGTTTACCGGCTAACCAAAGTTTTCTTTTAATTATCTCGTGATTTCCTGTACCTAATACTGTGACGTATTAGGACCAACAGACGTATTACGTACCCCAAATCACTACGATATGCGGTAATCATTTTCCACGTACATACGACACAAAAGACATTAATACTATTAGGACATTATAAAGGATTACTGCTACCCAGATGCGGGCGTAGTAAAATTAAAACTTACTACTCTTAATATCTTCTCATTTTACGGTCGGTCAATTATTTTACAGCTTACATAAATGTTCAATGTAATGACAATTATTGTTACTGCGATGTAACGTATTTGTAATGTAACGGTGTATTAAGTGTACCGGCTTTTGTGACACTTGAACATAGACATTCATACCTATGGTTCATTCACATCGCATACTATAGACTGGGCGGCCCAAAGAATGCGCTTGTGGCAGATGTCAATTCATATTTTGATAATTGATGAACTGTCAATAAATGTTTCCCAAAATTAATACGTAAAATATACGATGTAAGTTGGCATAATTATTCAAATTCAAAATTCAAAAATTGTTTATTTCACGTACCTACCATCACGATCTATCAGAAACTTAGACAAGTGATACCAACTTTGCCAAACGTCCTTATTTTAGAGGGAACGTCCCGATCGACCAAAATTGTAGCGACAAAGGACGAAATTATTTTTTATTCTGTTAATAATGTTAAGTTATCAAACATATACCTACTATTTATTTATTATAAGAAACAATATTCACAACCTAACAACTTTATTAAAACCCTAACATCTTTAATTAGTAATCCGCATCATAAATACAATAATCCGAACAACGATATTCTATCGACTCTAATCCGGGCGCATAACCTCAAAATACAACATCCAAATGGTTTCCGACATAAAAACCAATTTTATTGGTCGCATCTTAAGATTCAGCCTTTAATTATCATCTTTACATTGATTACCCCACGAGCCGATGACATTAAACAAACCGATTTTATTCGCCTATAAATAACAATAAAAATAACATTAACCCTTAATTTGATTTTGTTCACGGTAGTGAACATTTAAAAGAAAAGAAAAAAACTTGATAAATACTACCAAATTTTGTCATCAAATAATGTAAACGTATTATGAAAGGTTTATTTTTTTGGAAGAAAAATATTTTAAGTTACTGCCAACACTTCAACTGTCATTGTCAAGGCAAGATGTCGACCGGCCGCAAGCCTTCAATTCTCCGCAAGGTAAATTTAAATATTTTAATTGTTAAAACTAAAGATTTTAATGTGTTTATGCTTTGACTAACTGAATGAATATTTGATCTATCGTTTTGAGCAGGAATATTATACTTTTACGCAATTCCTGATGTATTACGTGTTGATGAACTTGCATGTTTATTGTGATGAACATTGCCAAATACCATAGAAAACACTTTTTTAACGAAATGTTCATCCCGGTGCACAATGCCAAATATCCTATGCTGATTTAATTCATATTTGGTTATGGTTATTTTTGTTTATTTTGTGGTCATAATTCATGATTATGGTTTTTTTTTGCCTACAATTGTATTTTTTTGCTTGCCAACAGCACGGTCGCATTGGGAAAATATTAGCGCTTGTCCCCATAGAACATGCACCCTCAGATACGAGCGACAAATCAGATATAAGTGACAATGAAATACAAATATCCCATCCTCCAAGTATTGCTTCATCCTCCAAGTATTGCTTCATCCCTAAATTCTTATCTAGAACGCATGCACTTATTGAGTAGTCCCGAACCTGAAGTACAGTCTAGTGACGGCGAAGAGAATCACCAACCAGATGATCAGTTCGAAGCCGTTCCCTTGACGCCAATTATAGAAGAAATATGGCCCAGTACACCTACAAGGGAACCTAATTATGATAAGATACCTTCTATATCTTCCATACCGTCTCTTCCTTCAATAACACCACAGTCAACACCGAGAATTCCAATCACAAGAAAAACTAGAGCCAAACGCCAACTTGCCCCAGTTGCTAAAAAACAGAAGAAAGCCCCCAAATTTGTCCTTACCTATTTATGGAAAAAAAGTAACTCATTTCATCACCGTGCTATCATAGAAGAAAATTACGAAAACTTTGATAATTTGGCGAATGTTGACTCTCTTGACTTCTTCTATATGTTTTTCTCTCCGGATATAGTGACCCATATTACAGAACACACAAATCTTTACTCCGTACAAATAACTGGCAAATGTGTACAAGTTACTGAAGATGAAATTCGTGACTTCATTGCAATCCATATTCTTATGGGAATTGTTGAAATGCCCAGTTATCTCGATTATTGGAGCAAGAGATTTCGTTATGCACAGATAACAGACGTAATGAGTTTGAAACGTTATCAGCAACTTCGCAGATTTATCCATTTTGTTGACAATAGCCTAGAAGATTCCGACCGGTATTATAAAGTACGTCCTACGTCCTATAGTAGAAAAAGTGAAAGATAATTGTAAGCAGAGAGAAAATGAAAATAAGTTCAGTGTAGATGAAATGATGATACCGTACAAAGGCAGGAAGGCCGGTAACCGAAAACAATACTTGAAAGATAAACCCAACAAATGGGGATTCAAAAATTACGTGCGAGCAGGCGTAAGTAGTATGATATACGATTTTATTTTATACGGAGAAGATACTTTTTGCAATCATACATTTACAGCTCAAGAAGAATCACTTGGATTTGGTGCCAAAATAGTGATAGCCCTCTGCAAGTCTATTCTAAGGAAACCAGCAATAGTCTTTTGTGACAATTTCTTTACATCACCAGAACTACTACAGAGAAGGTGAAACCCAAAATAAGAAACCCTAGGTCAGCCAGGCCTACAAACCCCATACGTTTCGACGATGTTGGCCATTTCCCCAATATGAAAGCAGACATGGGACGTTGCAAATTTTGTCAAAAAAACACAACAGTTTATTGCATAAAATGTGATACACGACTTTGTTTCGTTACGGGCAAAAACGCACGTAATTGTTTTTTAAGCTTTCATGCTAAATAAATAACTTTGTCTTATTTATATTGCTGTTTTCATTTATAACGTAATTTGACAATGTTCACCACAGGGAACATTACAAACCAATAGCAGTTCCTTACATGTTTCGCAATGTTCACTGTGATGAACATTGATTTCCTGAAAAACTGAATATTTCAGATTTTTTTAATGATTTTTTTTACATCTTATATTATCCTAGTATTACATATTTGTATCAATTTATAACAATTTCTGTGTTCAAAACCTATGCCAAATTAAGGGTTAAATAGTTTGAGTCCGTGATCAATACGGTTTATCGCCATTTTACGAGCGGGAGGGAAGCCGAAAACACCTAATTTGACTTCATTAAGTGCTTGGATAACAATAAAATAATATTATATTGGTTCTTTAAAATCACCACCTTCGTTGAACTACATAATACATGTCATGTAGAGCTGTTTTATTTATTTCTTATTTTTGTTAAATTTGGTACTGTCCCGAAATATTCGAAATTGGAACATGAAAAAACATAAACTGAAAGAGAGAATATTGGTAAGTATTTTGTTCGCAAGACACGTAATTCGACCATGAACAGGCGTAGACACTTTTTAAGTAAACACTTTATCCTTGGAACGCATTTCCTATTTGGATCCCAAAAAACACATATTGAATTCCCAGGTACTATGTAAATTTTATTTTTTAATCCCAACTCGAATCCAAGACAAAGGAACGAGGGAGCGCTGATTATTGAAAAAAGAGAAAAGTAACATATCAATAAACGGGAGGCTGAAAAAACTACCCCTTTTAAATTTCGAATCGATCCTTTCACACTTCGAACAATCGCCCGCGACGGTTGATTTCCGTTCTCAATTCAAATAGGAGCTTCTTTTAAACCTATTCAAATATTTGAATACGTTATAGAGTGCGGAACACGATCGGCTTGAAAGATTCGAATTTCGATTATAGATTTATTCGTTAAGTGACCTCGTTTGTAGTAAAGGATATCGCTCATTTATCGACTCAATGGGCCAATCGAATGGCTGTTTAGATTAAACCAATTTGAAAGCGGTTTCGTTAATTTTATACCTTAATAATTGTTGTGACTGCATAATTATTTAACGTTCAACTAAAAGATCTGTCGATACCTTTGAGCGAGCGGCGAAACTGTTTTGCGAGACGAGTTTAAATGCCGATAATAGTATTTAATTGGGATTTCGAGTTTCGTAATTAGGATGAGGGACGTAAAGTTTCTATATTCTAACCCGTCGGTCGTAAAGCGTGGCGTATCCGATCAAACGCGTGTGACTCTCATTGGATTAGAAAATAAAAATCTATAAAAACTCATAAAGTGCTCATAAACACGGAGGAGGCAGTAAAAAACGTCTCTCAGCTGTCGCGCGCTATTTCCGAACGCGGTTCGAAAATCGAACGCATCGAACGGAGGGGGATATCGCGGAGGATTTAAAAATAGAACGCTATTTCTTTTTCACTTGTTCGCTCCTTAACTGCCTGTGTCATTTGATTCCGATTGGGAAATCTGGATGAGTTAAATGTGTGCTTTTGTTTTTGAATTTTCGAATTATCGTACTTATTTGAATATCGTATTTAATTAATAGATTTAATATACAAGTTTGGAATCTTTATAATATTATAAATGCGTTTGTTTGGATAGATGTTTGTTACTCTTTCGTAAACTACTGAAGGGGTCGGAATGAAACTTCACAATAGTAGTTATAACTTACATATCAGCATAACTATGGCATAACATTTTACACGATATTATCACATAGGTACCTATCATCTAAATTCGCGCAAACATACATTATTATAAGTAATTGACTGACAAATATTTCGGAACTGCGTAGGTAAAAGAGAACAAGATTTTTTCCTTCTCAAAACAGAATATTCCTATTTTTTTTATAAAATACACTTTATTTTTCTATTTGAACTAAAACCTTTACGTAAGAAACATGTCAATGCAATTTTATTTGCCAACTAGTTTACTGTAGGTATGCAATATCTGTGTACTACCTTGTACGTAGTAATTAAAATCGTTTATTAATAGTTTGCAATTTGTAATTTTTCCCGCTTTAGCTATTTAATATGATTATTAAAAGGCCTGTCCTAGATTACGAAATCAATAAACGGGTCTATTAGATAAGAAATTATTAAATTAATTGACAATATTTACTTGGCTTTTAGATGTAAGCAATAATAAAATCTACTTTTATCGATGTTGGAGATTCGTTATTATGAAACATCGGACTGCGGTGTAAGATTGAGACGCGTGCTAAAGTCAAGCACGCTAATCTTAGCTGAAAAGAAGATGGGTGACCTTACTAATAAACTCTTTTGGGCGAATTTCAGCCTAAATAGTTTATTAGTTACAGTGGCTCATCTTCTAGGTTTCTCACTCTCCTAGCTAATAAAACTGAACAAGAAAACACTTATTGATTCGGTACTTGATAATTGCAATGACCCAAAAAGTATTCTCGAGGCTACAGTTAACCATAATATAATGTAGAAAAGTGGTAGTTTCTTTTGTAACATTAGTGTTAATTTGTACTTCGACACTATTGTACTCGTCATTTTGAGAACAATTCTGTAGCAAGTTGGAATTGAACACAAATTACTCTTGTATGAAAATTATATCAATCAAATTGTGACTCTATCAAGAGATTCGTTCGCCATCACTACTCAAGCAATATTAAAAAAAACAAGTGACAAACGTCATAATGGGACCTTCTCTAACGGTCGCCGGCGGTCGCCGACCACACGACAAAATGACGATTTCATAATTTCCTCGTGAAAACATTCCACGCATTCGAATACCGAACTAACATTCGTTCGATATTTAACGTATAGCGCAGCGTTTTAAATTTAGAACGTGGTCACTTTCCGAATTTTCCTCAACCGTTATTTTCGACAGTCGTTTGTTATGATTGTTTTTTTTTCGCTGTTTCTGCGAAAGCATTTTGTCGTTTTCGAATCGGAATTTGTTTTTGATTTATATAATCCTGAAAATATATAAGAAAATTAATGGGATAAAGTTACGAAATACATTGAACGAGCTTTCGTAGAAACTTTGAACAGTAGAATGTATTATAATAATGTTATCATAATTATATCTTACGGGTTTTGAGATAATTTTATGTTATTTAAGTATCCTTAATAGACTTTCATTATAGATATCTAATATTATAATAACTTTTATTATTGTTTTAATTCTGTATAATTAGTCTGTTTAACCACCGTACACTCGAAAGACGCGTGAAGGCACTTCGTCGGTCGCGTTTTGGGAACAGTCGGTGGCGAACAGAGCCAGAATTATTCGACAGATTAGCCATAAATAAATGAATATCACACAACTTCACATACATTGCTCCAACCCCAAAGTAAGTTTGTGGTACCTTCGTTGTTTTGATACCCATAACACAACTCCAACCCCAAAGTAAGTTTGTGTACCACAAATTGTTACCTACTTAAATATAAATATAAACACTCAGACACGGAACAAACACAAATGTGCATCACACAACATTACATACCTACATTGTTCCGATCACAAAGTAAGTAGCTTAACCACTTGTGTTATGGGTATCAGAACAACGAAGGTACCACAAAGATATACCTACTTAAATACAAATATAAACACCCAGACAAAAACAAAAACCATTCCATTTTCAAACCCGACCATCCCGATACTTGATCAACGGCCGCGTTCCAAATTCGAATGTCCCTCGACCAAATTTATTTATCGCGTTTGTCATTTATTATTATTGTTTATTATAAAAAAGAGAATCGGTGTGTTTCGTAAACTCGGTGCCAAGTAGGTGAGTGTCGGCCATTGTGTCGCGTTGTGTCGTGTCGTGTCGCGTCGTGAAATGATTAAGCCGCTACCGAAATAAAGATTGCAATGGAGTTTGTTGTGCACGGATCGGGCTTTTGTTTCGAAATTTTAAATTTCGATCTTTTAAAATTTTATTTTTGTTTTGATGTGTTAATTGATTGTGGTATGGAAGCTTTTGATCGGATTAAAGGGCTATTATAGTAGCCGTGATAAAATATGTGAAAATTAATGCTTTGGACAAGACATTTTGATCGTCTAGTCTCAAAACGACGTTTTTCCTTGGACTATGCTTACGACATGTTGTCTTATAGACGATCGATACATCCTGACGTTTTACAATTAAGCTTTTCGCTGTTAACTTTTTTATATTGGCTCGACTTAATGACTTCCCTACGCCTGATGGAAAGCGAAAGAGAAGCCCAAGTTGCTGTGACAACGGGCAAGTAACTGGTCAGTTACTTGTCAGTCGCCACCGCCATGCCGGCCTAACCGTAACCCCCCACGAGCTTGTTTAGGTTAGAAAAAGACAATGCACAGTTACCAAATTTGATTCGATTTCCGATGCATTGTAAATAGAGAAGCTGAAATAATAACGAAAAGTTCGTTCGGAATTTAGCTTTTATCGAGAAGAACCGGTAAGAAACTCTATAGTTATTGTCTAAAATTACTGATAAGTACATATTTACAGTCGAACGGAAATCAATCTTTATTTGTATAAGTATATGAAAAACTCTTATCAAATCGTCAAAACCACTAACCACCATTTCGGAATGCAGTGTTCTATTCAGAAGGAACCGGCAAGAAACTCGTGTAATGACACGTCGAACCTACCGAGAATTGAAATCAGTACCCATCCACAGGTCATCAAACAAAATAGAAATTATTTATCCATTTGAAAGCCGAATGAGCATAATAATTGCACAAACTTGATATTTTGCATAGACAAGTAGAAACTCGGGAGAGAGTCCGACTCTCATTGTTTTCGTGCAAGCTTTAGTCTATGGTTGTTGAGCGATTGTGGGCCTTATGGGGTCGGTTTAAGAGGTATGCCGTGTCGCAGTAAGTCGAAAATATCGTCTGTAAATGTACGGCGAAAATGTCATTCACCATGTTGTTTGACTGATCGCTATCGACTGCGGCGGAGAGACAGCAAAACAAGATGCAAATAAACCATATCTACACTCAGGCCCCTCTTCCCCATTGGGCACTATGGGCACGTGCCCAGGGCCCCGCGATCGAATGGGGCCCCCTAGTTCCTGCCAGATTACCAAATGATAACAGATATTTAGGTGATAGGGCCCTATGAAGCCCCCCTGGCCTAATGTGCCCAGGGCCTCAAATAGTTTAAAGACGGCCCTGTCTACACTATTAGTAGAGGAAAGATTTGATTGTTTGTTTGCATTCAATAGTCTCCGACACTACTGGATCGATTTGAATAATTCTTTCACAGTCGTAAAGCTACACCGGTGAACATAGGCTATTACTATATTTAAAAAAAGTTAGGGATCCATGCTAAAACTCCAATAATGTAACCCAAGGTGTCTTGAAAATGTTACCATAGCAACTTTAACTCTTATTTCATGTAAATAAATAACTCATTTATCCGAAATACCAAAATAAATAAATTATAAATATCATAATTATGCGAAAATTTGGATGGCTCATTAGGAAATATCGTGATTGTTCATTTGTTTGGTTAACTGTTTTGGGTATTTCTGTACGTGAATTTTAGTGTTCCCTGCTGAAAGCTTTGCTTGTACTGAGTAATTTCTTTATAGACTGTGATATTGCTTACCATCAGGTGCATTGTAGTCAAGCGCAAACCCATATTGCCAAAAAAATAATAGAAAACTCCATTAAATTTCGCCTGAGTCGGGCTTTGAACGCGGGACCTCTCTGGTGCTCAGATACTCAAAGTGTGTACCTCCACCCAGATGTTTATTTAGTGTTGTTCTGCCGACTCTACCGTGGGAGGTAAGTAAAATCGGCCATTGTTCGCGCGATACGCATCGGCTAAAATCGTTCGCACGACGCCACAACTACTTACAACTACAAATACGAATACAACTACATTATAATGCCGCAAATAAATAATACGACAAAATGTCATCGGCGCGAAAACAACGGATTGTGTAACGGACATTTTTCAGGCGCCATTGACGCGTTCGGATTTCGAATTTTCAAATTTAGAACGTGTGGGATAGTGATGGGAGGGGTGGCGACTATCTTTGCGTAAATAAATGCAGCAATTTATTAATTTATTGATTTTTACTTATTAGTTTTAAAAAAAAAATATATAAAGTAGGCGCATATTTCTGTTAAGATATAAAGAAGTGACGATTGCTACAGTTGATATTGATACGAAAAGCTAGACTAGTCTTTTTGTCGCCAATAATGTGTTATACAATGAACACTATTCACCTAATTTAAAACAAATATATTATTTTATTGTAATGATTGTAGATGTGGATAATGTAGTGTCAATATATCGACCATGTATGAGAATTCTCTTAGAATAGATCCAGCCAACATAAAAAGCTCATAACCTTAATTGCTCCGAAGTTTGAAGGGAAGTATGTATCCAAGACATCAAATGTTTTATGCTATACCTACTTATTACATTAAAGACAATAACGTAAACTAACGTATTTTTCTAAATGCATTATTTACCATTATCATCACCATAACGCAATCCATTGCTGTACATAGGTCTCTCCAGTTGTTCGCCACTGTGGGCCAACATCAGACTTTACCCATAATCGCCACGTTGGGTATGGTAGGTGGGTTGTTCTTATTTCAAAATCACTATTATAATATTTTTCTTTTTTTACCACCGCGTCTCGGCCAGCACTACTCGCATCGTGAATCGAAAACAGCGATTAGTCGTCCCGGTTCGAACTCTTTAAAAATATGTCGCGTTCATTTCACTATTTATACGCGCGAGTTAATGATCTCTTTCGAAAGCGGATCGCGATTTATGACCGCTTTTAGCGAGATGTTCGGTCGGGATGACAGTGTTTGTGATTTGAGCTATTTTGAAATATCGACAATAATATTTTTTTAAATCTTGTGAAATGTGTTAGGAATAAGTAGGTATTTATACGTTTGGTCATCATCATGTATTATAATAAAATACATGATGATGACGGGCAGCAGCGTCGTCGGAGCAAGGAGCTACGGCCTGCGATTGCCAACGCGCCTGTCACGTGGCGATTTTTTTTATAGTAGCTGGACAAAATGGCTTCCCTGATGAAAAGCGAAAGAGAAACCTAAGTCACTGTGACGACGGGCAAGTAACTGATCAGTTGCCACCGCCATGCCGGCTCAACCCTAAGCCACGAGCTCCGGAAATACTACCCACTTTTCGCTATGCCCTACCTCTCTTAACTTAATTATGGGTAAAGCCTCCTGATGATATGAAAATCCAAGGGTTAACGAAATCCACACTAGACCTGACGTATACTTTGATTATTAAGCTATTATTTTCACCAAAGGACAATAGGATCGCATACTTTAATTAATATTTACTTTAAATTGGTCATTATAGTTGCGTAGAAGCATTTAGTAGATAGCTTTTTAATAACTCTTGATAAATAATAACCTTTTTTTAACCATAATTATCTCCTTTGATGATGATGGGACAAAAAATACCGTTAATATTAACACTATAGATGGGGGATAGATTTTTAATTATTTATTTAGATATTATTGGTTTGTGTCACGCGATGCTAGTTAAGTGTGGTGATAATTATAGTTTTCAAAAATAATTATTTGCCAATAAATATCGGGAACTCATTTAATTATAAAGTAGCCAAAATAGATGTACTTACCTTAAATTTTCTATTTGTATATCGGTAGTATAAAAATAGCTCATAAGTAGTAAGTAGTTAGGCCATTAATCACCCGATATCTTCTGAGCCGCGACCGATTCAAGAGCTGTCAGGTGGACAAATCCAGGGTTAAGTCGTCAAACCGATTTGACGTTAGGATGACAGCCGTAAGCGCGGGAAACGGGATCGCCAGAAGTGATTTGAGATATAGTATTAAATGACTTTAATAACGAATGATAATAATAACACATTTCTGACCTAATTTAATAATAATATTACTCTCTTGACTAATTATCAGTCGGTCTCCATAGAGTGACCAAGAAAGCTCAAGATATTAAGATGATTGTATGTGCCAAATAAACGTTATTATATTATATTCTATACATAAATGTGTACGCAAATATGATAGAGCCATTTTTATTTATATGTTAAAGTCCTTAAATAAAATAAAAAAGTAAAATAAAGTTTATTTAACAACCATACAAGTCTTTCATAGTGCGCTCTAAAAACTAAAGTTGAGTTGAGGAGCGCGTAATACACAAGGGTTACTTTGATTTCTACACTATTAAAAAATAAACTATTTTATAAAAACAAAAGTCCAATCCACCACGGATTCAGTGCGAGCGGTAACTTCAAAGGTTTCACTCTTACTCAAAAAGTAAATGCAAGGGTGCACGTCAAAAATAGTACCATTAACGACAGTGACAGATAAAAGGAATCGAATGATGGTAGTAAATGCGAAAACTATATCACTTAAAAGGACAACTCAATACGGAGGCACTCAGCGTTAAAGTTTACGATTGGTTATTTCGGGCAATCCCCAATTAACCTTTTAAGTCGCTGCGACATCGGTAACACGCTCATAAATCGACTCTCTGTTCTCGATTTAGTATCGATCGGTAATTAATCGACTACGTTAATCGGTCGGGCACAACATTAATCTGGGATTCCTTATTCGAACGTGTTCGGAGTATAAAAAATTAATCTCGCTAATGAGCAATGAATTTGAACGGGTTCTAAATTCGAATGAATTTAAACAAATGGCGGCTTATTAATTTAGCTGTCAATTTTCCTATTGTGGTAATTAAGTAGGCATAGATAATAATCCGTTTATTCCGATGTAATTAGAACTAAAGCTTTAACACCGTATGTAGGCGGGAAAGGGCGCGTGTAATTTGTTTTTAAATAAAACGCATTAGAAACTAGAAAACACTAAAATGAAAGGTTTCTTCAAAGTACATCGAACCTGGTTCAAGACTTTTATTTTTATTGCCCAGGCCCAGCGATTTATAGTAAGTACCTATTGAAACCAAAAATACCTATTAATATTAAAAAAAAAACTTCAAAGTGACGCAAAGATCACAAAGTACGCAGCCTTTTTTTAAAATTCCAAATTAAACCGTCTAGGGCATAAGACCATGCTGCCTAGTCTTTAATACACACAGACATTCGTCTTCTTCCAGTGCGCAACCTGACATAACAAGCAGAGGAAACAAATCATTCAGCCCACTTTATATTGTTTGAAATTGACCACCATAGACAACTAGTTCATGGTCCTCGGATCACGCCATTACGTCGATGGATCGTCAATTATCGGCTGCGTGTGAGACACGCACTGTCATTATGGCGGCAGACCGTGTATTGAACTCAATAAGTGTGACATACGTACATACAAACATTTTTTTATATATGATACTGAGACTTGGAGATATAAAATATGGTATCTGACAGGGCCAAGTGAGAATTGATGAGTTTTAATCATTAGTTTAGAGCGTGTTTATACTTTTTAAAAGGTGATCTGAAAATACTAAGAGATATAAGTTTTTGATTAATTTGAAGATTTTTTTGTAAATTCTAAATATGATTTAACTTAATTTTGATACAGATCTTTATCGTTGCTGTATTGATTAGGTTGTATGAACATTAATAAAGAAAAAAGACCATTATGTCCAATGCATAATTAATTATGTGATCTTTATTTTTCGTATTTAAATCTATAAATACGTTTGGATTCCGGATTGAGATTATGGCAACCCCGTCTCTTTCCGTGGGTGTCGTAGATGGCGACTAAGGGAATATCAGGAAACGAGTTGCAGCTTTTAACTGAATAAACAAATCGTCAAACTACCATCTCACTACCTTTTTAATTAAATTTAAAACACAAAAGAGTTATTATTCCATCAAAAATGTTCGCCATTACCTTTTTAATGCCGATATAGTGGGGAGTAGACTCGCCGCGATCAATCATCATTACGATGTATCGATACATCGCGTGCGCCGTCCGATTAGATAATAATAGTGACGTAAAAAATAATAGACTATTCATAAGAGGCGCGATTATTTAATAATACTTCAGTATTAAGTTTTACTGGGCATTATAAGACTATAATGGCCGTGCCTATAGCAAGTGCAATAATTACCTCAATAACAATTGTCGATTCGACTTATCAAACTAATTGAATTCTATTTCCATTATCGATTATTTTAATTTGAAAAATGCTTCTGAGAATATTAATTTTCGATTGAACGAACGGCATTGTTAAGTAATGGTGCGTTTTTTGTTTAAATGTGAAATTTATTATTTTTCGAATTAAATTAAAATTGCATGGCAGTTGCTATTTTTTTGATGAGAAGGAATTCTAGTACGGTGTTGGTTTATAGGTCTCTCGTGATTTATGCAATTATTAATGGTCATCAGCTACAGATGGCTGAATGCATTTGTATTCAGGTATATTGTAAAAAGCTAAAGAAGTGGGATACTCAGTAGCTAAATATTACATTTGTGGTTAAAATTATAAGACTTTATAATCTGTGAATCATGGCGCAGTTATCATAAATACCTATACCTATTATGAATATTATAATTCACAAACGACATTTTTGGTCATTTAATTGTAAACAAGCAAGAAGAAAAAGAAGTATCGCTAATAATTTTGATACATGCTACAACAGTACAATGTATCAAAATGTTCAATACAGAAATAGCGAAAATAACTTTTTTTATTGATCATAGAAGCCTTTGTTATAATTAGCCATATCACCAACATACACACACACACAAATACAAATCTTTCCTCCTTATAATATAAGTGTAGATGTACAATGTACATAACCAAAATTTGTTCTCACATTCGCCAGCAAAACAATTCATGAAAACCGACTGACCCGTCCCGTCACTATCCTAGCATCGATACCTCGCATCGATTACAATCGCATCCCGCATCGATGCGCGGGCCGATGCCGATGTCCCGATGCCGCACCTGTTGCCCGATTGCATATTCATCCACCAATTGATTTCGCCCTACAGGTTAAACTGAAAAAGTGAAAGCGCCCGGCCGATTTGTAGCGGAAGCCATTTTAAATGCGATGGAAATGGCTTTTTGTAATCTATGTTAATCTCTTCCATCTTTGGTGGTGATTGGAAAATAGGCGGAATTTTGTCGATAGAATAGTAAGTGTTAGTTTATTGATGCAATATTTTTAGTCAGTGTTGTTTCTGGATTTAAAATAGGATCACTGCATCTCACCCCTTGGGTATTGGAAAACGACTAAGGAATCAGGAAACGAATAGAAGTGTTTACCTGAGTTAAAAAAAACCTACTGCGGTCACCAACGCGAATGACAAACGTGGTGTCTAAGACAAATCTTCATTAACCTTCCTTCGTACAGGTCTTTTATTTTATTTGAATAGGTATAAGAGAAAATGTTTTACAAAGATTGTACGTCCTAAGTATTGACTATCTTTAAGAGAGGTAGGGCATAGCGAATCTTCGCTCGTATTGAGCTACTCGTCCGGGGAAGGACCTCCACCCTATAGAATACCTCAGCCAAATGACCTCCGGGTCGTGTTTCTGCTGATGAGTAGGGTCTCCGGAGCTCGTGGGGGGTAAGGGTTGGGCCGGCATGGCAGTGGCAACTGACAGGTAACTAACCAGCTACTTGCCACTTGTCACAGCGACTTGGGCTTCTCTTTGGCTTTCCATCAGGCGTAGGGAAGCCATTATGTCGAGCTACTATAAAAAAAAAGTAGATATTATGGGATGTAAGGATGTCACTCCAAGCCGCGCTCATTTGACCGTGGTGCATCCTGCTTTAAATTATGGTTAGAACTTCCAGATGCTTGCACAAAGTGGCGAACAACTGAAGGGGCATATGTCCAACAGTGGACTGCGAAAAGATGATGATGATATCAAATAAATATAGTCGATATTACATCTAAGTAAGGGTTTGGGGCACTTCAAAGCAACTTCTTACACGTTCTTTAGCCTCCCCCTATGTAACATAAGGACCCCTTGGGTCTAACGAGAACAATCAGCGGGCCTTCAGGTTGAGGGCGACAGGCGCAATGGGTATGTTCTATTGTGCCTGTCGACCTAACCTTTGGACCTCACGACCGCTTACCATCAGGTGGAGTGAGGTCATCCAGAAAGCTCACCTTATAAAAAAAATCACCATCAGATAACCTGGGGTATTTGTAGTGGTGAATCAAAAAATTATCATACAAAAATCCAACCAAGCTATCACTATGTTATTATTAAGATATTACTCTTAATTCCTCACATGATTGTCCTACCGACTGCGGAATCTTCCCACAACACCTAATCGTACGAGTGATCGTCATCTGAGCTTAATGCTCCGATCATCACTTTCTTGGCCGATAATGAGCCTTAATATTCATAGTCCAAGGTCCAGATTACCTTGATCGGACGCCTTCATTCAGTGAAATATAAGACACAGAATGTATGAGTACAGAAGTTTGGGATTTGGATTGTGTTGTTTCAAATTTGCATTAACTGTGCGTAAAAACAGTCTTTCCGAACAGCTACGACTTGGGAACCTTCAAGAAACGAGCGTATTCATATTTAAAAGGCCGGCAGCGACCCTAAACTCGATTAGAGTTGTGAGTGTCCATGGACGGTGTCGACTGCTTACCATCAGGCATCACACATGCTCGTCTGCCGCCTCTTGCATAAAAAAAACAATTTTAGGAATGAATCGAGAAAAGACAATGTGCTTTAAATTTGATTCACTATCATCAACAGACCATTGAAATCCAATTGAATAGGCTTCTTCAGTTGTTTTGTCGCCACTTTGGGCAATCATCTGGAGGCCCATAATCGCCACGCTGAGCAGGCGGATTGGCGATCGTAGAGCGTAGCTTCTTGATCCGGTGTCGCTGCTGCCCATCATCGGCCTGTGATATTTAGCTACGACTTCAATCGCGATGCTTATATCGCCAGCAGTCGGTTGCCAGAGCCCCGTTTGTTATTCAGCAGGATGCACCACGGGCAGGTGAGGGTGGCTTTTAGCGATAAGATAGGTCGTGATGTAAGGGAGCCTACTACTTACTAAGTCTTAAATACTAAACTTTACCAAGTCTTAAATTTCTACTAAACTTTACTAAGGCGTATGGAGTCTGTGATTGAAAATAATTCATAACTGTCGTTCTCTCATGACGCATATCTATGGTTATTATCATCTCTGTTGTCTACTCTATGGCCAAGAGCTCCGTTCATGTCTCGGGGCACTCGCCTATACCTAATAACCGTCAATGATCGAGCCGATTGTGAAAAATATCATTAAAAAACCATCAGCGCGGTGATTTGACTCCACGATTCGTGCGGCCGCCATCACGATCGATTCTTTATTTTTTATTTTTATTTATTATTAAATTATTGAGATGCGGTTGCGCTGCCAGTTTTACTTCGAAAGTTTGGGGTTAAAAAGTTTTGACATCGATAATTTTAGGGTTGTATCAGTGAAATCGGTAAGACTGATTAGTTAAGGATTTTGCTGCTTACATCGTTAGTTTCACCTGCTTTTACCGTTTTTTAAAATCTCAGTTTTAGTTTTGGACTTGGACTTCGAATATTAACGAATGAAATTAGCACTAAGTTGATTTTTTTATTAGTGCTTCCCCGCTAGTCAGATGTCATTACTCCATTGTAACAATAATTTAATGTATTTAGATACTTACTTAGTCGTAGCTCTTCTAGAGTTCTTTGGCATTGATAGAGAAATCAATCGGGCGTAGTTTGTTCAATATAAGTATAACAATAAATTCAAAAAGTTTCTCAAAGGATTTTACTGCGATATCCTTAACAACTTATAAGGGAGGAAGTGTAGTCTTGTGGTTGATGCTCAAAAAGGTGACAGGTGTGATTCATAATTTTTTTTCGAAATATCAATAGAAAACTCCAATCTACGATCTAGCTAACGGATCGATAGGCCCCGCCCCCCTCAAACGCAGGGGGAGGGGCGCAAATCGAATTAGCCGCCGGATCGATTAGCCGACCGATCGGCAAAAAGCGCGATTAGCCGAGAACCATCGACAGCCGAAAAAAGGTAACGGCCGAGTTAATGGCGGTTTTTGTTCCAAATACGAAGATTTGAATTCGTAATTTGGAACCGCAACGTTCGAATCATTTGTCAGTGACAATTTTTTGGTTGCAATCGATTTTTAAATACAGGTTAAACTTTTTTGTGGCGGCCAAAGCTTCGGCTCACTTTTCGGCCGATAATAAGGTAATTCGGCCTCTTTAGGGCCTGTCCTTTACCCTGGGATCGCCGATTACGTGTGTTTGCGCCCGATAATATCGCAATAAACTGTTAAACTGTGCGGCGAACCGACAACATTGAGAGGAATGGTTTAATTCAGCCAGTCGTTCTGCAAATATCTGTGTCTTTAAGCAAGTCGTTACATAGATATTAATAAAATTAGCTTTAAGATAAAGGCAGTATTGTTTTTATTTTCACTTAGCTATCTTAACTAAATGAAAATGCAAATAATAAATACGCTTAAGCTACTAAACTTATTTGTTAAATTCCAATTAAAGTAATCTTTCATTTATCATTTTGAGATGAATTTGCTATGGATACCTTTGAATGAATTCTGCAGAAACGGAAAAGAAAGACGGTAAGAATACGTATACTTAATTAGTCTAATTTGTAAGTTAATTAATAAAAGGTTTGATACCAAAACCATGTGCAAGAGCTAGGTCAGTCTAAATGACAACAATAAACCGTGGGAGAAATACCAAAAAATAATCGCATAACCTCAAAAACGCCGGCCATTCCCCTCCAAATGCAACATAACCTCAAAAAAGCCTAAAAATACTTTGTTGCATTTCTGTGACGTCACAGGGTCGGATGTCACCGCTGGGAGAGGCGGCTTTTTGCCCGGCATTCCCGTATTCCCGTCTCAAGGGCGTGGGAGCCGATCGCATTCCGGGGTCGTAGGGAAATTTCGCATCGACTCGATTAATGGCCGAACGGTCGCAGCCCTAATTAACGATTTGATTTTTTAAAATTTCGAATCTCGCATTCGGTCTTCGTTTTATTTTCCGCCATTCTTGTTTGATCCGGGTAATTTCTTCAAAGGTTTGCAGCCATTGACTCCTTAAATCCTTGAAGATCAAATGCATCGTGATTAATTAACGGGAAATTTTATAATGTTCTTCAGTTAAATTGGTCTACACATACAAATAGAGGAATGTAAACTTAGTTAAATACCACAGACCGATGACGGGAAGCAGCGTCGCCGGAGCAAGAAGCTACGCGCTGCGATCGCCAACCCGCCTGCCTAGTGGCGATTATGGCTATATCCTCCAGATGTTTGCCATAAGTGGCGAACAACTGGAGAGGCCTATGTCCAGCAGTGGACTGCAATAGGCTGATGATGATGATAGGAAATTATACAATTGAACAATTGTAGTATATCGTATAGCATACATACATCGAGTTCAGATTAATAAAACGACTGGCAACGAACATTCAAAGCCGAGATGACAAAACTATCAGCGAATTCACATTTCTACATCATGCAAATTGCAGCCTCGATAAAGGGACACATGGACGACAAATTATGAACAATGGTCGTATTTAAGTCTATGCTAAATAAATATTCATTCGGCGGAGCGATGGCAGATACTAGTAGAAGCAATTTGAATGGTGCCTCCGATACTATTGTTCGCCGTTGCATTGATTAAGCGAAAGATTTACATACTGAGCGGGAACTGTATTTATCGATTAGGGATTTTCTTGAGGCCGCTCTTGGCTGGACATCGGTTTTGTATCAGAGTTTTACGGCAGGAATTAGCACGATAAGTAGTGTTGTACCCTTACAGGGTCTATGTTGTACTAGTTAGTAAGTGTACTTTGTATGTAAACTATCAATGAACATGGTGCAATAAATATATTCTATTCTATTGTTCTTACTTTGCGAGCAAATAGCGCCATCTAGTGCCAAACTCAGTTGACTACTGATAGAAAGCGAAAAAGAAGCTCAAGTCGCTGTGACAACGGGCATCTTGTTAGATGATCTGGTGGACAGTCACCTGTCAGTTGCCACCGCCATGCCTGCCCAAGCCTAACCCCCACGAGCTCTGAAAACCGTACTCATAGACAGAAACACGACCCGGAGGTCATTTTGCTGTATTCTGTAGAAGGTCCTTCCCCGGACGGGCGGCTTGATTCGAGCGAAAATTCGCTATGCCCTCATCATCATCATCATCAGCATATATCAGTCCACTGCTGGACATAGGCCTCTCCCAATGCTCGCCGCCTTGTTAGATCCTGGGCAGCCAGCCGTCCTGAGCAAATCGTCACTCCACCTAGCCTGAGGGCATCGATACCCCTAACCCAGGGCGTCCTATACTGGGGAACCCCCCACAGTGTTTGCGTCCACGTCGCGTTCCCCGGGCAACGTCGCGCCTGACCACCGTAACGGAGTGGCAGGCCGGCGGCTAAAGTTCACTGTGCTGAGCGATAACTGCGATTTGTGTGTGCTGCGTCTCAAGGTTTACCTACTCCCCGCCGGTCGAGGTATCTCCCGCGGGTGGAGCTGTGGTGCCCTGAGCCGCCCCCCCTGTCGCGTTTTAATCCTGTGTGTTTGTGGTCGTTCTGATCTTTATCTGTTTGTCATCTTTGTTTGTCTGTTTGTGTTGCACTATGTCTGCAAATGCAAACCGTGCGCAGTCTAAGACGGGAATTCGTTCCCGCTCGACTTCGCGGCGTCGTAAGGAGGAGTCTGGCTCCTCAGACGAGTCGCATGTGGAGGCCGGTGTCGGGGGTGGCAGCCGGCCCGCAGGAGTGGAGAAGTCCATCCCGCCTGTAGCGGGCCCAGTCAAGGGCAGATTGTGGGCCGAGGCCCTTAGGAAAAGGGAGCGGTCGGAATCCGACGGAAGCAGTGGCTCCCATAGCTCGTCGGCCGTGTTTAAGGCACCCGCGGCGCGCAGAGGCCGCAGTGCGGCCCGCGCGCCGGTGCTCCGGCTCCCTGGGAAAGGGAAAGAAGACGGCGAAGAGGCCGAAAAACGTGCCTCTGACCTCCTTGAGCGGATGACGCGGGCCTATAACAAGATCCGCTACTCTGCCAAGGAAGCGTCGGCAGAGGAATTGGCTGAGCTTGCCAGACTCGGCTCAGACACAGTTGCGCACTGTGCAGCCAAGTCTGGCAACCTAAAAGGCACATTCATACGTGGCCTCAACGAAGCGTCCGAAGTCTTCTCTGCGGTGGTCGATGTGCTTTTGCCCCGAACCACTGATGAGGAGACGAAGAAGCTACAGGCGCAGAATCAGCGTCTGTCTGCTGAACTGGCTGAGATCCGTGGCCAGTTCGACAAACTGAAGGCGGACATAGCTGCAAACGAGGCCTGTGCCCCCACCAGGGAGCAGACCACGCCGCTACCACCGACGACGTCGTCATCTTTCCCCCCAGTAGGAGAAAATGACGACATAATGCGCAATATGGCCCTAATGATGGGCAACATGCTTGATGCCAAGTTGGCATTTTTGAAGCCTTCGGAGCGCATACGCCCGCCGCTAGCAGCAGATGCCAAGGGGCGCAAGGTGCCCCCATCTACGCCAACCACGACGCCGACACCCACACCATCCAAGGCGCCGATAGCGGTAAGCCAGCCCGCAGCCACGACGTCGACTGCACAGGACGCCGCTAATAACAAAACGGGCTCAAATGTACCCGTAGTAGCCCAGATGCTGGTTGCCCCCACCCCTTCTGCACCTCGCCGTAGCAGAAAAAGGAGGGCCCCAAAATCAGTGGTGGTTCCTAAGGACCCAGCTCCCGGCCCCCTGCCACCTGCCCCTTCTTCGATGGAAGAAGGGTGGACAAAGGTGGTAAAAAGAGGCGGGAACTTAAAGACTCTGCCAGCGGCCACCAGACCGACTACTGGTAGCAAGCCTCCTGCACCTGCAGCAAAGCGCCCTGTCGCCCCGCCAAAACTAACTCCACCGCGGTCATCAGTTGTCGTGATGGCCATCACGAAGGAGGCGGAAGAGAAGGGGGCGACCTACGCCAAGGTTCTGACGCAGGCTAAAGCCAGCGTCAACCTTGGCGATCTCGGAATTAGCGCTGTCCGATTCCGAACAGCGCAGACGGGCGCTAAGATTCTCGAGATCCCCGGAGCTGCGAATGGGGACAAGGCTGCCCAACTCGCGGAGAAGCTCCGTGGGGTCTTCGACGAGACAGAGGTCCGAGTTTCATGCCCCGTCAAAACTGTGGGTGTGAGAGTGACGGGTCTAGACGACTCTGTCACCAAAGACGAGGTGGTGGAGGCCTTGGCCAAGGCGGGTGGGTGCCTTGATTCCACCATTTCGATGGGCACCATTGTCCCCAACCGCCGAGGAAGCAGCTCCGTGGTCGCCAGGATCCCAATCGCGGCAGCCAAGAAGGTTGCCGCGGGAAGGCTTCTGGTGGGCTGGATTTCAGCCCAGGTACAGGTGCTGGAGCAGCGACCGCAACGCTGCTTCCGGTGTCTGAGGGCTGGACACGTAGGAGTAACATGCTCGGCCGGGATTGACTGCAGTAGCCTATGCTACAACTGCGGTCAACCTGGCCACCAAGCCAGGAGCTGCTCCGCTCCCGCCCACTGCGCCATTTGTGCAGCGGCGGGTGCAAAGGCCAACCACAGGGCGGGGGGGAAGAGCTGCTCCCCGCCCAAGAGTGGTAAGAAGTCGGGCCAGCCGTCCAATAGGGCGGCATCGCCCCCGCCTCAAGCTGGGCCTATGGAGGTTGTTGACGTTCCCTTTGAAGTAGAATGCCCATAAGCGTCCTTCAAGCGAACGTCAACCACTGCATCGCTGCACAAGATCTACTTGTGCAGCACATGGTGGAGTGGGGGGCCAGCGTCGCTGTCGTCGCGGAGCCGTACTCCGTGCCACCGAGAAACGCCAATTGGGTGGCGGACCCAATTGACTCGGTGGCACTGGTTTCCTCGGGCGAATGCCCCTTGGAGCCCCTGTTTTGTGGCAGTGGCTATGTCGCTGCCAAGTACCGGGAGATGCTGCTGGTTGGTGTGTATTTCCCACCCAGCTGCAGTGTCGCGGAGCTTGAAGCCAGCCTTGATAGGCTTGGTGGATCCCTCCGGCGACACCAACTCCCGGTACTCCTGGCGGGGGACTTTAATTGTAAGTCCCCCCAGTGGGGCTCCAGAGTGACGGACAGACGCGGATCGCTCCTGCTCGAGTGGTCCGTCGTCCAGGGACTGTCCATCCTCAACAGGGGCACCGTGCCCACCTGTGTGCGGCCGCAGGGAGAGTCTGTGGTGGACATAACGTTCGCCACCCCTGCACTCGCACACAGGGTGCACGGCTGGATGGTGCTGGAGGAGGCGGAAACATTGTCGGACCATCGCTACATATGGTTCGACATTTCCGTCTCCGGCCCCCTATCGCCCGCTCTATCGCCCTCCCGCGGCCATGACAATTTTCCACGCTGGACTTTGTCAAGGCTTGATCGGGAGAAAGCGAAAGAGGCGGCGATAGTGGAAGCCTGGGTCACGGAGGGTACGGGGCTCACCGAGGTGGACGCTGAGGCTGAAGAGTTCCGGGGGGCCATGACGCGCATTTGTAGCGCGTCGATGCCCCGAACCGGACCTCGGCCTCCTAGACAGAGCGTCTACTGGTGGAGCCCTGAAATCGCAGCCCTCCGTGAGGCCTGCGTAAGGGCGAGGCGCACCATCCAGCGCCACCGGCGACGACGGCGACGCGATGTGGCCCAGGAGGCCCCGCTGCTCGACGCCTACCGAGCAGCGAAGGCAGACCTCCAGGAAGCAATCCGGGAGGGCAAAAAGCGCTCCAGGGACGAAATGCTATCGTCCCTGAGCCGGGACCCCTGGGGGCGGCCCTACAGACGGGCGAGGCAAAAGCTTCGCCCGTGGACACCCCCGGTGACTCTGACGCTCGAGCCAAGGGTCCTGCAGAGCGTAGTTCCTGCCCTTTTCCCAGTTCGAGAAGGGTGGGAGCCTCCTCGAATGTACCCGCATCCGCCAGCGGGTCAAGGATTCGAGGAGGTTACGGAGGAGGAGGTGAGCGTGGCTGTGAAGCGGCTACGCTCAAAGAGCGTTGCACCTGGCCCGGACGGTGTACCGGGCAAGGTGCTGGCCCTGGCTCTTGGTTGGCTGGAGGAGCGCTTTAGACGCTTGGCGTCTGAGGCGCTGCGCCAGGGTCATTTCCCGGCGGTGTGGAAGATAGGGCGCCTGATCCTGTTGAGGAAAGAGGGGCGCCCAGCAGATTCCCCGTCGGGATACCGCCCGATCGTCCTGCTGGATGAGGCCGGGAAGCTTTTGGAGCGTCTAATTGCTTCCCGCCTCAACCAGCACTTGACGCAGGTGGGACCGGATCTGTCGCCGTACCAGTACGGCTTCAGGTCCGAACGGTCCACCGTAGACGCCATCCTCCGTGTAAAGGGGTTGGCGGATCGGGCGGTGGCTGAGGGGGGAGTTCTGATGGCGGTGTCTCTTGACATCGCCAACGCGTTCAACTCCCTCCCTTGGCCTTGTATCCTGCAGGCACTCCGTCACCATGGTGTACCGGAGTACCTGCAGGCGGCGGTGCGCTCTTACCTAGAGGGTAGGAGCGTAGCCTACGAGGCGCGCACTGGCGTGGAGACCCACCCTATGTCGTGCGGTGTTCCACAGGGTTCGGTTCTTGGTCCGCTCCTGTGGAACATCGGTTACGACTGGGTCCTCCGCGGCCGGCTCCCGGCTGGCGTCGGTGTAACTTGTTACGCTGACGACACCCTGGTGACGGCCAAAGGGAGAACCCACGCCGAGGCCATACAGCGCGCCTCAGAGGGGGCGGGGGCAGTGGTCCGCCGGATCCGCGCCTTGGGCCTCAAAGTGGCCCTTGAGAAGACCGAGGCCATATGTTTTCATGGGCCTCGGCGCGCGCCTCCCACCGACTCTGTCGTGATGGTAGAAGGCGCGCGGATTCCCGTCGGCACAATCCTGAAATATTTGGGATTGTGGCTCGACGGGCGGTGGACGTTTAGGGGCCACTTCGAAAAGCTGTGGCCCAAGTTGGCGGGGACAGCGGGCGCATTAAACGGACTGCTGCCCAATGTGGGGGGGCCCTCTGCAGCGTGCCGGCGGCTCTACCTAGGCGTCCTCAGATCGATGGCCCTTTATGGGTCGCCGGTCTGGGCTGGCGCCATTACGGTGGAGACTTCCCGCGCGCTGTGGAGGGCCCAACGCCCCCTGGCGTTGAGGGCCATCCGCGGATATAGAACTATATCCGCGGATGCCGCCACTGCGATTGCCGGGTCCCTTCCGTGGGACCTGGACGCTGCCGTACTCGCCGCAGTCTACCTGTGGCGAGCCGAGCAGCGGTCGCGGGGCCTCCGGCCAGCGCCCGCCGAAGTCGGAGCGCAGAAAGAGGCCGTTGAGGCGGAGGCGCTCACAGTATGGCGTGAGCGCCTCGAGGCTGCCCCGTGGGGGCGCCGCACCACTCAGGCCATTGGCCCCATCTTGGAAGAGTGGATGCGGCGCCCCCACGGGGTGGTGACGTACCGGCTGACCCAGGTCCTCACGGGACATGGATGTTTCGGCCGGTACTTATGGAGAATCAGGCGAGAGCCTGATCCTCTATGCCGTCACTGCGACAGTGGCTCGGAGGACACGGCAGAGCATACGCTTCAGCATTGCCCTGCCTGGGCCAATGAGCGCTCCGTCCTCGTCACTGTCGCACAGGACCTCGACCTGCCGCAACTCTTGCGGCAGATGACGGCGTCGAAGGAGGTCTGGCGAGCGATGCTCGCATTCTGCGAGACAGTGATCTCGCAGAAGGAGGCGGCGGAAAGAGAGCGTGAGGCTGCGGTAGACGCGCCCGCTCTACGCCGCCCCCGGCCCGGGCGTCGCCGGAGGGCATACAACGCATCGTATGCCCTCTGAGCCTCTCCTTCGTGCCCCGAGTGGTGAGTGCGGGGGCGCGATCCACTCATAGGGGCGTAACGGTGTGGTGGGTGCAGCCACACCGTTGCACGAGGTCCGCCCGGGGAGCACTCTACTGCTCCCCGGATCCGGGGGCAGGGGTATTTGCCCTCTCCGGACCAGGAGTGCCGGCCGCTTATCATCTGCGGCTGGCCAGGGCAGGCAGGGATATGGCCGTATGCTTCGGCGCTACCCGTGTCCCTGCAACTTGCTGCCCACTGGCGACACAGGGGGGTTTAGTGGGTATGCCCTCCCTTTTGGGAGGTGTGAGTCCCACACACCATGCCGCCTCCCCCCGGAGACGGCATGAAGGTGCCTAATGCATTCCCCTCTTAAAAAAAAAAAAAAAAAAAAAAAAGGGCGTCCTATACTACGTTTGCAGAGACACGGTCTCCACTCCGGAACACATTTACCCCAACGGTTATCGGTTCTGCGGCTGATGTGGCCAACCCACTGCCTCTTTGGTTCTCTGCCGGATCACCTCGTTTCGGATTCGATCCCGCAGAGAGACGCCGAGCATAGCCCTTTCCATAGCTCGCTGAGCGAACTTTAATTTGTGAACTAGACGTACCGTGAGTGTCCACGTTTCGGCCCTACCTCTCTTAAATCAGCTGATGACAATTTGGCTACTGATACTGATGACCTTGAACAGGTGCATTCGCCAGCCGATCAGCGATCGCGGTTCGATTTCGCCGCATCAGTTATGGCGGTCATAAAACCTGTAATCGCTCCCCCGGGCTTTTATAGATGTTAATTGTTAGTTTTATTAAGTGGACTCTTTGAGCCCTTGCGGTGGTTAAATATAGTCTTAAGACGAGCTGGGTGGTTGGCAGGGTTGTAACGGGATTACATTTGTGTTTAATTTAATTAATATGTTCTGATGAGTACTTAGACAGGTTTTTATTACGCTTATTAGAAATAGAAATATACGCGACAGATTTTTGCGCGTCGTGTGCGTTATTGCATATAATTGCATCACAGACTAAAAAGTGCGTCACGGATAGTCTGTCGTCTGCGCTGCCCCTAAATGTCTCAGACGCAGACTCTATCGCACAAAGTCTGCGCTGCACTTAAAGTGACAGATAAGTATCAGCGTTATCAGTTAGGTAAAGAAAAAGATGTCTTTACTCTCCACAAGTTGTAGGTAGTCCAGAAGAAACGTGCACACAGCAAAACAAAAAACAAAATGTACAATATTATAAATAAATATCAGACAACATCACATACATTGCTCTAATCCCAAAGTAAGTAGCTTAAGCACTTGTGTTATGGGTATCAGAACAACAAAGGTACCACAAATAAATACTTAAAAACAAATATAAACACCCAGACACGGAACAAACACAAGTGTTCATCACACGAATATACAAAGTTTGCTAAAGCATCTTCTCGCCAGGAATATCAAATCCCCAAGAGTCACCCCTACAAGCTAATGATCCATTTATGACTATTGGATCCGATGGACGGTATTAGTTTAACTGTGGCAAATAACGATTGATTGAGGAGGCACCGATAGAAAATGTAATTGAAAATGTTTATTGACTCGTCCTGGCGTATAACCGCGTGTTTTATTACTGATAATTCTGTCTGTCCCTTGTATTAATCTTATTTAGACGATGTTAAAAGCAAATGGGGGTATTTATGGCGGAGGAAAGTATAGGGCGCTTGGGAGTGTAGTAACGAGATACAAGGGGTTTGTGGCTGTCAATAACTTACTGCTTGAAGATGAAAGTCTTCGATCGGTGCGTCTCACCGGTCACCCAACAATATATTCTGCTCTACATTATCAAATCATCATCATCATCCTAGCCTTTTCCCCGATTGTCTCACGGTCGGCTTCCTAAACTGAGAGATTTGGCGACGGCTAAGCTTTTTACACAGAGCGACTGCCATCAGACCTCCGCAACAATTAGGTCCTCCACATTATCAAATGTGGTGCCGAAATGTAGTATGTACAAGCACTTGCAGTGGTCCACAAGTAAAAAAATTACATTTGACTTCTGATTTATTTGTAAAAAAATCTACTACCAAAAAGAGCTTTGCTCTTGTCGGTGGAGCAATTTCCACTCCTCCCTGGACTCCGCCAGCGCCTTCAACTCCTTGTACGTCATGACACACTTTACGAAAACTATACTAGAAGGTAAAATAGAAGGCAGGACAGGAAGAGGGAGGCCAAGACGAACAATTACACAACAGTTGAAGGAAAAAGTCTAAGTAAGTTTATTAGTTGTCTAGTATCTATCCCTGATATAAGTTTCTGCTTAGTTTGGGACTGGATGGAGCTGTGTAGACCGTGGCATGTCTTTGGTTATAATTTTATAATTAAGCGTTAACAGTTTCATCATTTGTCTAATTATTTTTTATACTTAGCTTTAAGCAAAGTAATTTTCCATGCGACGACCGTACTCTGTTTTTATAATAATGAAAAAATTACATACTAACAAAATGCCATCTTTACATTCACGCTAAACGCTACCCTGACGTATGATTATGATACTTCCACCATTTTAATAGCGAAAAAAGATGGCGTCTCCGTTTCGAATGCGCGGCAAAACTGTATAAATCATAAAATGGCGGTCTCGTAATTGACATTAATAAAGATACACTTCCGGCGGCTAGATTGTTCATTAGAAATCTAATCAGAATGATAGAAATAGAAAACAAACTGTTCGGATTCATCTGTTGGATTAAGAGATTTATTAGTTTACTGCTCGCTCGTTTATCGGACGGGGATTAACAGGCTGAAGTGCCTGTGGGTAGGGCACATAGTGCGAAGAAC
This sequence comes from Conogethes punctiferalis, assembly GCA_031163375.1. Lineage (NCBI taxonomy): Eukaryota > Metazoa > Arthropoda > Insecta > Lepidoptera > Crambidae > Conogethes > Conogethes punctiferalis. Next base: position 609,786 of record CM062097.1, on the reverse strand, counting down.
CGTTGGCGATGGCCGTTAGAGCCGAAAAGTTCTAGACTTTTCCATGACATGGCGAGGTGCACTGATGACATAAAAGTCGTAGGATGGGGCTGGAGGTTGTAAGGGTGCCCGTGGTGCATCCTGCCGCATAACAAATGCAGCTCTAGCAACCGAATGGTGGCGGTATAACCATCACAATTGAAGTCGTAGCTATTTAGCTGCTGCCCCTCATCGGCCTGTGGTATTTACCACAGGCCGATGAAGGGCAGCAGCATCACCGGAGCGGGAAGTTACGCCCCCTGGTTTGTAGGTAAATTCTCCAGATGTTTGAACAAAATGGCGAACAACTGGAGAAGCCTATGTCCAACAGTGTCCAGTGTGACCCAAAAATATAGCAAGGAGATAAATAAAACAAAAAGTTCCAAGCTAATAAAGAGTGAGTGTATTTTGCACCTTATCGACTCCCTTAGTATAATTCACGGAACGTAATGCACTCGCGGTTTAATATAGGACAACGCCATCTATTGGTTGAACTAAAAACTAAAGTAAATTATACCGAATATACAATTGATTTTGTAGTTAATCTTAGCATGTAGAAAGTGTATTTTAAGTAAATTACATATTTAAATTTGGATATTAGACATACCGCCCACCATGGACAGCATGTCCATCAATACCTACAGTTACATTATGAGACAATTGCTACAAAATCCTAACCTTAATGCCTTAATAATTACAATGCACAGTTATACATAGCAATAGTGAAACCGTTATAGTATTCATAGAATAAAAAGACAAAGAACTAAAAATAAACACAAAAGCTAAAAAAACTAAACTAAATTCACACGACATTCTAAACATCGTCTCTTTTTTTAAACAACCACAACAAAACTCAACGAAACAAAATGGTTTTTAAGCTGTATGCAAAACATACCAAATCTCAATAAACTTAACATATTATCTAGTTCAGCAAATGACAATTAATATAAATCAGTGTATCCTTAACTAAGACAAAGGATAAACAATTCAAGTTAACATTTCATAGGCAAAAAATTAAAAAACCTTAACTATTGTACCACCGTAACAACAAATAAAATATAAAAGTCACATAGGTACGTTACTTGCACAATAGGTAGGTTCAGCAAGCCACAGGTAAAACGCACAACTTTAAAAAATGGGTCTTTAGTCGCAGAGTCATTGCAAGCCTAGTAAACCCGTGATTAAATCCAAATCTCATTAATATCAAACGTATGCTTCTTAGTAATAATTATGTCTTACAGCCACCGTGTAGGAGGAAGATCATCCTCTTTTACTAATAACAAACTTTATGCAAATGAATGGACTATGTACTAAGTACTCCTGGGACTACTTTCGCCTATATTCTTTGAACATCCTGTGCGTCAAATGCCAACGTAGTTTTCAATAAAACTATCTTGTATTTACATTGGATGACTCATACATTACATAAAAGAAAGAATAAGGGGATTGCCTATAAGAAAATGGCCCGGAGTAAGAGCACAAGGATCATTGAAACTAAGCATCACTGTATCACTAGTTTGTGAAATGGGTCTCTAATTAAGACATGTCTCAATTCGAGCCAACACGAAGTGATATCTTCAAATGTGAGAGTAGAGTTTCCCACGACTCTAGTTAAGCAATTTTTGTGGATTGAATACCAGCCTCACCTAAACGGCCGAAATTATCATCACACGTACAGTACTGAAACGTGGGAGTTTGAGTTACCCGAGCTAGTGGAAGTTGAGCCATAAGCTGATCTGCAGGTCGTTGACAATATCTAACGCAAACCAAATCCACACAAGAACACACGCCTTCACTATTCTTACAAAATTAATGATCCAGTACTTTGTCTTAAGATAGCTCACCGCAAGCATCACCTGAGAACTGACATGGGTCGTTCGTTCATGAGCATCTTTAACCAAACAATCAGACAAATGGAATTTGCATGGCATCAGAATAGGCAATCGCGGCCGCAACATCAACTGTGAGCTCTGTTTCCTGCCGCCCACCCTGAGGACTCCATCATCATCGAGATATAGATTGGGACTATTGATAGTACGTCTCCTGCTAACCTGATGACCTTTGGAACCAAACTTTATTTCAGGTTTGAAATTATCAACTTCATCTTGCATACTTAACATGAAAGTGGTTTGCTGCCATACTGTAAGCCATTTGATAAAAATAGGACATGTTTGTCGCCTGGCTTTATTGGAAGCTACGACTATGAATCTCCAACAGTAAAATATAACGCTTATCAGAAAGGAATAAAATCTACCACTCAACCCAACCTCTTCAGTACGAGTAATGGCAAATAGATTTCTTTTTGATTTTCTTTCTAAATTTATGTCTTGGCTGCAGCTATGTGGACTGTATTCGATATGCTCTTCTGCTAACCAAGACGGACCATACTCACGAGGAGGATCAGAAGAGTTGAGTGGAAGCCTCACAATATAGCGATCTTTAACATCTGTTATCGTCGATTGATTTGATTGGTTATAAAACCGCTCACATTCTTGCTCCTCTTGCATCGTTTTCTTACCAACGATAACAGATGGATCTGATTCTAATTCCGAAAAATCCTCAAGAAAACTGTTTTCGTCTGTACGTGCGTGCATACTGATTATAGTATTATTCATACACAACTGAGAACTGTCTACAGATTCCGACTGAACCTGGCCAGACAGTATCCACCCAAGACGTGTATTTTGAGCTATGGGTGTGCCTGGTGTATTCCTCACCAACCCTTCTACTAATATCTGGCTGTGAATATCAGCTCCTAAAAGAATGTCGATATTGTTAGGAGTGTGGAAAGTGGGGTCAGCTAACTTTAATTGAAGCAACTTTTGACATGGCTGAATCTTAATCTTCCGCGATGGGATATCCGATGTCAATTTGCTTAAAACGTGTGCTCTTACAGGAATGACAAAAGTAGGATCATGAATCGAATGAAGCCTAAAATTCACCGTTGCTCTAGAAACGATGTGATCGACTCTATCACCTACGCCTGAAATTAATGTGTTACGGGGAACACGTTGCAAGCCTAGCGACTGAACTGCAGATTCGGTAATAAAGGAAGCCTGGGAGCCCGGATCTATCAAAGATCTAAATGTAGAGAGCTTACCAGACTGTGACTCGACTTTAACCCTAGCGGTAGCCAAAAGAATCTCGCTTTGACTGTGTGAATGAAAAGCTGCGACATTATCGATTTCACAGTCAGAGAGAGATGTTGAGACATTATCGACTACACTCTTGTCAACTGAGGGACTATCAACATTATCTTCAGTTGACTTGGGTACACTTGGATGTAAAAGGGAATGATGCTTCTTCCTACATATGCGGCACCTAGAAGTTTGACGACAAGTAAATACTGAGTGACCCGGACACATACAATTGTAACATAAACGACTGGTATGAACAAAATCACGACGTGCTTCTACAGTTTCGACGGCAAAGGTTTTACAGTTACACAACCTATGACTCTCTGAGCAGAACGGGCATGAAGTAGATACAGCATGATGAGCAATTACCGTGGTACGAACTTGTGCAGGCCTTGATTTAGGTGTTAAAAATTCTAAGGATCGAAATCTATGCTCCAAAAACGATTTAAATTGAATCATAGAAGGATGATCGTCTGAGCTACCGATTTCGGCTTCCCACAACTTACGTGACTCCGGGTCCAACTTGGCGCTAATAATGAAGATGATTATGACATCCCAGGAGTCAGTAGGAAGACCAAGGTTTTTTAAACCGTTTAAACAGTCGCAAGTAGTATCTAGCAACTCCTTAAGGCCTTTCGATGACTCACTTGCGATAGTACTTTGACCTATAAGACGCGTGAATAAACAATTCGATAAATATTTTTTATTGCTGTATCTCCTATTTAACAAAGCCCAAGCATCACAGTAATTTGCGTCCGTTACAGGGACATGTCTTAGCAATTGCTCTGCTTCGCCCGATAAATGAGCTTTTAGGTAATGCAATTTATGAACATTTTCTAAACTAGTGTTCCTGTGAACGAGAGATTCGAATAAATCTTTAAAAGTGGTCCATTCTGTATATTTACCACTGAATGTGGGAATGGTTATCTTAGGTAGTTTTAATTATTTTGTATTATTAGGTAAAGATACCTATAATATTACTTTTTTCACAGAATGTTTAAAGAGCTTAGCAGATCTTTGGCACAAACTGATGTATTAACTGAAAATGGAATTTATTAATATAATCTATAAATCTCAAGTATTTTTCAGTCGTATTTCGGTCTGTAAAATGGATATTCATTATTTACATGTTATAGTATTTTATGTGATTATAAAATTACATGAAATGCCCTAGTCTAAACTCTTACTGATTATCATCTTACTTGTTTGTCATAGAGATGTTAAAGTCTTACTGCAGCATTATATTCAATGACATAATATATTCCATATTTTTTTAATTTGCATTTGCTTTAAGGAAATTAGCGATTCTAAGAGAAGGCATGTTGAGATACTCTTATATTTTTTTACAAAGTTATGGTATATATATTATACCTACCAAATACCGAATCCGGCTCGAAGGACCACAATGTCCAGTGTGACCCAAAAATATAGCAAGGAGATAAATAAAACAAAAAGTTCCAAGCTAATAAAGAGTGAGTGTATTTTGCACCTTATCGACTCCCTTAGTATAATTCACGGAACGTAATGCACTCGCGGTTTAATATAGGACAACGCCATCTATTGGTTGAACTAAAAACTAAAGTAAATTATACCGAATATACAATTGATTTTGTAGTTAATCTTAGCATGTAGAAAGTGTATTTTAAGTAAATTACATATTTAAATTTGGATATTAGACAAACAGTGATAGGCTGATGATGATGATGATGATGATGGGACTGGTTACGGGCAGCTTGCAAACAGCCGCTAGAGAAGTTTTTTAAATGGTTCTGGCTATCTTGCAGACAATAAAGTCATTACTCTAAATGATCCATTTAAAAAGCGAATTCAAGATATTGAATTAAGTTCAATAAAATTATACTAACATAAAACTAAAAATTCGATTTAAAAGCTATTTGCAATCATATCAGTTTACTGCTTGTGGATAATGGCATCATTATCTACAATTATTGTAGTTTCTATCATGTTTTATAAGATGGCGCCAGGTAACCGGAGGAATGATTTGTTTAAAATTACAGTAAAAATATTAAAATATGAACTCTGTATTTTGACTGCTTCATTAACAGCCTTTATTAAAAAAAACAGAGGCGACTGAATTTTGACAGTAAAAAAGGATTGAAAAAGAAGTTCTCTATGTAAGAAGGTACAGACTTATAGTATTTTATAGATCGTATCCTGTCAAGATTTAAATCTAGTATCATAATTGGCGAACAGCATAACAAAAAAATGTTCAAGATAATTCTACGTACAAGTCTACAAACTCTTATTTATCGACCTCTTGCTTAAGAAGACCATAAACATATTACTAGTATTATAAACATTTTGCTTTGTAGCCGCTCCGATCCGAATAGTCACAAACGTAACAGTTTATTACCAATTCGAAGACGATTAATTGTATTCAGTAGAATGCTTGTCAGTTCTATAAAAAATATAAACATCACTTTTTACTGATGTAAATAAATAAACAAAACTATCACCTCTTTCAAACCTATTCCATTTGACGTCTCGCCTACGTGATACGAATTCTCTCCTTTTGTTTACGTCGTTTTTGAATTTAGAATTGTTACTGCAGTTCTAATTTTGAATTTGTTATTAGTTCCCGGTAAACGGCATTCGTAATCTGTATTGGTGTCGCTTTTGTTTTTTTTATTACGCCCTAATGTGGATATTGAACTTTAACAGGCAAAGGTAATTTTGTTTACATCCTCAGTACCTAATAGAAAGTAAAATGTTATGATTTCTATTTATCGCCTTGCATTAGGTGTATTCAATGTACCTATTATTACTCATGTAATTATTTTTGATATCAACAAACGGACGAAGTAAGAAACCGTTATATTTTCAGTCGCTATGTTTCTTAAACAAACTCAAGCAAAGGAATATTCCAACAGCCTTGAAGACCTATCGATTCATATTCCAAACACAACAACAAAAAGATTTCTCAGACGATACGATACGATTATTCGATAACGGTACACAATCGCATCGGTGATCGAACGATTACTCGATATTAGCTTACATTATGCGTAGCTAATTGACTTACACCGTCGCGACGTGTCGAGTGTCATAGATCACCGATTGTCTATGGAATTATGGGTTCGGATGATTATACCATAGATTATAGGTTACTATTGATAGGTTGGGTGGTAATTGTTTGTTTTTGTTAACAGACATTGTTTTGTATTCATAATTATCTGGTAATACGTGTTTTGAAATGCTTACTAATGAACTAGTGTATTCAATTCGATAGGTATTCTTATTCTTTTTTGTACAAAAGTAGAAAAAATTCTACTTTACACACAATTTAGGTGGTCTTTTCGCCAGTGAGCTAAAATTTAAGCGATCTCTTATAGCGATTATAACCAGATAACTTCTAAGTAAAACGAAATTAACTTCTGTACCAGTCAACTGGGCAACGCATCCAGCACTTGTGGCTCGATCGACTGGCTCGGTGGCTCAATTGGTAGTGACCTCTGCCTTCTGAGCCAAGGGTCGTGGGTTCGATCCCCGCACATTAAAAACATTTGTGTGCATGAACATGTTTGTTTGTATTGGTCTGGGTGTTTTCTATGTATAATATGTATTAGTAGTCTATCAGTTGTCTAGTACCCATAGTACAAGCTTCGGCTTAGTTTGGGGCTAGATGGCGCTGTGTGGCCCAGCGTGGCATGTCTTGGGTTATTTACTTGCCAGCCGTCCTGCTCAAACTCACTCCACTCAACTCAACTCGTCACTCCACCTGGCCTGAGCTCCTACACTACGTTGTCTATGTCCAACAGTGGACCAAAAACCAGTTACAAACACCTTTCCCCTCCAAACAACCTTTCGAATTTAAAGTTTCAGTAGTATCATCATCATCATCAGCCTATTACGGTCCACTGCTCGACATAGGCCTCTCCAGTTGTTCACCACTTAGGGCAGACATCTGGAGGATATACCCATAATCGCCACGCTGGGCAGGCGGGTTGGCGATCGCAGCGCGTAGCTTCTCGCTCCGGTGATGCTGCTGCCCGTCATCGGCCTGTGGCATTTAGCTACGCTTTCAATTGTGACGGTTATACCGCCACCAGTCGGTTGCCAGCGCCTCGTTTGTTGTTCGGCAGGATGCACCACGGGCAGGTGAGGTTGGCTTGGAGCGAAAAGATGATAGGTCGCTCTCTTACATCCCAATTCAGTAGTGTAACCAGTAGGATTTCTAAGTTGCTATGACCTTCAGGGCATACGCACCGGGTCCTTAGCCCTCAACCTAATAGGCTTAAGGAAACACACTCAACAATGACGTTACATTCTGATTAATTTCGCAACATCCTCCGCCCGATAACATCACTTGTACAATGGCCGACCTTCAGAAACGCCATGAAACAATAGTGCAATTATTGACCATGGAAGTTGGTCTGATCGGCTATCTGCACTAATAATACCAAGGTTGAGGTGATTCAGGGCGGGTGGGCTTTAAATGGAAATTAAAACTAGGCTTTAGTAGTGGATTCCGCTAAACAACGAAAAGGAACGAAATTTAGGAAGGCAAAAGATTTGTCACAAAATTTAGGAAGTTCTTATTAGTTTTTGCTTATGTACTTTGGGGGCCCCTATGGCTTGGGGGCCCCGTATAATTGATACGGCAGATACGGCGGTAGCTACGCCCCTGCTGCGTCTGAGACATTTAAAAAGAGCGTCTAGCTCCGCCGACAGAATGATCGAAGATGTACGTCGTGTGCGTTGAGTCTGTGAAATATCCGCGACAGAATTTTGCGCGTCGTGTGCGTTACTGCATATAATTGCAAAAAAGTGCGTCACGGATAGTCTGTCGTCTGCGCTGTCCCTTAGAGGGGCGTGGCGCTATCACGACACCTAACCTCTGCTAAACAATAGTCATTACGGCTTGTGGTTCGGCAACTATTAATTGATTTGATCGGCCCTTATCTGATATTAGGCTCGTATTAGCGAGGGTCGAAGGGTACGCCGTGATAGCTCGTAATGGACGCCGTTGTAGTCATTAAAGTGGGTTGTTGGTTTTGATTATGGCATTATTACAGGTGTGTCATTGATTGGGACAGCATAGTAATAGATGAAAGCAAAAGGTTGAATTGTGTCTATGAAGAGATTGTTGTGTCTCAATATCTAAGAATATTGATACCATAATTGGAATCTTATAAGTTTTGTATTTGCAATTCCATCTTACTCTCCAATTTGAGTACGAAGTTATCTCTAACATAAAAATTAGGACAGCTTCTTTCGTTTAAAAGCTACCAGAGGTTGCAGATAGGACAAAAGGTTTCATGATGTTCCAAAAAATAGTATTATCATAATTTACTTGCCCTACTTCCATTATCCAGGGTTCATACAATATGCTTTCTTCTTTCATTCATTCCTATCGACCGTAATGGTCCAAGAAATGGTAAATTGATTTTGGTCTCATATTGTTTCAGAATATTTGTCAGCCCCTGAAAAGCATACAATTTATGTACAAGAAAGCAGAACTCGGTTTATAAACATGGCAGGCCCTTTTTAGTGGTCTTCTTCTAGAGTCAATGGTACTTACTTCACCTCAAACAGAACCAGTCCAAAACCTGGCCACTTGGATGCTTTTTAGTGGTGTAAAAAGGAATAAGTTGCAAAACTCACCTGTTGCCAAAATTGCGCTAGTAGATATATCCTCTCCTTCTTAAAGAGCCAGTCCATCGAGTGCATAGCTTGCACCTCCGCCTCCGGTGCGGCGGGCAGACTGGCCGCGCCCGTCGGGTGCATCCGGACGACCGCGCGCGCCGGCGACTCACCCCCGACTCATCCCCACCACTACACGCGCGCCTTTATATACCGCACAATCCGTACACCGCATTCTAAATTCAAATGATCAAAAAGACGCGCCAAACTTCTATCGATTGTTCTTTTCTTCGCGTGTACCTGCAACAGAAAAAGGTCGGATTGAAAGGCGAACTTTTCGATACAATTGCGAGTTAGACAATCGGATTTCGTGCCGAAACTAATTTGGGTTGTAGGGTTCGATGCTCAGTCCGATAGGTTGGTGAAAAAAAAAAGAAAATTGACAGGTTCGTGACGGTTAAATACCGGTGGCGCGTTATAGAACGCTTTTAGTCTATGGATACGTTTCGCTGTGGAAATGATTAGTTAGTGCAAATAGTTCGAGACGTCTAGGAGACGTTGAACGTTCGAGTTGCGATGTTTTGTGAATCGATTACGGAATCCGCTGACATCTCGTGATCAAGAAATATTTATTCGTTGCATTTTGTAGCTTTTCGGTTTGATTGTCTTCCTTTGATTTGAGAACCGGTAAAATAACTTCTGTCTTGCTTAAGTTGTGTAATAAAATTTAACTACTTTGTCTAGTTTTAAATCAATTGCACGGTTTAGAGTATTTGTCTATTTATACTCGTACCATGTTAATCATTGATACTGAAATATTAGCATAATTGTATAATAGGAAGTAAAAGTCAAATAAACCATTAAATACATTATCTCAAACTAAAGTGATATTTGTTTTGCCATTCTTGCCATGAGACTTAACTTACACACAAACATGTATCTACGGACACACTCAAACATACACGGACACACAATAAAAATAAAATGTGGTGCAATTGTAATTGATATCCAAGATACAAGCCTGCTTAGTTTGGATATCTCTGGTATTTCTGTAAATAAAAAACTTTGATTTTGATTTTTTTTTGATTTGATGGCAAGAATGGTAAAACAAATGTCTGTTAAGCCTCGTTTTAACTCAAATGTTTGGTGCAATAAAGGCTAATTATTAAAACTTTCATCTCTAAAAATAATGACATAATTGAGAATATCGAGAGCTTCTCCAAGAATACTAAGACTAATTTATTAGAAAAAGTCCTCAAACCAAAATGGCGCTTATCCAAAATGGCCACTTTATCGCACCTCGAAAGCTACTAAATTAAAAAACCACCCTAAAACTTAAAAATTAAAACGCCACCTTTATCTGCGGATCAATTCCCCTGTTACTAAAAATCGTTAGATAGTATCTGTGGGGGGTGGGGGGGCGGTGCGACGGTAAATCGCCGAAACAATCCGAAACGTACCGGTACAAAGGCGAAACAGCTAAAAACTAACTTATCGCCACCTGAACAAAGAGCTCTAAACCACGACTTGTAAATTTGAAACGGCGGCGCGAGCTGCGAGCGGGAGCGGGGGACTTTTGTTTTTTTTTTGTTAACTGCCTTTTGTGTCACTAGATGTCACCTGTCATCCATTAGATGTTATGACCAAGTTACAAATAAAACCTACTGCGGTCACTTTTAAATTATTCTCATTTTCTATCAGTCATCAAACCGCTTGCTTGTCGTTGGGGGTGTTACGTAATGGATGTATGGGAGCGGCCTATCATCCTTTCGCTCCAAGCCAACCTCACCTGCCCGTGGTGCATCCTGCCGAACAACAAACGAGGCGCTGGCAACCGACTGGTGGCGGTATAACCATCACAATTGAGGGCGTAGCTAAATACCACAGGTCGATGATGGGCAGCAGCGTTTACCGGAGCGAGACGGTTTGTCCTGCGATCGCCAACCCGCTTGCCCAGCGTGGCGATTATAGGCATAGCCTTCAGATGTTTGGCGAGCAACTGGAGAGGCCTATGTCCAGCATTGGACTGCAATAGGCTATATATGATATATGAGTGTCACTGGAGACGCAATGTATTCAGCTAGTGGACGGAAAGATTAAATCTTTCGAATACTTATATGAATTAAATTAATGAAAATCGACTTTGACTAATAAATAATTCGTATATTCAAACACGGGAGGGACAAATAAATAAATAAATAAACTAAGACTTTCTTTCTCTTCTTTTTGACTGGCTCAATGTCGCATTTGGTAGTGACCTCTGCCTTCTGAGTCAAGGGTCGTGGGTTCGATTCCCGCACAGTACGAACATTTGTGTTTATGAACATGATCTGTTGGTATTAGTCGTGTTTAATATGTATTTATTTACTTAAAAAAAGTATCTAAGTATGTTTATCAGTTGCTTAGTATCCATAGTACAAGTTTCGGCTTAGTTTGGGGCTAGATGGTGCTGTGTGGCCCAGTGTGGCATGTCCTGGTTCATTTATTATTTCTTCTTTCTTTCTAATGCCAAAACTTTCTTGGTGCGAACGGCCAAACTATGGAACTCCTTGCCGGACTCTTTGTTTCCGGAGACATATAACCTTAAGGTGTTCAAGGCGAGAGTGAATCGGTATTTTCTGGGTAAGCGTGCTCCATCGTAGGTTTCAATATCACTTAACACCAGAGGTGAATTGTGGCCAAGCACAAACCCATAATGGATAAAAAAAACGCTACCGCTTCGTCCCCGGCCACGGGCCGAAGGTGGCCGGCGGGCGAACCGGTGAATTACTGGCGTGTCAATCAATAAACATGATAAGTGCGGGTGTTCCGTGCGGCGATATGCAAACACGCCGCGCGCGATCGATGCCGAGTCGATACGCTGCCCACTTTTATTGACCTCACTTGTTTCAAAGAAGAATAAACAAACACTGGCCGCTTTTATTGACCTCTTTTGTAGTTTAAAAAGAAAAATAAACACACACTGGCCACTTTTATTGACTTGAGTTGTTTAAAAATAAGAATGAACACACACTGGCCACTTTTATTGACCTCAGCGGTTTTTTCAAAAAGAAAAATTAACATTTATAGTATTAATAACTACACAACAATTAAATCTGTGCCCTTGATACACACTTATCATTTTAATTGACCTCTTTGTTTGCTTAAGAAGAAAAATAAACACACACTGGCCACTTTTTTAATCTCAGTCGTTGTTTAAAAAGAAAAATAAACAGTTTTTGGCTACTTTTATTGACCTCTTTAAAAACTACTTACATTAGTCGTACTAATACGAGTATTATAAACGGAATAGTTTGTTCTCTATCCATTCATTGAACATCTATTTTGACTGTTTCCTTGCAGAATGGCCACTTTGGCTAACATCAGGTCATCTTCTGTCATGACTACCAATTAATTATTTATCACGTCACTTCCATAACGTCAATTTAAATATGTCATCTGTCAACTGTAACTATTCCACATTTAAAATACGTCCGTTAACATTTCGTCCACGACTGTCACAAACACATTGAACTGTCAAAATTATCACTAAAATTTAATTAACGAAAGGTAATAACTATTTTTTTCCGTGTTAAACTCGGCGTCTCCCCCACAGTGAGTCATACACTCCCATACAGAGCTGTCAAGTTAGTCAACGGTGTATGTTTAATATTCATTAGAGAGATCGACTGATAAGAGAGGGATAGTATTGATACGGTTTGTTTGTGGTGTGTTTGAATGGTTAATTATAGTTAGTTAGGTTGGATTTTTAGTTATGAAGAAGTAATAGGCCTGTTGCCGTAAAAAATGTAATTAATTCGTCTTTTAAATGGTTCAAAAATAAAAGACACGTTCTATTTTTTCATTTAGGCCAAAAATGCCAAAGATATAAAATTGCGCGTGACGTCGAAGAGTGGGAGTTTTTTCGCCACTATGTGACGTCAAGAACCCCCACTCCTATGTTATGATGCCTTGTATTTTTTGTTTAAATGAAAAAAGAAAAAATACGTGTCCAATATATTTTTATAATCTAAAATACGGACTAAATAAAATGAAATTATTTTGACCCTGGAAACATTCCCATTAGGTTTGATGTTCTATGGATTTTTACTTTTTCAGACGCTCGTAGTTTTAAATGCCCGATTTATGATTGTGATCACTATCTATGACCTTAGAAGAACTGCTGGCAGTGACTGGATGAGGAAATCCCGGGATAGAGAAATGTAGCGCTAATTAAAGGAAGCCTATGTTCAGCAGTGGACGGACTAAAGCTATTGATTTGATTTGATTGACGTTGACCAATAGTTATCTTTTTTCAGATATGAATCACCTTTACAGTCATTACTTGTAGTATTTTACCCATAATTTGATTGGGAGCAAATGATATTCATATTTATTATTATTTATGCAGTAAAAAGTACACAATAAACATTTTTTAAGTTAAAAATAGTTGAATCAATAATAATCCCCTTCATAAATGTATTGTGAAGTTTATTTTCTGATATTTTATTTTTACAATCGAAGGAAAAAATATACGAGTTACTGGCTGCTACCGAACACTATCACATTTGAAAATCGAACAAAGTGCAAATGAATGTGCCTTTTTAAAGAGGGCATTTCAAAAATCGAACGTCTTGGGGTTAGCGGCAAATGTAAAACAGTCGCGTTCAAAACAAATACTGTTCTTTATGTTATAGACATAAGGTTTCTATTAGATTGTTAAGCATTTCTCGATATGCGATTGTAAATTTGTATTTGATACTGATCTTTTGGAACAGCTGCGGTTAGCGTAGAAGAAAACCATCTTTTTTTCTATAGAAATAACGTCGATTTTGAAATGGCGAGCAGTTGTCAACCGCCGAAGTTATCTTTGCGTTTGATAGCTTCAGTGTGTAAGTTTGGAAGGCTTAATTACGAACGGGATAAGGGTCATTTTCAGTAGTCGTGTAGTTGTGTCACGGCAAACGTAGGTTTGTTCGATAGTGATCTACGGAAGAAGTCGCGTGCTTTCGGCCGTTCGTCGCTCTATTAGGGGTAACAACTTTATTTTTCGGCGATACCAATATGTTCGTTTTACGTATAAAATATAAATCGTTGGAAATTATTACGCAGTATTAGAATTGTAAATTTGTCGTGTTTAAGTGGTCTATTGAAGATAGTAGATGCGATTGAAATACGAGTATTTAATGACGAATAGCATCGACGTTTTAAATTAACGTTGTGGTAATTTTGCAATAAATTTTACTAATGTTTTAAATAAAATCGGGTTTGTTTGACACCATCACTTTTAATTTAACGTTCAGCAAAGATTAATTTTCTTTCGCTGCCAGTTTCATTTAGTAACACATATTTTTTTAATTTACAAAACCACATAATATATCGGTATATATAAAATATCGGTCTAAGACATTGTTAGAAATGCCTTGCATTCGTATATAACTAAAATCGTAAATATACTAGTTCGCTTAATAAATCATTCTGTCAGTCAATCTCCAACCCATTGATTCAAAGGCAAATACCGAAATATCAAGAACGAATATTGCATCGACTAAGCCCGAAATTGGTAGCAAAGCGTACAGCAAAGTTCAAAGGGAAAGGTGTAAAAGACAAACAGGACGAGACAATAAGCCATTAAGCCCATATCAATCAAAGTTTGTACCTCTCGAACGCTAACAAACCACTCCGGCTCCGACAAAGAAAAACTTAAAACGAACAAAACACCGCCAATCAAAGAACGGCAATGAAATAATCGAATTGGCGATCGCAGCGCTCACAGCAAACGCGACCGCAACAGATTCAGAATATCGGAATCGCGGAAAAAGAACGAAAATAAAAAGGAAAATACGGCTAATATCCGCCGCGGAGTCGTGTCGATAGCTTCAAAACGAACAAGAGTTGAGAGAACGGAACGCCAATTCAAATTTCGAATCCTTTAAATGACAAAAAAAGATCGAACCAACTAATAATCTAGTACGGGGTCGAAAAGGCGCCAATAAAAAATGGAACACGATTTGAATTCGGAATCTTCATTTCACTTTCAAAATCGCCGCAATATCGAAATCGAGTAAAACGACCGGCCGATCGCGAAAAGGATGAGTTGCAAATGCAAATTTTAAAAACGGAACGGTTTCGGTTTACTTTTAAAAATTGCTCGCTTAGGGTTGGAACATTGGTACGAATGGCGAACTAAAAGGCATCGATTGAAAGCAAACTTTTCTGTCACGAACCTCTTTTTCGATGCACGATAGATTTTACTGCCGTTCGGTATCGGCTTTTGTTTTCTCCACGGCAACCTTAGTGAGCGTTCATCATTTCAATTTGAGTCTTATTCCTTTGTGATAGGAGTTTATATTTACATTTGGAACGCGAATAGAATGTTGTGCGGAATGATTTCTTCGGTTGTGTTCTAAAAAGTTTACGCGTGTGAGGGTAATCTTACAGTTTTGTTATATTTATGGCAGTGATAAAAATGTTTGCGGGTGTTTCGTTCGGTTCATCGGGCACCTGTCGAGTTTTTTACTTTGAGTCAGTCCGATGTTTATCGATAAGTTTGATGGGTAAATAAATCATACGACGACGGTACTAAATTGAATTAGCTAACTTTATTTGTAAATGTTTATGCAGGCAAAGGAAACGATTTTACGTCATCAATCTGTTTGAGTTTAAGGGTCGATGGCTTTTGTTTACTGAAATGAGTCATTTAAAAATATTTCAAAAATGTTTCAATGTATTAACAGGGCCAGTAAGATTTATTGAAAATAATTATGGCTAGTGTACTAAAGCTAAATATTTATCAGACTTTAGACTTACCTTTTTTTTTTTTATGCGAGAGGCGGCAGACGAGCAAGTGTGACGCCTGATGGTAAGCAGTCGACACCGCCCATGGACACCCGCTGCTCTAACCGAGTTTAGGGTCGCTGCCGGCCTTTTAAATATGAATACGCTCGTTTCTTGAAGGTTCGTAGCTGTTCGGAAAGACTGCCGCAGGAAGTTGGTTCCACAAAACCGAGGCGCGAGGCAAGAAGTTCCTCATAAAACGTACAGTCGAGGATCGTCAGCCATCGAGATGATGTGGATGGAATTTCAGTCGGTTACGTGTGGTGCGGTGAAGAAACTCCGCTGCAGGCAGTAAATCAAACAATTCTTCAGAACATTCCCCATGATAGATGCCTGGCTTGATATTTGGAAGAGATTGCTAGTAGCCATTAGTCGCCACCTTATTTGTATTACCAAATAACCACTTATTACACCACAATTTATTCATTACACAATGGAAGTTCGAACTGACCTTAAACCCTTACTTCTTATAGATACGGATTTCGTTTAGAAATTTCTTGTTCTATGCGTGAGAAAATTTTAACGAAGATAAAATTTTAGCCACCCTGCGTGTGATGCACAAATAAATAAAATAATGGTTTTAATACAAAGGGCTAGACGATGAATTGAATTAAATTGAATACGCTGACATTCAATGATCGCAGAAATGTAATCGATTCTATCAAAAATGACAGTTTCGTTCGGAAAAAGTGTCGTAATGTGTTGATGTCACGTAAGGCACAATCGATATTAGTCGACGATGGATTTGAAATTCGAACTAGTTTAGAATAATTCAAAATACTTTATTCCGAATAGGGAATGATTTGATTTTTGACATTCCAATTTCGAACTTTCGGAATTTGTACTTTTATGAATGTAAACAGCGTTTTGGTTTGATAACAAAAAA
Source organism: Conogethes punctiferalis (assembly GCA_031163375.1). Classification (NCBI taxonomy): domain Eukaryota; kingdom Metazoa; phylum Arthropoda; class Insecta; order Lepidoptera; family Crambidae; genus Conogethes; species Conogethes punctiferalis. The sequence continues at coordinate 593,325 of CM062097.1, read as the reverse complement.
TATTTTTGTTGTACCTATTATCCGTTTGGTTTTCGGATTTTGGAATAAGTGTCATACCGTAGGTGTCGTAGAAGATGACTAAGGGCAGCAGCGTTTACCTGGGTGCAAATAAAACCTACTGCGTCTCTAACCCGCCGGTCAAGCGTGATGACTTAGGCAAAACCTCCATTGGGGTTCTCATACGCTCGATTACTCGAGTTCTTTGATTCTTCTCGAGTTCTCGATTCGTATTCGTCGCGGCAGGTGTGGCCGCACTAGTTATTCTCATTTTAAACGCATCTTGACAGTTTTACGCGATTCTTTTTTCGAAATTGTCAATGATTGTTTGTTTTAACGACGATACTGTGACGTTCGCTGGCGCCAATCTCTTCATAAATGTCTCTTTTCGATGTATTTAAATACAATACAATGTTTATCAATTATACAATTTTAAAAATCGACATATGACACATGTAAGGCTATTTTTGTGCAAATATTTTTGGACTTGAATATATTTAATTTGACTAATCTATTCGAGGCGCTGGAAACCGACTGCTGGCGGCATCACAAATGAAGGCGTAGCTAAATACCACAGGCCGGATGACGGGCAGCAGCGTCACCCAAGATATGTCCTGCGATCGCCAACCCGCCTGCCCAGCGTGGCGATTATGGGTATATCCTCCAGATGTTTACCCTAAGTAGTGACCAACTGGAGAGGCCTATGTCCAGCAGTAGACTGCAATAGGCTGATGATGATGAATCTATTCTAAGGATAAAGTATCTTAGAAAGCCCAAGTTGTTGTCAAACATCAGATGTCTATTATAAGTTTTAAGTCAATTATATGATGTGCAATAAAGATTATCTATCTATCCATCCGTTCTAACACAACCATCCGCCATATTTATCAAAAACGCTCAATCATTACTACGAATAACTTATATCGATTCGATTACGTTTCCCGCTATGCACGGTTCAAGCCACCTCTAAGTGCAACTACTTAGCCTAACTTAACAGCACTTATGTTATATGCACCGTTCGTTCTTATATGATCGATCGGCTTTCCCAAGTGGTATGTAATAAATATCTGTACACTTACTAGATAGACACTTTGATAGATGAATAAGCCTCTAATAGATCTGAAGTTATAAATACAAATGCATAAGTTATCATCATCATCATCAGCCTATAGTAGTTCACTGCTTGACATAGGACTTTCCAGCTGTTTGCCACTTTATACAAACACCTGGAGTCCTAACCCATAATCGCCACCCTGGGCAGGCGGGTTGGCGATCGCAGGGCGTAGCTCCTCGCTCCGGTGACGCTGCTGCCCGTCAACGGTGTGTGGTATTTAGCTAAGGTCTACGATACGATGGAGCGCGCTCACCCATCAAACCGGTTCACTCTCGCCTTGAACACCAGAAGATTGTAAGTTTTGTGGAACAAAGGGCTTGACAAAGTGTTCCATAGTTTGGCCGTTCGTACTATGAAAGTAGAGGTGAAATGTTCTGTGCGAGCCTCCACACAATGGGCATGGTCATCATCATCATCATCAGCCTATTGCAGTCCACTGCTGGACATAGGCCTCTCCAGCTGTTCGCCACTTAGGGCAAACATCTGGAGGATATACCCATTATCGCCACGCTGGGCAGGCGGGTTGGCGATCGCAGGGCGTAGCCTCTCGCTCCGGCGACGCTGCTGCCCGTCATCGGTCTGTGGTATTCAGCTACGCCTTCAATTGTGATGGTTACATCGCCACAAGAGGCATGGTGCCGAAAAAAAATTTAGTTAAATTAGTCCGTCTTTTAGATTGTTAAAAAATAAAAGACACGTATTTTTTCATTTGTAAATTAGACCAAAAATGACAAAGATATAGCTAATTAGAATTACGCGTGACGATTTTGGGAGCTTTTTCGCAAATGAGTGACGTCAATGACGTTTGATGCCTTGTAGCTTTGTTATTTTTTGTTTAAATTAAAAAAAGGAAAAATACGTGTCCAATATATTTTTGTAATCTAAAATACGGACTAAATATGATCTAATTATTTTGAACCTGGAATCATCCCTATTCAACATATCCACGAAATTCAATCAGTATTGACTAATTGGTGCAACGAATATCGAATGCAATACGAATTTCAATAAATTAAATCAATAATATGTTTACTCGCCTTTCTTTTATTGTTACCTACGCTATTGTTATTGACCATAAACTTTTGTTATGGATAATTGAACGCCATTTTTGCTACTGCAAAAACACTGACTGCAGGTAGGTAGCTGTTTTTTGATTCGCAATCAATTGGATTATTAAAAAGGTGATGTGAAATTTTAATTGCTTCGATAAATCGGATTATCAGAAGCAATTTCTAGAATGTGATCATTAAAGATGGACTGGACATTTGGTTATAACTTTTTAAAAAATTTTATAATTATTTTTAATGAAACGACTATTTGACGCTCTTATTGTGAAGGAAAACAGTGAAGAAACTTGTTCAGTTGTAAAGAAATGTGTCTTCTAACAACTGGGTTGGTCATCATAGTGCCTCGACATAATGGCTTTCCTACGCCTGATGGAAAGCGAAAGAGAAGCCCAAGTCACTGTGAGAACGGGCAAGTAACTGGTCCGTTACCTGTCAGTTGCCACCGCCATGCCAGCCCAACCTTAACCCCCCACGAGCTTCGAAAACCCTTCTCATCGGCAGAAACACGACCCGGAGGTTATTTGGCTGCGGTATTCTATAGGGTGGAGGTCCTTCCCCGGACGGGAAGCTCAATTCGAGCGAAGATTCGCTATGCCCTACCTCTCTTGTACACTCTCCAAATTTTATACTACCTTCACAGTTCTGTCTCCATCATCATCAGCCTATTGCAGTCCACTGCTGGACATAGGCCTCTCCAGTTGTTCGCCACTTAGGGCAAACATCTGGAGGATATACTCATAATCGCCACGCTGGGCAGGCGGGTTGGCGATCGCAGGGCCGTATCTTCTCGCTCCGGTGACGCTGCTGACCGCCATTAGTCTGTGGTATTTAGCTACGCCTTCAATTGTGATGGTTATACCGCCACCCGGTCGGCTGCCAGCGCCTCGTTTGTTATTCGGCAGGATGCACCACGGGCAGATGATGTTGGCTTGAAGCGAAAAGATGATGGGCCGCTCCCTTACATCTTTTAAGCATGTTTTAAGCTGTCTCTATCAATGGACATAAGTTCATAAGGCTATTAATTTTTACAACCATCATCAACATTTCAATACAGCCACTAGGGTACAATAATTGGACCATATTTTACCGGTTCAGGAATTTAAAGACAGATCATTGACAGAGTTATAGGAGGGAGGGGTAAAAAAGTTCAAATTCAAATTCAAATTCAAAATTAATTTATTCGTCATCATAGGTTTCGTAATTAGGTTGGTACAGGTTTATAAAGTGCTCCATGATGTATCTTAAAAGACATACGAAATTTTAGTATATAGTGTCCCCCTCTTTTTAGAAGCCGGTAGCGCGATTGTTTTATGGCCGGGGTCGCGGGTTCGAATCCGGCGTTTATTGGAGTCGATAGTTTTGGAAGTAATAAAGTGGAGAAGGAATGCTTCTCGGGAATTCGGGAATAAGGATGAAAGCGGGGTTATAGATATAAATAAATGAAATTAATGTGTTTTAGGCAATTGATTGAACACCTGGTTTTAAACTTAAGGTTTTTCTTGTGGTTTGTACTTATAGAAGGACTAAATAACACTGGAGGCATTTTTCAGAGCACCTAGGTCAAGATATATCATCTTGGAACAGTCTATTTCTTAATTAAACTCGACGGGGAATCAAATCTATTGGTAGTTGTAGTAGTAATGAGAGAGGTAGGGCATAGCGAATCTTCACTCGAATTGAGCCGCCCGTCCGGGGAAAGACCTCCACCCTATAGAATACCGCAGTCAAATGATCTCTGGGTCGTGTTTCTGCCGGTGAGTAGAGTTTCCGGAGCTCGTGGGAGGTTAGGGTAGTGCCGGCATGGCGGTGGCAACTGACAGGTAATTGACCAGTTACTTGCCCGTTGTCACAACGACTTGGGCTTCTCTTTCGCTTTCCATCAGGCGTAAGGAAGCCATCATGTCGAGCCACTATAAAAAAAAATAGTCCGTGGTACACTAACCATAGTGCCATCGAGATCAATGAAAGTGTATTAATTTTTAAACTACCTATCTAGTTTTTTTAATATCTTAAGACAATGCAAAGACCTAATATCAAACTAAGCAGACCATGACTACAACTGGACATGTCTTTCAGAACACCCAGAACCGATTTATTTTTAATGTTTGTTAAAACTACACTCTAAACTATATCGATCGGAAATCGAACCTCGAACCGTTGGATCATCTTCGGAAGCCGTTCTACAATACGCTGCTAAAGCTTTAATTAATATGGTAATATGATATGTATTGACGAGACTAGGTTCTAGAACTAGAAACAGTTCGAGAAAAACTAACAAATCCCTACTTAGTATTAATTATAGGGGACCTAGTCCAGCAGTGGAGTGCGAATGGATGTTGATGATGATGATGGGACCTAACAATGTATCTTGCAACACCCATACCCAATCTAAAACAATGTAAGCTTATACACAACGCGTCCCAATGCCAGTAACAAATCAAGTAGTTGATTGTAGTTGCGTTCCTACGGGAGCTCATATAGACGCCGATAAGTCATCCCGATTGACATCTCCCGAAATACGCGCTCCCACGCGGGGGACGGGTGGGGCGGCCATGGTTTTTATATCAAGCAGGATAAAATGGGACTAGACTACTTATTAACACGTTAATTAAAACGATTATAGGAGACCGGAAAACTATATTTTTATGTGTGTCTGGTGTCACTGTCAATGGTTTAGTCTTATCTATAATATGTTTCAAACAATATAAAATGTATTTATGTTTGCGAATCCAATCATTTTAGGACTATTTTAAGCCATAGCTACGCTCATAAATGGTAAGAAACTAGATAGATAAAAAAAATTCTTTATAGCATTATGGTATCTAAGGTATACTCTAGTCTGTTGTTATGCTCGTAAGCCAGTGATGACTTGTATTGCTGCAGATTCTCAGAACATACAGATCCAAGTTTACGCAAAAAGTATATCACCAAAACTGATCAGTAGGGGAGAAGCCCAGGATCGATCAAGGTGGCGAACATTAGGTGAGGCCTATGTCCAGCAGTGGACTGATATGGGCTGATGATGATGATGATGAAAACTGACCAGACTTAAACCTGGGCATTAACGGTTGGTACGCGCGGCAACGCATCAACCTTTAACAGATGCTGTTCTGCAAACAACTTTCAACAAAGTGCCCAATGCATTATAATCCATTATCTTAAATTCTTAGAAAAGTTCGACAAATAAAGTGTATGTTAATGATTGGTCGTCTGTACATACTATATATTCAAAATAGGTACAAGAACGCTTACAAAGACCGTCTGTAAAACACCCAGGTGTTATGCTAACTTAATTAATCCAACAAAAGATAATCTTCAAGCAAATTGATAAAAAAACATTCTACGCATCTTTGTTCTAGCGTAGCCATAATGATTCGGTTCATAAACATAATAATTTCAGTATAAAAAGCTTCACACCTTCGACATCAAAGGCTCGCGACAAGACAAAAATGCAGCCTGCATTTATATTGCATATAAACATACAGTCTAGTAAGGATGTGCCACTAGCGGTAGCGATTGTGATATCGACATTTCGTTTTAAGAAGCTGCCAGCATTCGTATTATGAAAGACTGTAAATTGTACATCTGCCAAACCATTAGGCCTCATTTGAGGAGACGAGGTGCATCAAAACAAACATACAATACACAAAAATACGTATGGAACCGCGACGCTCTTTATTAAATAACTAGCTGTGCTCGCGACTTCGTCCGCGTGGAATAGTTATTTTTTCCCCGTTTTTTTTTTTACATTTTCCATTATTTCTACGCTCCTTATAGTTGCAGCGTGATGTTATATAGCCTAAAGCCTTCCTCGATAAATGGTCTATTCAACACAAAAAGAATTTTTCAATTCGGACCAGTAGTTCCTGAGATTAGCGCGTTCAAACAAACAAACAAACTCTTCAGCTTTATAATATTAGTTAAGATGGGACAGTGTAATTTCCCTCGCCTGAAGGAAAGGGGGGCAGTACACGGGACTTCTAATGAAACTGTACACTTGACCGGGAGGATTGGGAAGGGAACACAAAAAAAGGGATTATAAAGCTTAGGAAAGAGGTAAAGCTTAAGAATACTGTGGCGACGTGTTAACTAGTTATCAGATTAACACATAAGCTATTATGGATATTATCATTTCGCAAATATATCACCGATGTTCACGCTAGATAAGTCATACTAATAAACTTTAAAACTACAAAAAAAATTAAGTGGAAATTTAAGATAATACCTGCCATCATTTTACGTATCAACGAACTGCAGTTTCATTGCTACAACATCTGTCTATATTCTGCATTTATTCCTAGTATCGATTTCTCGATACGCCATCGCACGCATCCCTAGTCGCATGTGCATTTGTCGTTAATTTGCAGTTTCTTTGTTCCACTGTTTAATAAACTGCCTGCCGTTCTGCCGGCCCCATTGGTGCACTGTTAGGCACTACTTAAAAACGTTAAGCGCACCTTTTTGCTCAAACTGCTGTTTAGGTTGTTAGTATAAGTTGGAGATAGTGTCGTGACTTATTATCATTTTTGAAAATTAGCTTTTAGGTGGTCTAGTTTACGAGTGTTAGTACTGAAAATGTAGTGAAACGTTTGCTGCGAATATGGGATTTCGTGACTACTAGGATTGGTGATTTGGAGCAATACCAAATAAGGAATGTTCGTTCTTTCCGCGTACCTGTAAGCTCTGGAATGAGCTCCCAGCCGCGGTGTTTCCTGATCGCTACGACTTGTCCGAAAGAAAGAGATTCTTTTCTCACGGTAGACAGCGGCTTAGCTGTGCCCCTGGCATTGCAGAGTCTATGAGCGGCGGTAACCGTTTAACATCAGATGGGCCGCTTGCTCGTCTGCCACCTATAGCAATAAACAAAAAAAAAGGAACAGACTAATCCAAGCAAAGGGTTAGCCGTATTGTGAGCACTTCCGTGCTTTCTGATGCTCTGGGGGATACCCCAGAGCCAGAAAGTTGGCGGTGATTGATAAATCACCGCCAACTTTCTGGCTATGCTACTTTATTTTTAACTGACTTCAAAAAAGGAGGAGGTTCTCAATTCGTCTGTATGTATAATTTTTTATATGACCTATTGGACAAACGGGTCCGAAGGTCACCAGACACCTCAACAGCAGAGAAGTGACAGGTACGTTGCTGGCCCTTGAGAACTTCGTAGGCTCGCTTTTTGAATGTCTGTAAGTCGTGTTTATTGTTAGTCGTGTTCTGATTCCAAAGAACCGTTACACAAGGCAAAAAATTGCGCGCAAAACGTGGAGCGCAACCTACTGACTAATTTTATTACAGAAAAACCCCTTGCTACCCTCACTAAAAAGGCATTTGACCCGAGTCATCCATAGAAATCAGAGTCAACGGAAACCTATGTTAATGTGCTAACAACAGTCGTTACTTGTAAAATCAATCATGGCATCAAGTAAATTGCTTATATTTCCGATCGAATGGCAAAATTACAATGTGCAGTAGTTAGTTTAGAAAGTCAGTGAGTCGTGAACTGCCGGTAGTGTAGTGTATTAGTCACAGTAGCGAACAAATGTTTTTGCAAGACCTATAAAAAGTTAGCAAGTGTGTGCTCGACCACGCATGAGATTTGGTTCGGTATTCAATAAGGTTGGCATTCAAGGCTGAACTTAACTAATAGTCATTTGTTCTCACTAATATTAGTGGTAAATTATACTATAATTATGTACGTATGTACATTTTTTAGTTTTTAGGGCTATAAAGATTTTTTTCTTTAGTACAAAGAAAATCAGTTAAATATTTACGTGATAAAGGAGGCATACGCTCAGCAGTGGAGGTTAAATAATTGATTGAAATGGCGGATAGATCCCAAAATCAGGCTGTTTCATGTTTTAGTCTGTAAACTTCCACCCCCCCCATAGGTTATACCTGGAGGATACAATTAATGAATGAATATATCTCGGCTATACAATAACAAAATTGTTAAAAAAATTTAAAGTATTACTACATAAATTAGCTACTGTTTTAACTTTGATTTATTTTACTTTTGTTTTCTTTTACTTTTGTAAGGGTATTCGAAAGTGTTTTACCAAACAGGATATTTGTCTACGCAAGGCGATTTCAAAGCGAATTTTGATCCAAAAATGAGCTTCACGCGAACGCCCTCACAAACTCCTCCACCAAATCCAAAAACATACCATATTCAGCCATGCCATCACAAAAAGAACAATCGCAAATCAGTCCACATAAAGCCATTATTCAGTGTAGAATTAGCGCGATTAGCCGAGAGCGAGTGCCGATCGACAGCGAGCGCCGTTTGTGCGACGCGGCTGATCGGCGATCCGTTATGGATGGGAGCACCTGTCTTGGCGCAGTAAGATCAAACAAGAGACACGCGGTAAGTAGTATTTACCAAAGGGAACTAGTTAAATCCGATAATTCTTTTCAACAAGGTTGATACCAAGACTTCTATCACTACATTCTTCCTATTTTCTAGTCTTAGGTTGTCTGGAAGAGATAACACAACAATTGTATTATTTTCTAGTACTGGGTAAATTTTTAAAGATCTTCAATAAAGTGCATCGATCTATCAATCTATCGCTAAAATATTTCCTCCTTCTATTATGGACTAAGAAAGTTACTTGTCCGTTGCTGCAGAGACTTTGGCTTCTTTACACTCTTAATTAAGCGAGGGGTAGGTATTTAAGTATTATAAAAAATAAACATGCCACGCTGGGCCACACATCGCTATCTAACCCCATAACCAGACAAATACAAACAAACATGTTCACGCACATAAATGTTTGTACTGTGCGGGGATCGAACCCTTGATCCAGAAGGCAGAGGGCACTACCAAATGAGGCATCGGGCCCGTTGAAAAGAAACAGTCTAATAAACTTCATAAGAGTGTCTCAAAAAATAAGAGAAAATCATATTAACCCTACTTGTAAGTGTATAAAAAACAACGAAATGTCATATTTGGTTCCGAGCTCATTTTTTCAGCTCCCCTACATCATAGAGTATAGAGCATCGTATAAGGGTGAGGCCACAGATATTGTAGTGATTTTGACGCTTCCCTTCTTGTCAATTTGAATATCAGTCGCGATCTCAGTTCTGCGGACTTTTTATAGCATATTTATGAAACATGTTTATTGTAAACTCTACATACGTGATGCTGTTTGTCAAAGACTGGTCGCTGGCTTAGTGATTAAGGCAATTGAGTTCTTTAAGGGGTGTGACCGGTTCAAACCTCGCCATTTATTAATATTAGACAACATCGCATACATTGCTTCGATCCCAAAGTAAGGAGCTTGATGAGCACTTGTGTTTTAGGTGTCAGAACAAAGAAGGGACCACAAATACAAACATCATGGCATGAAAAAAACACAAATGTCTACTAATAATTTATTTTATATCAAGTGTATGGTGTGCAATAAAGTATGTATCCATCTAAACGTTCATAATACGAATGTTTGTCACAGACAAGAATCGAACCCATAACCCTTAGTTAAGAAAGCAGGTGTCACTACCAAACGACCCAAAAGAATACAAGATGGCCGTTCTATTCTCCGTATATGCCTGTCATAACCGTCACGGTATCGCAGCCTGCAAATCATACTAGCAATATCAATACATAGTCCCTCAAACTAATTCAATCATTACGAATGCAACTTATCTTCTAACACCTATAAATAAACCCCCAATGAATATCTTGCGACATGAAAATTAATCATAGTCCGGTACTTTCCGTCTAATTAGTTTAATATCCAATGATCCACCTTATAATAGGTTCGCTTGATCTATACGAATTGAGATCGATAAATTAACTATGACATGCGCACAGCCAGAATTAGACGAGCGGATCACTAGTGGATGTCACCTGTTCGTTCGTAGATCTTGAGTTGCGCATGAATTGGCATTATTGTGACGGACTTTGATACCGGTGGAGAAATTCGCGCGGTCTAAAGAGGTGAGATTGGTGTAATGGTCGGCGCAAGTGGGTATTACGCAAGAGTTTGTAAGTTCGGTCCTTCAGGGGAAATGAAAATAAGATGCATAATTTCCGATGTTAGGCTAAGAACTGCAGCTGTCATGTTAAACATAATACTTATTATACCTACCGAGTATTCTTCACACAGCTGATGCAATAGATTTGACAAATATATAGAGATACAGGTAGATAATTAAATTACATAATCATCATCAGCATCAGTCTATTTCAGAAATACACATGTTACTACAATGTATAGGTTGTCCCAACCCAACATAATGGAAATTTCATTGGGAGAAAACTATGTCCAGCAGTGGATGGCATACAGGCTGATGAATAAACAAACCTAAATATAAATGCTGTTTCAAATATGCAGAAGGACCGAATTTTGAAATGATTCTATAATAATAACCCATTCGATCGCTAACTGAAACGATTTTAATAATCATTGATGCCCGAACATGTGGCGAAATCGCGGCTGAAAAAGAAGAAATACCTATCTTCTGTCTCGTTCTGGCACATACGTCCGTCTCTCTCTGACAACACATGTGTTCTCCGTCTGTGATCAATGGATAATAGTTTTTTTTCCTCAATGTTTATCAACTCCGTTTATGATCGTACGGGGAATCGATAATGTTTGATGTTATAATTATGATTATAATGTCGGTTTGATATGTATTTGTATAACAGGAAGTTAATCCGTCACTACAGCGGTACAGACCCATTTATCTTCAGAAGAAGGGGATCTAATGTAAGAATAAAAAGAAATCTCCTAGTAGTTCTCAAAATATTGAACAAAACTTCAAATCATCCAAGGAAATCCCGCAGGAGATTATTATTGACTGGTTTGGCGACTCATTTGGTAGTCCTCCAGAACCAAGAGTTGTGGGTTCGATCCCCACCCTGGACAAAGACAGTTGTTCAAGACATTCGTGTGATGAACATTTGTGTTTGTTCCGTGTCTGAGTATTTATATTTGTATTTAAGTACATATTTATTGTACCTTCTTTGCTCTGATACTTATAAGTGCTTAAGCTACTTACTTTGAGAATGGCAAAACGTATGGGATGTTGTCCGATATTTAAAAATCAAAGTTTTTTTTCTCACTATGTGTTTGCACTCGTCCACGATTCCCCTGATGTTAAGTGATATTGAAGCCTACGATGGAGCACGCTTACCCAGAAAATACCGATTCTCTCTCGCCTTGAACACCTGAAGACTGTATGTCGCAGCGACCCCAGAGCTCGATTTGAGTTGCGGGTGTCCATGGGCGATGTCGACTGCTTATCGGCATCACATTTGCTCGTCTGCCGCCTCTTGCATAAAAAAAAAACAAAGAGTCCGCCAAGGAGTACATATTTCGGTTAAGTCCCACTAAGAAGGCACTAGATGCAAAACGCACCGTGAGAGTCCTTGGGACGCTTCACATTTTTTTATTTAAGAGGGGAATGCATTAGGCCCCCTCATGCCCTCTCCGGGGGGAGGCGACATGGTGTGTGGGACTCACATCTCCCAAAAGGGAGGGCATATCCACTAAATCCCCCTGTGTCGCCAGTGGGCAGCAAGTTGCAGGGACACGGGTAGCGCCGAAGCATACGGCCACATCCCTGCCTGACCACAACATACGGGTCGAATTAAGAACCTCCTCCTTTTCGAAGTCGGTTGAAAATCGCTTCTCGTCACACAGTCACGTGACAATCGAAATTCCTAGAACAAATTCGTAGTACAAACAAAAAAAAAACTGCGTCGACAGTCGACACGACATACGAGCCTCCGTATCGGCCATTGAGAGTATCGGCGATTTCTCACGCGGCCTGCGCGGGAGTTGCGACTCTGGAGCGCGGGGATACGGTGGGTTTTTGAATGGCTTCTAGGAGAGGACGCGGGCTTGGTACAAGGTATAGGCTGAAGCGGATATTTGAAGGTTTGAGTGATAGATAGATAGATAGATAGATAGATAGATAGATAGATAGATAGATAAAAAATTTATTTACATAAACTGGCACACACAACAAATAAGTACAGCAAAAAAAAAAAAAAAAAAGACAATAGCAAATTAGACAAATACATACACGAAAAATTAGTGCTGTTTTGTTTGTAAGGTTAAGGATTCAATCTTAACTAATATTATAAAGCTGAAGAGTTTGTTTGTTTGAACGCGCTAATCTCAGGAACTACTGGTCCGAATTGAAAAATTCTTTTTGTGTTGAATAGACCATTTATCGAGGAAGGCTTTAGGCTATATAACATCACGCTGCAATTATTAGGGGCGAAGAAATAATGGAAAATGTAAAAAAAAACGGGGAAAAAAATAACTATTCCACGCGGACGAAGTCGCGAGCACAGCTAGTTTAGAAATATTAGTTTATTGCATGAAACACAAACTCTATAGGAAAAGCGTACTTTTAAGCTAAGATAGTACAATTTAGGCAGTCTTAAAAGTTTGGTAACTACTGCTTGTGCTGTACCATTAAAATCTGGAACTCTCTGCCAGCACATAATTATGTTTCCACTGTCATAACCACTAAGATAACAGTATGGGATCCTTTAAACGAAGCGAGAGGTAGGGCATAGCGAATCTTCGCTCGAATTGAGCCGCCCGTCCTGGGAAGGACCTCCACCCTATAGAATACCGCAGCCAAATGACCTCCGGGTCGTGTTTCTGCTGGTGAGTAGGGTCTCCGGAGCTGGTGGGGTTAGGGTTGGGCCGGCATGGCAGTGGCAACTGACAGGTTACTAACCTGTTACTTGCCAGTTGTCACAGCGACTTGGGCTTATCTTTCGCTTTCCATCAGGCGTAGGGAAGCCATTATGGCGAGCTATTATAAAAAAAATCCGGCCAAGTGCGAGTCGGACTCTCGCACGTAGGGTTCCGTGCCACTATACAGCTAAATAAGTGTTTTTCTTTACGTTTTATTATATTGGAGTTAATTAAATTAAAAAATTAGGTAATTCGATTTATGACGTTTAAAAAAAAACTACTGTCTAGATTTCATTCAAACCAAATTTCGTTAGTAGTTTTTATAGTCATACACATCATATATTTTTTTCAGTTTTATCATGCTCATATTTTAGAAGTTACGGGGGGGGGGGACACACATTTTACCACTTTGGAAGAGTCTCTCGCGCAAACTATTTAGTTTAGAATAAAATGATGTTAGTAACCTCAACATCATTTTTAAATACCTATTCATAGATACCCCACACGTATAGGTTCGATGAAAAAAAAAATGTTCAGTTTCAGTTCTATGTATGAGGAACCCCAAAAATTTTGGATTTTTTTCTGATTTTATTTTAAAATCTTAATGCGGTTCACAGAATACATCTACGTACCAAATTTCAATAATGCAGCTCTTATAGTTTCGGAATAAACTGGCTGTGACATACGGACGGACAGACAGACAGACAGACAGACAGACAGACAGACAGACAGACAGACAGACAGACATGACGAATCTATAAGGGTCCCGTTTTTGCCATTTTGGCTACGGAACCCTAAAAAAGCGTGAAGAAGCATCATGCGAGCCAGCATGGGTGTGGTGACTGGCTGGAAACCGAGGTTACCCGTCAGTTGTCAGAGCGAATTGGGCTACCTTGCCATTAAGCGAAAGGAGAATACTTTGCTGAATTAAGATAAAAAAGCTTGTAGTTTTGTCGATTTGAAAGTGTTTGATTACTTAGACTTTATTTGTTAATTTTTTCTTTCCTTTTTTGCTGTTCGCAAAATTTGAGTCTAATAAACCTTTTCTTTCTATTCTAATCCAAATCTAACCCGTCCCCGCTCGTGGCTTAACCCACCCGGTGTAGGGTACCGACTACAGTAAACAATTATTGCCTGCACGTATCAATTAATAGTGTATTGTTACTTTTAACCGACTGCGCGGAATAGAGTGTCACGTGTTGGGTTATTAGCCATGTCTGTGTCAATTAGCTAGTAAGGTAATAATATGAGGAGGCAATTAATGGGTTTATGGTAATCTTATGACTTTATGGTAACCTTTGTGGGCTATGTATGAGTTATCGAAAAAAGTTTATTTTTATTTAATAGTTTTTTAGACCTTTGCCCAGCAGTGGGACAGCACAGGTTGAAAAAGAAAGAAAGAAGAAAGTTTTTTTTTATGGAAGCACGAGGTAATGGCTTCCCAACGCTTGATGGAAAGCGAAAGAGGAACTCCTCGCTGCGATAACGGGCAAGTAACCGATCAGTTACCGGTCAGTTGCCACCGCTATGCCGGCCCAGCCCTAACCCCCCACGAGCTCCGGAGACCCTCACCAGCAGAAACACGACCCGGAGGTCATTTGGCTGCGGTATTCTATAGGGTGGAGGTCCTTCCCCGGACGGGCAGCTCAATTCGAACGAAGGTTCGCTATGCCCTACCTCTCTTAAATTGCAAGACGGTTGCAAGCTTATGATGATAATAACTTAAAGGTGACGGACTGACATAGTGATCTATCAACGCACAACCCAAACCACTGGACGGATCAGGCTGAAATTTGGCATGCAGGTAGATGTTATGACGTAAGCATCCGCTAAGAAAGGATTTTGATCAATTCTACATCCAAGGGGATACAATAGGGGATGAAACTCTATTCCAGGCGGACGAAGTCGCGGGCACAGATAGTGATAATATGTAAATAAATGTAAAATTGTTATGATACAATTAAGCTCTTAATATTGTAAGTATATTTTCCAAGATTCTTTAGTCACGCCTGCTTTGATATACAAATACAATGTTGTACAACCATAAAAAAATAGTTAAGTCGATTCCCTTGCATCAGATCAAATGAACCCAATTACTTATAACGAGCCATAGTAAATCGTTATCAGTTCCCATGGCACATCCTGTGTCTTTCGCAGTATCGGCACCTATGGTAAACAATAGCAACTAAATATGGACTTTAGTGTGTGGTGTTAAGAGTATTTGTCGTTTAAATTGCGCTGTTTGTACGCATTTATCGATAGAGGTACGTCCGGAGTCGTGTTGCGAGCGAGATCGCCAATAATATAAACATTATTGGACGATTAGCTTATATAGGATGGTTTAAACTGTGCAGCTTTGAAATCCCTACTAGTCCCTACTAATTATAAAAGCCAAAGTAACTCTGTCTGCCTGTCTGTCTGTTACGCTTTCCCGCTTAAACCTCTCATCTAATCTTGGCACAGACAATCTTTAGACCCTGAGAAAGGAGATGGCTACCTTTTCTTGCGAAAGGGATGAAGAAACACTTCTGTGGGATGTAAGGCTTTTCGTTCCAAACCACGCTCACCTGCCCGTGG
Source organism: Conogethes punctiferalis (assembly GCA_031163375.1). Classification (NCBI taxonomy): domain Eukaryota; kingdom Metazoa; phylum Arthropoda; class Insecta; order Lepidoptera; family Crambidae; genus Conogethes; species Conogethes punctiferalis. The sequence continues at coordinate 577,915 of CM062097.1, read as the reverse complement.
TGCATCCTGCTGAATAATGAGGCTCTGGAAAGTGATTGGTGGCGGTATAACCAATACGGTTGAAGGCGCAGCTAAATACCACAGGCTGATGATGGGCAGCAGCGACATCGGAGCGAGGAGCTGCGCCCTGCGATCGTGAACGATCGTGTCTTTTTGGGTATGGGTAGCATAGTATATCGCTCCAGTGACGCTGCTGCCCGTCATCGCCCTGTGCTCTTTAGCTACGCGGTCAACTGTGATGGTCATACCACCAGTCGGTTGCCAGCGCCTCTTTTGTTATTCGGCAGGATGCACCACGGGCAGGTGAGGTTGGCTTGGAGCGAAAAGATGATAGGCCGCTCCCTGACATACTGATTCAATTCAAATTAAATTATTAAAGAAGGTAATAAAGGTAGAGTCAAATCGTAAGAAAGGATAATGTACACTAATTTATAAAGAGGAAAGATTTGTACCTATGTTTGTATGTTTGTCATGAATAGGCTCAAAAAGTACTGGGCCGATTTAAAAAATCCTTTCACCAATAGAATGCTACATTCTTCCAATTTGACATAGTTTACATTTTATTTTGAAAAAAATTAGGGATCCTTGGTAAAATTTGAACAATATAATTGTCCACCCCGTGCGAAGCCGGGACGGGCTAGTGTCTAATATGGTTGTTGTCATAGCTGACTAGCTAGCCATCAGACTTGATATAAGTCTATAGTATTTTGGCCACAAGTGAGTCACCCTGTAGATCATGGTGTCAACGGCGTGACGTCACGCAATCAATGGGAGAGCACAGGTCACCCGGGTCCCACGCCTTATCTGCTTGCTTGGAGTCTTGGACCAATAACGCATAATTTGATTAGCACTCATAATGAGGAACTAAGCTGATTGTTTAATATCGCTTTGTAAGACTTGGTAGAGTCGATCGAAGAGAATGCGTTTATTAATATTAATTCTATTCTTATTATTATTACAACTAGTGGTTGTAGCTACAAATCGAATCAAACCAAATAATTTATTTGTATCGATGTTCAATCTGAATGTTTTAGGGAATTTAGGTTTGGGATTGAGACACAAGTTTCCGTGAGATGTCTTTAATAATTGTGTTGACACAGAACACAGTTATAAAAACATATATGTATAATAAAAAGAAAAACCTTTTGGCTAGGATATTACATCAAGTATATAGTTTTAACATTCAAGACTGGGATATCCCGGATTCAAATCCCGGGTCCAAGCAAAGAACATTAATTGAAAAATTTCTCTACTAACTGTAAGAAAATTGTAACGGTTGAATATGGACAACTAATGTAATAAAATATGAAACCCACATGAAATCAAACATAATATTATGAAAAACCCATAACACCCAGACTTGAGTAAACTAATTTAGCATTTGGTAAGATAGAAAGGTTAAGATTACCTAAAAGTGATTATCGTGAGTATAAGACTCACGATTACATACTATATCTTAATCTTAACTAATATTATAAAGCTGAAGAGTTTGTTTGTTTGAACGCGCTAATCTCAGGAACTACTGGTCCGAATTGAAAAATTCTTTTTGTGTTGAATAGACCATTTATCGAGGAAGGCTTTAGGCTATATAACATCACGCTACAACAAATAGGAGCGAAGAAATAATGGAAAATGTAAAAAAAACGGGAAAAAATAACTATTCCACGCAGACGAAGTCGCGAGCACAGCTAGTTCATTATAATTTACCAAACAAGTTATTTAAGCTAAAGGCATTTTTCTTACTTACGAATTAAAAATAAACTACTTATATATAGAATGACATTGACAACTTTAAGGTTTAAAAATTGTCAAAAGATGTCAATTTAAACTCTATCCTTTTATTAATTGTTTATGATAGGTACGTTGGTAGAACTATAGATCCATTTGACTTTACCACATCTCTATCAAGATGTACATTATAAACATTGAATTATCTCTCCACTAGCAATAATGACTAAAGCATTGCTATTAAAAGATGGCTGCGGAAGACATCACGGGATGATTTACTTCACATCTGGTCCCCGCGCCAAACTTCAGCCGAAGATCATTTAAGAGATTTATAAGATTATTGGTCCAATAGTATGATGGTAAAGCAATTTAACCTTAATTTTTTTTTATAGTGGCTCGACATAATGGCTTCCCTACGCCTGATGGAAAGCGAAAGAGAAGCCCAAGTCGCAGTGACAACGGGCAAGTAACTGGTCAGTTACCTGTCAGTTGCCACCGCCATGCCGGCCCAACCCCAACCCCCCACGAGCACAGGAAACCCTATTCACCGGTAGAAACACGACTAAGAGGTCATTTGACTGCGGTATTCTATAGGGTGGAGGTCCTTCCCCGGACGGGCGGCTCAATTCGAGCTAATTTTCGCTATGCCCTACCTCTCTTGAATTATGCGGAAACCGAATTACACACACATACACACAATTTAGCTTAGATTATTCAACTATGTATTTCTCTTTTATCTCTGTCACTACCTGAAAGTTATTCTAGTGAGGAGAGCGCTGGTGCTCTGTAACACAGGCTTATAACCTAGCTCAGACACCAGTCTCTCACAATCTATGTAATTTATGTCTGACCAAACTATGTAACCGATCGATTGTGAAGGAAAAATAAAAAGAAAATACTATTTTTATTAATTTTTTTTTATGATAGAGAGGACAAATGGGCCTGAAAGTCATCATCATCAGCTTATCGTAGTCCACTGCTGGACATAGGCCTCTTCAGTTGTTCGCCAATTAGGGAAAACACCTAGAGAATATACCCGCAATCGCCACGCTGGGCAGGCGGGTTGGCGATCGCAGGGCGTAGCTTCTAGCTCCGATGACGCTGCTGCCCGTCATCGGTCTGTAGTATTTAGTTACGGGTTCAATTGTGTTGGTTATACCGCCATCCGTCGGTTGCCACCGCCTCGTTTGTTATTCGGTCTGCGCTGCCCCTTTTACTTCCTCTAATGTCAAATCCTTATCTTTTTTATTCATAGGTATCATATCATTTAGCATCAATTAGAAGATAATATAGGTACAAAGAACTATAGCGACATAAGAAAAAAAAGCTTCTCATACATAAACATATCACTAGTTTAAACACAATGAGTCTCACGGTACAAACAATATCGATACAATTTGAATCGATTATGTTTTGCATCGATTAGCGTCAAACGCGAGTCGATTAATGAAGACGTCATTAATTAGACAGACAAGGAATGATTTTAGGTACAATTTTAGCATTTATTTGTTAAAATTATCTGGATAAAGTTTTTTTTTATAGTAACACAACTTCACTACGCCTGATGGAAAGGGAAAGAGAAGCCCAAGTCGCTGCGACAACGGGCAGGTAACCAATCAGTCACTTGTCGCCAGATGAAGTGACGATTTGCGCAGGAAGGCTGGCAAGTGCTGAATACGAGAAGAACAGGTTTGAGCAATGTAATGTTCTTATTTGTATTTAACCTTAAGCTTGCCTAATTTGTGAAGGAAAATAAACATATTTTGAATTTGAAATTTGAAAAGCAAGGCGATCAATAGGAGAGGCCTATGTCCAGCAGTGGACTGTGAGATAGAAAGAGGAATGAAGAAATGATGATGATGACCTCCTTAGGCTATCTTACTTTTTATCAGAGTGATAAAGTGTACCAATCTAACAAAAAAAAAATCAGAAGTTGTGAAATAATTTAAGGCACATCACTATTACATTTGAATCGCAAAAGTTAGTGGATTCGATTCTTGGTAAGCCTTATCTATGAATCATGACACAAACATACAGTAAGTACATACATACACATTATAATTGAGAGTGAATAGGCTTTATCTAAGTAAGCGTAGGTATATACTAGGTCATGTCATTACTTAACATCAGGTGTGATTGTGACCAAAATGCTTACTTATGAATTCATAAGAAAACTTGCCAACCCGCCTGCCCAGAGTGGCGATTTTGGGTATATCCTCCAGATGTTTGGCCTAAGTGGAGAACAACTGAAGAGGCCTATGTCCAGCAGTGCACTGCAATAAGCTGATGATGATGAATATTAACCAGCATTATAAGGCAATGCCAGCTGGAACTTTAACTTATCTGCTACGTACTTGACTAGTCTTCTTAGAGATTATACACTTTACAAATTCGGTCAGTAGAGTATCTACTAACTCTATTATTTAACAAGTCCCGATTAAAATATCTGCGTACAATGTCATAAATAAGGTAAAGGCACCTGTTACCGGCCACCCCAATAAACGGCGCCCATAATAATTTAAACACACGTTTGTCACAGGTCATCGTATTTATGCGTCGAATTACGTATTTGAAAGTAAAAAGTCAACTTTTACTAACGACGCAGGTGCAAACGTTATTTTACATTCAACAAAAAGTAATCGAACGCTTGTATCAAACGATCCCTATGTATTTTATGTACCACTTCAATTTTTATCATAATACTTTTTATGTTTTAACGTAAAACTGTAGTGGTGTTATAAAATTGCCCTATTTGTTTACATTGGTTTTAATAAAATCGATTTATAGAAATATTTGCATACCACTTATAAGGTAATGCTTAACATATGAATTATGTACACATGTTTCGAGCAAATAAATTATCTTTATGTAAAACTGCATTAACACGCTTAGCGCCAAGCCCTTTCAACCAATTCCTTTAAATTTAAACCGAAAATTATTTTCTGTTATTTCGCGTTATTTTAATGTTAAGATACCCTATTTTTATTTTCATCCCCCCTCCAGTGGTCCTTCCTCTCTTTTTCGATGTGTATCATTTTTGATACACGCGGCCTGTGAAAACGTTTCACAGCGACACGTTTTGCACAGGCCATGTGTATCCAAAATGATACACAGAACACTTCTGTTTTATTTGCTTTAGATGCGACAACTGACAGGAATACGAAAATAAAATTAATGAAAACTGAGAATAGCAACGTAATTCTTGCTATTTTTAGATTTCCCAAATTTTATTTCGCTTGTTGCAGAAGAAAATATAGTTAGAAATTTAGTGTAAGTTTTATGTGACGTCAAAATGGACTACAGTAGCGATGATTCTGTGGATGACCCACACTATGAACCCAGTGGTCAAAGTGATGATTCAGAAAACAGTGATTCAGAGAACAGTGATTTGGAATCCACCTGTTTCAGCACGAATAAATTCCACATTCACCGAGGAAATGTTGCCTCCATTGCCTAATACCCAAAGACGTAGAACTCCACGAATACTACCAGTCGACGAATCAACTCCAGGTGAAGTTCCAAGCACATCTGGAACACTACATCTGAGGAAATCACCGAAGCTGAGTGGCTGAATCAAAAAACTGAGTAATATGGAATGGGAAAACGCGACCCATGATGATCCAGAATCTATTGAGTACACCGTTCCATTTTCAGGTATAAAAGATATTTATTCTGGGATTACTTATTTTCTTTACAACCAAAACACAATCAGAAGAGGCTTACAATCACAGAATTTCGGGAACAAGTAATCATTGAAATGATAGAAAAAACTCCTCAATCTGTTGGTTCTGAGCAAAATACTTCCACTCAAGCGCTGAGAAGGGCATCCGTAGCAAAGTACTACCTTATAAAATGAAGGATGGAGAAAAGGTGATACGTGGACGATGCACAGAGTGCTACAAAAAGTACGGGAGGGACGGCAAACTTGTCGATGGTAAGAGGATCAGGGCAGCGCAAGTTTTTACGAAGTGCACCGAGTATAATAACTTTATATGTCAGAAATGTTTCAACGCCAACCACTAACTCAATTAGTTGTAAGAATTAGCTGATTTTTGATCTCAATGTTAATCTTTTCTGTAAGAAAATAAATGAGTAAAAAATATTTATCTTTTTTTTTTCAATTTCGTCTTGACCATAAACTATCTTTCCGATTTATACCCCAAGGGTACCATAACCTTCACTCAGGCCAGAGCATTTATTTTTACTAACAAAATGTATAGAATGCGTGTGTATTTTTGATACGCAATGCTAAAACCAAAAAGTGACGTGTGTATCAAAAATGATACACACATGATTGGACACTGTGTATTGAAAATGATACACCGGCGTTAAGCGTGTTAACAAAAAAGCATATTCTACTACGCTCAAGATACATAATGCCAATTCGTATATTAAATAAAAAAATATGTCATACATTAGTGAACAATCTTTATAAAGTAAAATTAAAAGCAAACTGTTTATATTACTTACTAAGTCTTTTAACCTAGACTGGGAATCGAACGCAGACCATAATGTTTAGCTCTGAGAACCTACATAATAAGATAGAAGATAGATAGTATGATAGGAAACATTTTCAAACATTGAGAAATATAATTATATCTATTAACGGGGGTTTTACCGTGTACCCAATGTTTGGGGCTCCAATTTAATCAGTACAGAGATAAATAAAATATGTCTCACAATTTAAGTGACACTTAATACACCAATAAGATTTTTTAATCTCAGATGATTGTCATCAATCCCACAAGAAATAAAAAAAATATTATTCGTGTAAGTTTTAACATTTACATATTGGCAAAAGTGATCTACCTATAATTATAAGTAATAATTCTATAAAGGATTATGTTGTACTAAGATTTAGAGCCATGAAAATCAGAAACAAAACCAATTCAACGCTTAATGTTCAATAATCCAGTCAGTTGGAGAACTCAAAAAAAGTACAACTGAGGCACAGTCATAATTCTCAATGCGTTTTAATAAACAAATCATACGAAAAGCCTGCATCGGCCGAGAAAGCGTAGGCAGTGTCTCAAAATGTGTCGTTACAAAAGTTTTGGGGGGTCATCGACCTCAGTAACGCCATCTGCTCGGCTACAGCGACACTTCCTTATCAATTAACCGATGCGGCACTAAAGCGAAATATGTCTAAGATAAGTTCATTGTAATATTTCTTAATTGTAGAACACTTGTATTCGTCATTATAGACTAGTTTGAAACGCAACACCCTAATCGAAGATAATCTTAGCTACTAAAAACAATTTTATGGTAATTATAAAAAAAAATCTGTAGTAGAAACATGTTTTTTTAGGACCCATTCCCGTTGAAGTTCAGTAAAAAAATTTGTGAAACAATTTCAACTATTACTCCTACCCTTTAATTAAAACACAACTTTAGTCTAATTGTATTCTAGTAAAAGTTGTTGTTGTGTTAAAAAATATTTTTCTCAAAAATATTGTAATTTTAATATAACCTAGCATTACAGTAATCTACAACGGAATTTTATTATACTAATCTGTCGTCACTATTCTTGGATACTTAAATTTTATGAGAGTCAAGAAAATATGTATATTTTTATGACCATTAATCATACAATACAGAGTATGTTACGAGTAATATGTTCATCCGCATTAAAACTATTTGTTTTTATTTTCTTATTGACCGTGATATAACAAAATATTATTTTTAATGAGAAATTGTCGCTGTGACAACATTTTACATAATAAACCGTAAATATTTTATAATGAAATTTAGCAAACTATATATAATCTTTGAGACTACAATATTACTAAAAAGAATGCCTTTCTTAATGTAGTGTCCAAAAAACCGAAAATCTTAAGCAACCCAAGGCACTTTCATTGACCAAATATTAAATAAATTATAATCTTTGAGACTACATATTACTAAAAGAAATGTCATCTTAAATGTTGTGACTAAGAAACCAAAAATCTTCAGCAGCCCAAGACACTTCCATTCAAAATAAATCGTCTCCAAAAAGGGCAAAATCGTTTTGCATTCAAAATGAAACGACGATCGATCAATCAGAGTGTTTAAATACGCGAAGAATCTAGAGGAATCTCGCATTTCACTACGGAATTAGGGTAAGTGTACCGATAATTGACACTGATCAATCGGCGGATTCCCGCGATCGGCCGCCGCCGCCACCGGCCGAACGGATCTCTTGCCAATTAAACCCGTGTACTGCAACGTTAATTGGTCACGTGAATTGATTCACAACATCTCTGTGAGACATACTTGAGATTTGAGAAGACAATTTTGATCTAAGACATACTATTTTGTTGCTAATTTAATCGAAATTTGACGGAAAAATCGGGAATTGTCGTGTTTGTTTTGACTTGGTAATAAGCTGAGTGGATTAACAGTGTTAGTATAATTTCTGAAAATGTATTGTGATGAATCATCTCGTCAGTAATCTGATAAATTATACCTACCTAAATATATAATATTTAATTTAATTTCACTGATTTTCATTTGTTTTAGTTTTGACATGATGTCATATTTATTTGCAAGACGGCAGAATCATGCCTAGTTTAAATGTGTGTTGCAGTGTTCGTGATTCTAAAATATTGATGTATCACAGAAGAAAGCTCAAATTAGTTTTCGAAAATCTTATTAGAATAATGTTCTTATAAGATAGTTCTTACTATTGAAGTTTATCACGGTTCTAATTAGAATTGGTATGTTATCAGATTTCTTACAAAAATTTTGCTAAGTCGCTGAAGTAGAAAAATATTGTTAACACTTTTCCTAAATATTCTCTGTAATAGAACTAGTCTAAAGCATTATTAAAATACCACTTACTTTATCTTTCAATTCGAAGTTCAATCACAGTTAATTTTCATAAAATAGTCCACAAACACTAAGTCATGTATTCTTCACAAAACTTTTAAGTCTTCAGAAAATTTTTGTTCAATACACTCACAACGTCTCAAATGTGTTAAAACTTTTCAATAATCATAGAAGCTCAACACAGTCAGCTACGCCCAAAAATATTTCGAGTCCACGCGAAAACAAAACAAAAACATGACACAAAGTACACAAAACAAGTTCACAAATTGGCGGACGAAATTTTTTTTTCATAAAAAAAAATAAAATAATCACATCAATTGACAGTTCACTATTCACAATCGATTATCGGATTCGGTTCGATTAGTTATTATTACGTAAGGTGATCCGAGCGTGGCGGGCGCCGTGGCCGCGAGCGCGCGTCCGTGCGGCAACACACGACTGCAGTGCGATCCTTCGGACGAAGCCCCACCAACTCTGCGCGCATCTGAGGCTCGCTCCTTGGCGCGGCCCCGCCCAGTGGGACGCCACTCGGTAGCTAAGATGACCGTCTCCCTCCTTGTCTGGCGCACACCGATCACCGCTCGCTATCCTTCTCTCGCACGGCGACAGTGGGGCGCGCCAATGGGATCGGTTCGGCGGATCGAGTCGAGACGATGAATCGAGATGTGTACTTAGGTATCACTGCACAAGTCCTTTTGTTGTAGTCGATAATAGGATGCGCTTTTTTTGCGGCGCGATCGACTACGGCTCGGACGGTGCCCGTTTATTTGTTTACATAAGTAACTAACCGCTACAACATGCTTAGCTGGCGTTTTTCTTTACAATAAAAAAAACTACAGTGCTTTTCTTATCTTTATATTTCACCTGCAGCCAATCCTTGCCCTGTTGACTTATTTGTCTATTTCAAAATACCCTGGATTTTATTTTCCCTAATTTGTATTAAAAAATAGGGGAATTTAATAGAAAAGAATGCACAAGACAGTATCGTTACCTTGAAATAATGAAAAGTGCATGCTCAAAGTGTAAGGGCAAGACGGTAGGGTGATCGTCTCCGCGGCAGGGGTGGGTGAACTCGCTGGGGCGCCGATGTAGGTCAGTTTTTGTTTCGCGCCACACCGCCGAAATTCGGTTACTGGGTTCGCGCTATCATTTGCGTAGTACCATTATTGGTGCGTGCACCTTAAGTTTTTTATTGATGAATGCGTACTTAGAGAAGATTTGAATTGTGGGTTTTTTGATGTTTTTTTTTCTTTTAATATTTTATTCGGAGTTGTTATACAGTTTTGTTTGAGATTATTTACATTACACTATTGTGATAAAAAAATATTACATGTATGTAATTAAAAATTATGTAAATAAATCTAATATAAGCATTATTAGATGGCAACAAGGAAAAGTAATTAAAGAATATGATCGCGACATCACATTACCAAAAAAAAGAAAAACCTTGTTTTGAAGACAGATTTTAAGTAAGTGCGTAGGTAGGTATTTTTGATGTTCTTTGAAAAATTGTATGGAATTTAATTATCTAATCACAATCTTCTATTACAAGCTTTGTTTTAACATTTTCAATCGCATAGAAAATTACACTGCTTAGAAAATAAAGACAACTAAAAATCTTATAAACATATTGTATCCTCAATCAAACTACCACAATTGCACTCAATATCTATTCTAAATCAATTATTAAACCATAAAAAACAGTTTCTCAAACATATTACATACATTCCCTTACGTACAATTTTCCACGAGCAAGTTTAATCCGCCCGCCAACAGATGTCGCTACCGGTTCGCTTTCCCTCATTTCCCGTACATTTTCCACGTTATTAGTAAAGTGGGGTCGTATTTGAGTTTGGAATTGAAATGGTTCTTATTTAGGTTCTTATTTAGGTTCTTATTTAGGTTGATACTAAACATAAGTTTGCTGTTCCGAGTCCGAAACTTCAAAAGATCTACACTAATATTTTAAGGAAGCATGATTTGTATTATTGTGGGAACAATGACCGCCTTTGCTGTCATCTGGACCGGAACCATAAGCATTTAGAAAAAAGGCATTCTTACTTAATAATGTAATCCGATGAAATGTTTATCTGTAATGCCCGAAAAGGGCGGGTCGCAAGTTTACTTGCGTTTTTGTTGTTTATAACAAAATTGCTTATTTTAAGAAAATGTACTACCACTTACAATATTGCCTATGACTGTCACATTAGGCTATGCCTGTCTCGTCGCTATCATAATTTTTACACTTGATTGCGTATACAACAGTGGCGATAGTTAAGCCAATTAGTTATTTTTACAGAGTACTAAATAAAAGGGTGTTTTTGTGCTTGCATTGCAAACCCTATGAGAAAGATCAAAATAATGTACTACAATGTTGTACAGCTTACACTAGAAAGAACCATTAAAATCGCACTTATTATTTTGATAGTGCTTTCTCAAGCACTATCAAATTAATTTGCAAAATGAGAGCGCGATAGGCCTTCAAAGTTCACCGGGAAAGTCTGATTTATCAATCAAAAAGTATTAAGTAGGTATTAAGGCACTTTTCAAGGTACATTCATTGGAACATATTTTGATATGAAACAAATACAATAAACGTGATATAAAATAATAGCCATTGGGCAAACTTTTTATACAATGCATACAAAACACCCCGCAATTCCTAAGTATGGTGTCACGCTTTTGTTGCAGTTTGGATGAAGCGTTTTTGGGCGGGTTCATACTTATTTGTGACTAGCTGTGCCGGCGGTGTCGCACGCGTGGATATCGGGTTTCAGAAATAACGGACTTCGATAAAATGGTAGAATATTAAGTTAGACCTCTAGCCATATATTGGTGAAAACTGCATTTAATTCCATGCAGTAGTTTTCGCGTGATTCGGAATCAAACATACAGATAAAAATTTCCCCCGTTTTCCCAACACTTCCCTTCACTGGTCTGCTGATGAAAAGGATACTATAACCTGCCCAGGAGTATGAAGAATAATTGTACCAAGTTTCATTCAAATCCGTGGACCAAGTTTTTTTTTCTTAAACGAACATACAGACAGACAAAAATTTTACTGATTGCATTTTTGGCATCAATATCGATCACTAATCGCATAGTTTTTTTTTTAATTTTCATACAGAGGTCAATATTTGACCTCTGTATGTATAGATTTATTATAAGTAAGTATAAAAGAATATGATTTTAAAATTGTGATATTTATGGGGACTTTTCATACAAGTGGAGTAACACTTTTGCAATATTTCTTTGATTGGGTGACGCAATATCAACCTAGATCAAAAATTAATTTGCCATGACTAAAAAAACCCGTACCAAAGCTGGTCGGTCAGTAGTGATTTATAAACGTTTTTCTTCGTGCCTCATGATCAGCGTAAACTGACATAGAACCCAGAAAGAAATTACGCAAATATGTAAAGACGAATTATGAAAAGAAATGTAATCTCCACGAAACCTAATCTAAGCCCTAAAATTGCGGCGAGCGCAAATAGTGCGCGGCGCGGACGCAATAATTGCGTTGCGATCGGCGCGCAAACCATATGCGCCGGCGCAACTGACAGCGGGAGAATAAGCGGACATTGGCCCGCAAAAGATATTACTAAACAAACTGAGTTGTAAGGGAGCGACCTATGATCTTTTCGCTCCAACCTCACCTGCCCGTGGTGCATCCTGCCGAATAACAAATGCAAAATAAATAACACAAGACATGCCACGCTGGGCCACACATCGCCATTTAGCCCCAAACTGAGCCGAAGCTTGGACTAGATAACTGATAAAACTTACTTACTTAGATACTTTTTTTTGTAAATACTTAATATACTCGTACAAAGTAAATACTCAGACCAATACAAACAGATATGTTCATGCACACAAATGTTTCTACCGCGGCGATCGAACCCACAACCCGTGGCACAGAAGGCAGAGGTCACTACCAAACCAAATGAGCCATCGGGCCAATCAAATATAGATAGATAGAGAAATCTTAACTAATATTATAAAGCTGAAGAGTTTGTTTGTTTGTTTGAACGCGCTAATATCAGGAACTACTGGTCCGAAATCCGAAAATCTTTTTGTATTGAATAGACCATATATCGAGGAAGGCTTTAGGCTATATAACATCACGCTGCAACTATTAGGAGCGCAGAAATAATGGAAAATGTAAAAAAAAAACGGGGAAAAAGTAAATATTCCACGCGGACGAAGTCGCGAGCACAGCTAGTATTCTTTATTTGCACACCAAACAGATGACTTAAAACTAGGTACAATGACAACTTGACGTACAAATAAGGCCTTATCGCTTTCAGCGATCTCTTCCAGACAACCTTTGGGAAGAGGATAGTTAAAAGAAGGGGTAAGGTACAAATATATTTAAGAATGAGACCGCTAACGTCTGTGCACTAAACCACAAATTACAATAATTACTCCATGCTCTGTCTGTTGGCAAATTTTAATATCTGAACGGCGTTAGGCGTTGTGTAACACGATTAATGCACTTCTGCGTTGCGCCATTTTTCTGACTGTTTATAGGAAATTGGTATTGAGCTCGCGTTGGCTGGCAGTTATTGGTTATAACACAGTGTAGGTCGAAGCAGTAGAAAATGGCGTAGGTATGTGCGTGTATCGGAGAAATGCGGTAGGTGACAACCTAATTAGTATAATGGGGAGTGTTCCAAGGAATTGTTTGAGATTTTTTTTATTGTTGCTCGACATAATGGCTTCCCTACGCCCGATGGAAAGTGAAAGATAAGCCCAAGTCGCTGTGACCACGGACAAGTAACTGGACAGATACCTGCCACTGCCATGCCGGTCCAAGCCTAACCCCCACGAGCTCCGGCAACCCTAGTCACCGGCAGAAACACGATCTAGTGGTCATTTGGCTGCTGTATTCTATAGGATGGAGGTCCTTCCCCGGACGGGCAGCTCAATTCGAGCGAAGATTCGCTATGCCCTAACTCTTTCTGTTAAAACATGATCTTAAAACTATGTACATTGAATACTTGGTTATGATTTTGACAGAGTTACCACACTGTCATACATTCATCTATAGCAATAAAGCATAGACAAAAGAGTTGTAATTACCGCTCATTGCTACAATTGCTATCGGTACCGCGTTAAAGACGTTCGTGTAACGACCATCATTTGTTTTACATATTTTTTGTTGCGTTACCTACATTTTTTTTCTGAAGTTACATTTTTTTACGCATTATCGTAGTCCATTTAAGGGTTGATTACACGAACTAAGTTGACGTTAATTCTTGATGTGTTATTAAGGACGATGAGAAATAAGTCTTTATGCTTTTTTGAAGCGGAAACCGTTTTTTTTTCGCTAGTGTTAATCCAAAGTGCTTGTAAGTATGTGGTTATGTGTGAATTAAGTAAGTTTCACTTAATTATAATTATTGCTTCTAGTGTTTTATTTGACTGTAAAGTTTATAGGGTTTTATAAATGTACATAGTGTTGCCCAAATTCAGTCTTGGTCTTGCAGTCTTGGTCTTGTTCTTGCGTTTTTGCAAGACCAAGACCAAGAACAAGACCGCGTATTTTGAGCAAGACCAAGACCAAGACTGACCGTGCAAGACTTGAGCAAGAACAAGACCTAGCCTGCAAGACTCTTGCGTCTTGCAGCTAGGACTTAGCGCTATTTCACTGAGTAGTTAGGTGTATAGGTAGGTACGCTTAGGAATTCTATGAGACGCAAAAAACTGTATCAAAGAATATGAAAAACTGGACCTATGCGCATTACGACTAATACCATAAACATAGCGAATAAAAAAATATATATTAAAATCAAACTGAGTGCATGCATAGTTATGTTTTAACCATCGGCACTTTGATAATGCGGCATCAAAGGTTTTGTACTTACTTCTCAAAGAAATTTGCCGCTTTTCGGAAGTACATGGTTATGATACACGCGCCGGCGGCTTCTTTGAAATCTTAAACAATCGTTGCCGCCACGCCGAAATCATAACATTTGACACTACATATTTGATTGCCGCCATAGGGCGTAGGTATACTCATGCAAAATAATTTCGAATTTTAAGAGTACCTACAGGTGTTCCAAAAAATAAGTAAGTTTCAGAGTGCTTAGAATGAAAATGAATACATTATACTAATCACGCAAGTAGTACTAAGATTAGGATAAAATGGTAAGGATAGGTAGTAGATGTCATATTAATTCATTCTAGTAAGTATATCGCGTGTAAAAAGACCCTTAACGAAGCCGTGAACTACATGTTCTCCTGGTCATGACGAACATCGTTAGTTCTAGAAAAATACCTGGGAAATGTATGGTTACCGAGATATTGACCTTCAAAGTTAAAAAAAAAATTACGTTTTTCATATTAACGCTTTTAAAACGTAATTACTAACATTTCTTCTAAAGAAACCATATCCCAATTTAGAATATTTCTCAGCAAATAAGGCCATTCAAATCACGGCCCGCAATGTACATCGCACGCGCACACACAGTCACTATCCCTTGTAGCGACAGCAGCGCACGCACACGCGGCGCGCGTCAGATGTTCGCGCGAGGTCAACGACACAAAGGGCGCGAGCGGAAAACCCAGCTGATAGCTCGACTCGACCCTGTTACCTTACCTAGGTAGGTACATTGCTTAGGGTACCTTTGACGTAGGTGTAAGTAAGTATGTGGCTACTCTTACGTGTTCGTTGAAATAAGAAGCACACAGTTCTGAAAAGAACTATTTCACTCTTTCGTGTGTTTCACTGATGGTGGCTCTGAAAAGAGCCGTGGTTACTCTTCCGTGTGTTTCAATGAAGTGGCTCCGAAAAGAACCGTTGTCACTCTACGTGTGTTCAATGGATGGTGGCTCTGAAAAGAGCCGTTTTCTACACTGCTGGACACCGAGCACTGCACGCACACCGCACAGCTGATCGACGCGCCGCGTAACAACACACGACGCCAACGAAGACGCACGCATGCGCGAGCCCAAGTAGTCGCGTCGTGTGCCTCGCAGTTCGAAGACGCGCGCATGCGCGAGCCCAAGTCGTCGCGTCATGTGCCTCGCAGTTCCTCTCGTGCGCACTGCGCGCCTCGCCGCTCGCTGCCGGAATGAGAGCAAGAGCGCGCGCGCCAATTTCATTCATCATGACTGCGCTGCGCGAAAGCCGCGACCGTCTGGCGCCATCGTGCGTGCGAGCGAGACGGATACATCCTGCATCCCTTTCCCCCTACACGTGCCACATTTAGTATTGTTACCTAATCTGTTTGTTTTCTGTATCATTTATTTACCTTCTGATCGGAGTTTTACTTCTGCCTCAAGAACCTTCAAGAAGAAATTACCAGCTACTGGAAGAGAATAGCAGACCACTCTGCTCCCCTACTGGCAACTAGGCACCCTCTGCCTACCACTTGCTAAAAGTACATAAGTCAATGGCCAATTACAACAATCATCTCATTTCCATAATTTTATCTACATACGGAATGCATTACCTACCGTAATCTCAGTTGGGGATCTTGATCTCAGATCGTGTTAGGGGCTCCTGGGGGCTTGAAAATACTGCGTTCATTGATTTATTTTCGATGGAGAAAAGATAAATACCTACCTACCTAATTGTACATGTTAGTTTGTATCATGCATGATGTCCACTCGAGATCGAATTTCCGCCAATCGGTGCTGCTAATCTCGTAGGAGACTAGCCTGTCAAGTACGCACAGTTGTAATCCGATTCGAATCATATCATTCCGACCGGAGCATCGGATAGAGATCGGTCGCATGTCTTAACGTGGTTTCCGATGCACTGGGGTGTAAAACCGGCACTACCCTGGCTCCGGAGCTGCTACTAACTAATTTCTTTAATAAAAAGAAATACCTACCTATGAACAACTTTAGAAACAACCTGGAATTCGAACCCGGGACTTCTCGATTGACGGGTGACACCTGCGACCAATAAACAAAACAGACCAATGAATCGATCTTATTGGGCACATAAAGCAGGTAGCGAAAACTTGCATTTAATTTCAGTCGTGTTGCAATTCAGGTAGAATTTGCTCGTATTAACTTTTCTGCAGGATTGCATGATATTTAATTGACGATTTTCAAATTCAGATAATTATTATTAAAGGATGGTATAATATGTAACTTTTTTTCTTCATACAAATAGCGCATTCCAAGCGCCTGAGGGAATTCTACCATTTTCCTTATTCGGATTCAAGGACGAAATTAGAGTTTCACAATCAGAAGAGCATTTCTAATAGTCAAAATGTAAGTAGGTACTTGTTGACTACCAAGTACATAAAACAATACATAAGTAAACTCTTAGAAAAGCCAGAAATTATTAAAATGATACTATACGTAGGGCCCTTCTTACGTACCTAATTGTTAGGTAATTGAGACGTATTGAAATTGAATTATGTTTGAAGAGACTACTTATGTTTAAAAACATGTTTAATTTTACCCCGAGTAGGTATCTACCTACGACATAATCAGTAAAACATAAAATACCTGTGAAAAAATACGATAATTTCTATTGCCGACATTGCCGTGGGTGGTGGTGTTGCCATTAGAGCATTCAAATAAATAACTTTTATTATTTTAAAGTAATAATTTTATCAAGACAATAAAATGTATCATTTATTTCATAATTGGGTGTTAGTTAGCTAGCTAACCAAGTTTTTACGTAAGTAGGTACATTTTGCAGCGTATAAGTAAATTATGGGCGGTTATTACCTGGTTATTGGTATCAGAACCTAATGATAAAATTGTTGAATGCAACACATTAGCGATGAATAATACTAGAAAAACTCCAATCATTAGGTGGTAACTTCTGTAACCTTAAACGCTCAGACTCCATAAAATTTAGGTACCTACTTATAGCAAAAATGTTAAATGAGTGAGAATTATTACATTGCCTTAGCAACTTTCAATAACGTGTATTATTGATGCAGATTTGTTAACTAGTTTAATTTGATTTTTAGGTGAATTACTTATTAGGTATTTTAAATAAATTTTATTAATTAAAATTATTACTAGTTAAGTAACTAGGTACTGTACAGTATATCCATTTAACTAATCGCTAATCTGATTTTGTAATTTACCGCAAGCAAAACAAAATTATGTAACCTAGTTTATAAAATGGCAACATTCGGCGCGCGCGGCGACTCAAAGGATTTCTGCGCTTCCGCGGAAGTTAGGTACCTAATTTTTCAGTTCGGTTCTAAACAACATCGAATGCGTTTTGATTTCGGATAATTTCGCCTCGTTGTGTATTTTTCTTTTGTGTTGAGTTGAGTGTTATTTGTTGTGTTGTGCTGTGGTCAGTGACTAGTGTCGAAGGTGCCATTCCATGCATACAGCGCTTGCGAGTACGTTAACATGGTGTAGGTACGGTATGGCCATACATGGAAAAGTGCTTCTGAGGCACTGCGGCTGTATTCATCGTTCGTTCCACTTGGTACCAGAACGATGGAGCTCCGCCATACATTGTGAGACCCGGCCGTGAGCAATGGCTTGGCAACCAGTAGATCGGGCGGTTTAGGCCCCATACGTAACCCGCGCGTTCGATAGACTTGACTAACTTGGATTTCATTTTGTGGGGCTTCGTCAAGGACCTTTATGAAGGTTTTCGACCGCCCACTCGCTCATGGAGGGTCGCCAGTTCGAGCCACATCTTGTCCGCTTGGAGAGACCTACACTAGAAGACAACGAGTACTAGGTAAGTACTTAGACCTCATTTAAGGAGACGCGACACTACAGTCAACACGAGCTGCGATTTATGGCGAAGTATGGAAGCATAACAAATGCCAGTGACGTCGCCTATTGCGTCATGTCGTTTGTCTTAAAACCTGTGATTTCATACATTCAAAATAAGTATTTTTATGTGTAAAATAAGTGTAAAATAAGGGTACAATAGGTAGTTTAAACTTATTATTGTAGTTCTCATAAATTTCTATCGCACGAGCGCGCGTTCGCGTAGGTATCTAGCGAAAGAGCGGAGACATGCCGCGCGCCGGCGACCGCGCCGCGAGACATAGGTACCTACGCGCTGTACATTGCGTGGTCTTGAAAACAGCTGTTTTTTTACTCATAAAAACCAAAATCATTTCCCTGTCAAAATATTTGAAAATAGTACTCAGCTATAGGAACAGAATGCGTAGTTTCAGGCTTCGTTAAGGGTTTTTAAACTAATTACTTAGGTACTATTATTGTACATTTGTACATATTTTATCATAGGAAATGTTTATTAAGAAACAGTTACTTCCATGGAAAACGACATATAGGTCAGTTGATTTTTCGAATTTCTTATCAAATCTTCAGTTATTTATTAATCTGCTTGATCTTTACTATGGCTATGTTAATTCAAGCTCACAATGTTCCAATTCTAATACGTTTTTCTAAGATTTAAAGTAAACTTTAATAAATAGTAATAGACTAATAAGTAATTGCAAGACTTGCAAGACTCTTGCTGCAAGACCAAGACCAAGACCAAGACTGGGAGCGCAAGACCAAGACCAAGACCAAGACCAGGTGTATTGGCGCAAGACCAAGACCAAGACTGGCTAAGTCTCGTCTTGTTCTTGCATTTGGGCAACACTAAATGTACATATAGCGACCTATCACCTTTTCGCTCCAAGCCATCCTCACCTGCCCGTGGTGCATCCTGCTGAACAACAAACGAGGCTCTGGCAAACCGACTGGTGGCGGTAAAACCATCACGATGGAAGGCGTAGCTAAATACCACAGGCCGATGATGGGCAGCAGCGTCAACGGAGCGAGAAGCTACGCTTGCGATCGCCGACCCGCCTGCCCAGTGTGGCGATTATGGGTATATCCTCCAGAAGTTTGCACTAGGTGGCGAATAACTGGAGAGGCCTATGTTCAGCAGTGGACTGCAATAGGCTGATGATGTTGATGATTATGAGGTACTCATTTCACAATAAAGTTTCATAAATGTAATAATGCATTGTCTTATAAATGTTTGTAGTATTGAGCACTTAAGAATATCTAGAGGTAGAGCAATCATTGGCTGGCTTGTCTCGTTAGTAATTTTGTCGCTATGACTGAAATCTATTGGGAGAAAATAAATATAAATAACCCAAGACAAACCACACTGGTCCACCACACATCGCCATCTAGCCCCAAACTAAGCCGAAGCTTGTACTATGGGTACTAGACAACTGATAGACTTACTTAGATACTTCATATTATACATAGTAAACACCCAGGCCAATACAAACAGATATGTTCATGCACCCAAATGTTTGTACTGTGCGGGGATGGAACCCACGACTCTTGGGCTCACAAGGCAGAGGTCACTACCAAATGAGCCATCGGGCCAGTAGAAACTTATTTTATATTGCTTCAAATCTATTTTAACTACGAGTAACTTAGGTGTACCTTACAAAAAACTTTCATAAAAGAATTTCGAATTGAAATTGCGATAAACGGAATTGGAATCTTTGTAAGAAAAATCGCCGAACGCCATCTTGAAAAACGGCGTTAATTGCCCTGCATTCGCCTTACAACTTTTTCAATGTCCCCAATTTCGTCCCTAATTAATTCTATTGAAATGACCAAAAAAAAATGTCTCCCAAACCCTTCCGATGGATATCACGTTTTTTCTAATTAACTCTTATAGAATTTTTCATAACTCCGTCGCGAAAAAAGGGAAAAGCTAATAAATCATTTCGAAATTAATAATTAATAACAGTGCTGGCGACGGAGCGAATCAAACGTAAATATTCGAAGCAAGTATTTGCATAAGAGGGTATTTCGGACCCCTTTCCCTATTTTTACACTTTCACTTTTCAATTTTTTTGCGGGGTTAGTTTTGTGTGGACCTGTGGGCGGGTGCTGTGTAAACTAAGGCTAATAAAGCCTACTGCGGTCGCCAACCCGTCTGCCAACCGTGGTGACTACGGTAAATCCACCCAAAATGACAATTGTCATTGGGGCAGGACTACGTCCAGCTGTGGATGTTTGGAGGCTGATGATGATGATTTTTTTTATACCACTGGGTGGCAAACAAGCCTACGGCCCGCCTGATGTTAAGCGGTTACCGCAGCCTATGGACACCTGCGACACCAGGGGTATCACACGTGTGTCATGGCAGTCTTGGTCCAAGGTCCCATGGCACCGCCCTTTGGGCGCATGACGGAGGGACCGGTGTTTTTAGTAGGTATTTCCCGCCTCACTTCCATCTTCCGAGGAGGGACGAGTCGCACATAACCCGCCGCTCCCCCAACCGGCGGGTATGCCTAAAAGCATTTTCACAGGTGAAACAAAAAAAAGGGTATCACACGCGCGTTGCCTACCCTTTAAAAACCTCTTCACAACCTTTTTGAAGGACCCCATACTATTAGTATACTGTAGTATGGGGTCTAGGTCTCGGGGGAGAGCCTCGGCAGGGAGCTCATTCCACAGCCTGAGTGTACGCGGCAAAAACCTCACAACCTCACAATAAAATTAAATGAAGGTGACATTTTATTTTTATATAATTCAGTTCTAAAATAAGATAAAGAGACCATTATTATTATGATACACAAATAATAGTAACAAAAGGGCGTATCCACAATAAGACGCCGGGGGCCAAATCGAAGGGATCGGAAGAGAACAGATGTTCTTAATATCGGAGATGTTTGCATTTTTGCCGCGCCCCGGCGGCGAAAGGGTTAAGGTGTTTGCTTACATTATCTGTTTGTTGACTAGTTGTAAGGCGGATGTCGTGATTTTTTAATTTTTTTTTCTGTTGTCCTATGAGTTGGAGGTGAAAGGGACTCTTATAGGGATTGGTTTGATAGATACTTTTTTGCACATCATTATCATATTCAGCCGTAGGGGGTCCACAGGATATAGGCCTTATCCTGATTAAGTATCCGATGTTAAATCAGCCCACTCACAAGATGCTCCCATACCGACTATCGCATTAGCAATTGTCGAGCGCTACATGTCAGGCTAGAGCAATAAAGTCTTCAAACTTCATTAATTATTAATGATTATTCTTACACCGGGAGCTGGTAGCGGCGCTTTTGTCATGGCGGATGGTGCAAGTTGAAAGAAATGTTTCAACAGCATCACGCGTAGGCGGCTCTCTTGCAACTTGTCTGCTATGTCGTCGATGTGCTTGTAGGAAAAAAATGTTTAACCCAGGACATGCCACGCTGGGCCTCACAGTGCCATATAGCCCCAAACTAAGCCAAAACTTGTACTATGGGTACTAGACTACTGATAAACTTACTTAGATACATTTTTTTTGGAAATAAATACATATTATACATATAAAACACCCAGACCAATACAAACAGACATGTTCATGAACACAAATGTTTGTACTGTGCGGGAATCGAACCCACGACCCTTGGCTCAGAGGGCAGAGGTCACTACCAAATGAGCCACCGAGCCTGTCCTGATGTTTGACGTGCAAAAGTATTACTCGTGAATCTATTTGCAGAGAAAAAAATTATTTTATATGTATATTAATTTATATATAGAGACATTTTCTAACGCGAACGGTGCGTTTACTGAACAAGCAGTGTAAGCACTCCGCTGAGGTTTTTCTGGCGAACTCAATATGGGACACTTAATTCTAAACAGAGGTAGGGCATAGCGAATCGTCCGGGGAAGGACCTCCACCCTATAGAATACCGCAGCCAAATAACCTCCGGGTCGTGTTTCTGCCGGTGAGTAGGGTTTCCGGAGCTCGGGGGGTTAGGGTTTAGCCGGCATGGCGGTGGCAACTGACAGGTAACTGACCAGTTACTTGCCCGTTGTCACAGCGACTTGGGCTTCTCTTTCGCTTTTCATCAGGCGTAGGGAATACAGTATGTCGAGCCACATTAAAAAAATATATCATCACCAGCCTATTGCAGTCCACTGCTGGACATAGGCCTCTCCAGTTGTTCGCCACTTATAATACCCCATAGAAAGTGAAACCTCAAAACAAATCTCGCCGCTTGCGCCAACCAATATTCAAATGTTCTTAGTTACGCGTTCGGTAGTGGGCGGCGCGTATTGTCTGTCTGTCTGTCGTCTTTTTGTGGCTCCTGACTTGTCTGGTCACAGGACCTGGGTGCGGCGACTTAGACTATAATAACCCGTGTTTCTTTTTACAATAAATATATTTTATTTGGCTATTGTCGAAGGGAAAGGTCCAACTGTGATCCAAGATAATAAGAATGTGAACTGGTTCATTAATTAAAGGATTGGCATCATCATCATCAGCTTGTGTCAGTCCACTGCTGGACATAGATCTCTCCTAATGTTCGCCACCATGATCGATTTTGGGCTTCTCGCATCCAGCATTTACCAGCCCTGCGCAAATCGTCGCTCCACCTGGCCTGAGGGCGTCCTACAAGGATTGGCATATTAGAAGAATATATAGATATTCTTTACTAGCTTTTGCCCGTGCCTTGCTCGCGTGAAATTGGGGGTGAATGCTCCATGCAAACTTCCAGCCCCCATTTTAGGGAAGTGGGGGGTTTGAAAGGCAAAAAGTAGCCTTTGTGATT
Source organism: Conogethes punctiferalis (assembly GCA_031163375.1). Lineage (NCBI taxonomy): Eukaryota > Metazoa > Arthropoda > Insecta > Lepidoptera > Crambidae > Conogethes > Conogethes punctiferalis. The sequence goes on along the minus strand of CM062097.1, from coordinate 554,909 downwards.
TTTTAAGTGGTGACAGTTGAAGGGATGGAGAGTATCCATCCCTTGAACTATCTTCACTTAAAAAATCACGTCAATTCGTCTCTCCGTTTTGCCGTGAAAGAAAGACATACATACAGACAGACAAACAGACAGATACACTTTTCCATTTATAATACATATTAGTATGGATTGCGCACCATACAAAATTGACTTAAAACTAGGTATAACAGACACTTGTTGCACGATTTTGGTAAAGAGAGATATTGGAAGAGATCGCTATAAGCGATAAGACCGCCTGAATTGTAGTTTGTTTTGATTGTAATGTGTTTTCCTGTGTTTTTGTGCAATAAGACTTTCCATTTAGCTAAGCGATCGAACGGGAATCAAGCCCGAAACGCTCGGATCGCGCGCGTTTTATAGCGCCAACAAGCTATATTAGTTCAATAACATATCCATAGAACTGCAAACTGCTTCTTATTATCAAAAGAAATGGAAGTCTGTAGAGTTCAATAATCCATGGTATGGAGCATCTTGAATCTTTGATGGTCGCCATACGCACATAGAGCACTGGAGAGTGTAGAGGATTTTTACGACCATAGGGAATAGACACTGACTACATAGTATTGTTTGCTATTTGAAAAAAAAAGTAACTGAATACTATATTATGTACGTTTTAAGGTTTTTTTTTGAAGTCATCTATTCGTTTCAAGTCACCCTCACCTGCCCGTGGTGCATCCTGCCGAATAACAAACGAGGCTATGGCACCGAATGGTGGCGGTATAACCATCACAATTGAAGACGTAGCTCAATACCACAGGCCGATGACGGGCAGCAGCGTCACCGGAGCGAGAAGCTACGCCCTGCGATCGCCAACCCGCCTGCCCAGCGTGGCGATTATGGGTTATGGGTATATCCTCCAGATGTTTGCCCTAAGTGGCGAACAACTGGAGAGGTTTTTGTCCATCAGTGGACTGTGATAGGATAATGATGATGATGAACGTCACTGGAGTGAAAAGCTACGTCCTGCGATCGCCAACGCGCCTGCCCAGCGTGGCGATTATGGGTATATCCTCCAGATGTTTGCCCTAAGTGGCGAACAACTGGAGATACCTATGTCTTACAGTGGACTTCAATAGGCTGATGAGGATTAGTTATAAGGAATGTTTGGGTCGTAGGTTATTGTACATTACATTTTTTTTTATAGTGACTCGACATAATAGCTTCCCTACTCCAGATGGAAAGCGAAAGAGAACCCCAAGTCGCTGTGACAACGGGCAAGTAACTGGCCAGTTACCTGTCAGTTGCCACCGCCATGCCGGCCCAACCCTAACCCCCCACGAGCTCCGGAAACCATACTCACCGGCAGAAACACGACCCAGAGGTCATTTGACTGCGGTATTCTATAGGGTGGAGGTCCTTCCCCGGACGGGGAAGATTCGCTATTCCCTCTCCTTATTTCCAATGTAAGTTATTTCTCTGTACAATACCTACTCTGTCTCCTATTATCGAAATGCACATCGCGGTTCCGTAAGGGTTGAATATTTCTGTGCCGACTCGCCACTACACCCTTGCCTTCACACTCTCCTTACCCCCCTTATCTTAAGGTGTATATTTGCTTGATTTGTATATAAAAACATCCAGTTGACGGTCGATATTTACTGAGGCACCCATAGCGATCCGCATTACCGAAATTGTACATTTGCACAATGGCTGATATCTTTTTATGGGTTTTGTAAGAACTGTTTGTATGAGTGATGGGTCGGATTGCTTTTTGTTGTGTAAAAAAAAAAGAGTATAGACAATTTTGGATATGAACTTCAGTATAATTGACTTGGGTGTGGGTGTTCCGGGTCGCTACTAGACTCGGTCGCTTTTGACTGGCTCGGTGGCTCAATTGGTAGTACCTCTGCCTTCTGAGCCAAGGGTCGTGAGTTCGTCCCCCACACAGTACAAACATTTGTGTGCATGAACACTGTCTGTTTGTATTGGTCTGGGAGTTTTCTATGTATATTATGTATTTATTTACAAAAAAAAATATCTAAGTAAGTTTATCAGTTGTCTAGTACCCATAGTACATTATATATATATAGTACATTATCGACTCCAACATTCAGTGAAATAGTTTCAACAGTCGTCGTCCTATTTATTTTATATGTATGTGTGTATATTATAATATTTTGTAAGTATATTATATATTTATTAGTTTATTCTATTCGTATTATAAGTAAGATTATGGTCTGTTCCTTCTTGTGTATATGTAGGTATAATATATATATATATATGTGTGTATGTATTTATTTGTATCTTATTTTTATCATATTTTATTATTGTGTTTGAGATATTGTGTTTTAAATTAACTTTGTCGCACACTACCATAAAATTAGTTTCTGCTTAGCCCAATGGTTGACTGGTAGAGAATGCCTATGTGGCATTAAGTCCGCCTTTTGTACACTACTTTACTGTGCAATAAAGATTAAATAAATAAATAAATATTAGTACAAGCTTCGGCTTAGTTTGGGGCTAGGTGGCGCTGTGTGGCCAAAAAAAAATTAAAGCCTGTTTATAAATAATAAAAATCGCCTTTCCATCTCTGTCCATGTGGTTACCGGATTGAAAATAATACCACCCCAACTCAACCAGCGGATTTTGAAGAAGACGAATAAGGGAATATGAGGAAACGGGCAGTAGCGTTTACCTGGGTACCAATAAAACCTTCTGCGGGAACAACCAGCCTGTCAAGAGTAGTGGCTAAAGCAAATCCTCAAATGAAAATTTCCGTAAGGAATGCCTATAAGAGAGGTAGGGCATAGCGAATCTTTGCTCGTATTGAACCGCTCGCCCGGGGAAGGACCTCCACCCTATAGAATACCGCAGCCAAATGACCTCCGGGTCGTGTTTCTGCTGGTGAGTAGGGTCTCCGGAGCTCGTGGGGGGTTAGGGTTGGGCCGGCATGGCAGTGGCAACTGACAGGTAACTAACCAGCTACTTGCCAGTTGTCACAGCGACTTGGGCTTCTCTTTGGCTTTCCATCGGGCGTAGGGAAGCCATTATGTCGAGCTACTATAAAAAAAAGCCTATGTCCAGCAGTGAACGGTTTTAGGCGGATGATAATCTATCTATATCTGGTAGCCTGTCCAACGTGGTCATATGTATGTCACCGGAAAATAGCAAGAATCGTAAGTTGATCAATTTCCTAGGTAGTTGATTAACTTTCGGAAAATAATAAACGGCAGTTGAAATGTATTATTTAACGTATGTATTTCAGTAAATTGATCATTTTACGGGGTCTTGCCGTAAAATCATCCGACGAAGGTGAGGTGAACGTTGATTGGTTCAATGGCTCACGTGGCGTTATCCCGGCAACCAATCAGGGAACAGTGTATTAAGTTACGGGTAATAGTGCACCGTTAAATAGTACATTGAGCAACGATTGGCCCAATTGAGGACGATTTTACATGTGTCAAAATCGTAAATTATTAAATGACTGTCAGGCTACCGTAAATTGATCAACTTACTGAAATCCATTGCGTTAAATAATACATTTCAACTACCGTTTGTTATATTCCGAAAGTTAATCAACTACCTAGGAAATTGATCAACTTACGATTCTTGCTATTTTCCGGTGACATGTATAACCAGTCTAAAATAGACGTAGTTTCAAGCAGGAGCTCCTAAATTATAATTTCAATGCTACCAGTAACATATCGGAAACATCTCACAAAAAAACTCGATCTAAATATAATGAGTGCATTGAATGGGAGCGGACATCTGTCTCCTACGGGAAGCGACGACGGGAACACAAAAAGTGTGAGGGTGTGCTTTAGATCAGATTGTCTTGTATGGTCGAGGTTGATTGCGAGAAGATCGGTGACAATAACAGTTTTTTTATAGTCATCATCATCATCATCAGCCTATTGCAATCCACTGCTGGACATAGGCCTTCCCAGTTGTTCGCCACCTAGGGCAAACTTCTGGAGGATATACCCATAATCGCCACGCTGGGCATTCGGGTTGGCGATCGCAGGGCGTAGCTTTTTGCTCCGGTGACGCTGCTGCCCGTCATCGGCCTGTGGTATTGTATTTAGCTACGCCTTCTATCGTGATGGTTTTACCGCCACCAGTCGGTTTGCCAGAGCCTCGTTTGTTGTTCGGCAGGATGCACCACGGGCAGGTGAGGATGGCTTGGAGCGAAAAGGTGATAGGTCGCTCCCTTACATCCCTCACAAATACTTAAAACAAATAATAAATAAATAACCCTAGACATGCCATCCATCATCTTTTCGCTCCAAGCCAACCTCACCCGCCCGTGGTGCATCCTGCCGAATAACAAACGAGACGCTGGCAACCGACTGGTGGCGGTATAACCATCACGACTGAAGGCGTAGCTAAATACCACAGCCCGACGGGCAGCAGCGTCACCGGTGCAAGAAGCTACGCCCTGCGATCGCCAACCCGCCTGCCCAGCGTGGCGATTATGGGTATATCCTCCAGATGTTGGCCCTAAGTGGCGAACAACTGGAGAGGCCTATGTCCAGCAGTGGACTGCAATAGGCTGATGATGATGATGATGAAGTATTTGTGGTAACATTGTGTTCTGATGCCCATAAAACAAGTACTTAAGCTACTTAATTTAAACAATTGTATGGGCTTATATCCAGCAGTGAACTGTAAAGGCAAATGATGATGATGAAACCAAACTAAATTTTTCATTCAATTTAGGTACTGGCCATGCAATTAAACTATTGTTTCAAGAAGTTTTACACTTTACACCAAGCAAAGAGAGAAAAATGGTTGTTTAAAAAAAAATGGGCTGTGACGAATCAAACCTTAAACGACCCTCCTAAAAACACCATAAACCAAAATGCAAAAACCAAATTAAGAACAAAAAAACTTCAACGTATTAATCTCATTGCATTTTTAACACATTCAATCTGTCAAACATTTCCGTTCATTGGACAATAGGAGCGGTGCCGTAGACATTAGGACCCCCATGTACGGACCCTCTCATTGTTTTAGCCATCGGGAATATTAATTAATACACATTATTGTGTTCTTGACAAAAAATGCCCCCGATGTAACGATTTCGGAATGAGTTGTGCGTAGATGATGGAATGGGTAGAGGTGGCGAGTTAAAAGTAAGTATTGGTATTATATTTATTGTAGTGAGATATAAATGAATTATTGGGGTATGTGTATAGGTTTTTTAGTGATTTTTTTGATCACTATGCAAGTGTTTACATTATGTTCTATCTTATGATAGGTTTTTTTAAGTATCACTAAGTACTAATATATTGAGATGAATTACTACAATGTTGTCTACGCCATGCAATTTTTTGGAATTGGTTCAGGAAAATTATTTTGTTGTGACAATATGATCTATATTCTAGGAAGAAATGAGTTTAATTATTACCTAATGCCTTGAATATAAGCTCCTGAATATTTTTTTTTATAAAAGAACCAAAAGTGAGCCACACACAGCCACAAAGTATTTTTTACGTTTTTATACAATTTTCGAGAACAACAAATTAGTAGGTAGGTATATAATTTTGTTTCCTAAATCCTAGAAGAGTTCTATAATCGGGCACAGTCTGATTAACAATGTAAATTATACAAAAATAGACAGGGCACTTAAAAAGATTTAATTCATAAGTCTGTGGTTCTCGAAGTTCGTATGCAACAATTAAAATTTGATGATGCGGGCGCTCTGTGACGCCACTCCGCTGCACTCGCCGACACTGCATCGAGAATACCACACACACACACATAACACACAAATGTACAAACACACATACACACACTTCTTTTTAAGATCTCTGTAGCGTTCAGTGTAAAGAGGTTCGTCTTAAGCGCGCAAGTTCAAATTCAAAATAAACTTTATTCGAATAGGTTTTTAAACAAACACTTACAAATCGTCGAACTGCCATCGGTTTGTTAAGCAGCATCCTACCAAGAAGAAACCAGAAACCGATGTATGTACTTGCTCTTTTTAGTGTAGTGTTTAGGTACATAATATAGTTTTAACTATGTCATACAGTCTAAATCTTTCTGAAACCTTACAAAAATAGTTATAAATTATCTCAGTTTCTCCGTTCCGCAAGCTTGCTACAATTCAATGGGCAGGTATCCTAAGGGAGCCTTAGCTTAGGAAGCTGTTACGTAAATGGGTATAATACACGTAACGGATTGCAATTCCATCCTCATCATCTCGATGGTTGGGGATCCTCGACTGTACGCTTTATAAGGAACTTCTTGCCTCGGTTTTGTGGAACCAACTTCCTGTGACAGTCTTTCCGAACATCTACGACATGGGAACCTTCAAGAAACGAGCGTATTCATTATGTAAAAGGCCGGCAACGAGCCTAAAATTCGATTAGAGTTGCGGGTGTCCATGGGCGGTGTCGACTGCTTACCATCAGGCATAACGCTAACATGTCTGCCGCCTCTTGAATAAAAAAAAAACTTTAAAACATGAAGTGTGTCATACAATAAAAATGGCGGGGCTCCCATTGTAAACTGATTTAATAATGCGTTTCTCTTTTATTTGAATTAGAAAGTGAAATCGAACGTGACAAAAAGTTAACACCTTGCAGGAAACGTGGCTACAAACAGAAAAGATTCTTCGTACAAAGGGTGATCTGGCCAGCTATTGATAGCTAAATCCTACTAATGTTAAGTGCGAAAGTTTCTTTGGATGAATGAATTTTCTTTTTAACCGATTTTAAAAAAAAGGAGGAGGTTCTTATTGCATTCGACTAGGTTTTCTTTTTGCATGTGTTTATGTTACCACTTACATATCTCCAAGAATTGTAAACCGATTTGGAAAATTCTTTTTTTGTTTGAAAGGTTTTTGTATTTTCTAGTTCATCCCATTGTCAGCATATTGAAGTCCGACTTTTTTTGTTAAATTAATTATTCTAAATGGCGCTTGACTTTTATTTATTTTTGTTTTTTTAGAAATATAAATTTATTTGCAAAAAGTATGGTACAATGAGATCTTAATAAATTTTATACTACTAAAGTAGCAAACAAGCCTACGGCCCGCCTGTACTCTGTAATTTACGTCATGGTAAGCGATATCGTCTATGAAACGCTCACCCACGAGCGGTTCAGTCACGACCGGTTCAGTCTAGCCTTCAACATCAGAAGATCTCTCAGGGAACAAGGAGCCCGGCAAAGAGTTCCATAGTTTAGCCGTTCGCACTATGAAGGTAGAGGCGAAACGCGCTGTGCTAGTCTTTGGAACTTGGGCCAAATAACGGTGCCTTCTTCTTGAATGTTTGTTACTCTGAGATATCTTTCCAAACGCAAATTTTGAATAGCCTCGCTCTAGTCAAAAGAATTAGAACGCCTTTAAGCGATACTTGCAAATATCATTGCACTATCGAAGCTTATTGCTAACAAAACATTAGATTTTACATTATGCCCCGAACGGTAAGTCAACTATTAATAATACGATGTTAATATCCATCATAAAACATGATGAACCTTTTTATTCCCGATAAACAACAACCCTTGTTTAAATATCGAATACGTCAGAATGCAGCGTCAAACATACACTGACACCGCACAACTGTCCTTTAGAAAACAACAAAGATGGCGCGGTCGTACAAAGGGCGAACTCCGTTCATATGCAAAACGGTACGAAAGATGGATCGCGTTCGAAAATGGAACGCATTCAAATAATTTAGACAATGAGTTCGATATCAAATAGTCCGTTCGATATTTGAATTTGATTTTTTTCTGGATCCGCGTTGTTTAATTTAGGTGGCTTTTGGATGACAAATTCCTTTGCATGTTTTAGAATAACAATTTTTTTTTTATAGTAGCTCGACATAATGGCTTCCCTACGCCTGATGGAAAGCCAAAGAGAAGCCCAAGTCGCTGTGACAACTGGCAAGTAGCTGGTTAGTTACCTGTCAGTTGCCACTGCCATGCCGGCCCAACCATAACCCCCCACGAGCTCCGGAGACCCTACTCACCAGCAGAAACACGACCCGGAGGTCATTTGGCTGCGGTATTCTATAGGGTGGAGGTCCTTCCCCGGACGGGCAGCTCAATACGAGCGAAGATTCGCTATGCTCTACTACCTCTCTTATTACAATCTTAAACAATGTTTTATTAGCTACACCTGTAATTATATCGATTCATTGCTTTTCTCTCTTACCTACACATATTTCCAATTTCGGTACGGAACACATTTCCTAAACTGGTACAAAATAATTGAATAAACAGCCGCCATCTTCCGATCAACCCTTCAATGCTGACTGTCATTAACAGATTTGAATAATAAAAAGTGTAACGAGAGGGTTACCGCTCACTGTTGCATAAGTAATTATAATAATTATTATTTCTTGATACATTATAAATTGTTATTTTTTGATGGATAATAAATTATTTTTTGACGGAGCCAATGTGTTGTAAACTATTTGTTGTTATGCTTGAATAGGTAAATGGTTGCCGTTCATATGACATAAAGAAGATTTTTTTAATGGTTTGACCGCAATCAGTTTTTGCGTAAATGTAGTACGTATGTAGCACATCAGTCGCAGAACCGATAACCGTTGGGGTAAACGAGTTCTTGAGCGGAGACCGCGTCTCGGCAAACGTAAAACGTACGACGCCCTCAGGCCAGGTGGAGTGACGATATGCGCAGGACGACTGGCAAGTGCTGGATGCGAGACGACCAGGAACGCTCAAGGCGAGCATTGGGAGCATTGGGAGAGGCCTATGTCCAGCAGTGGACTGATGATGATGATGATGAGTACCTACGTAAATTCAATTTTGTCTGCATTTAGGTAATTCTTGTTTTAGCGTTAGTGTTAATGTTGAGTCGCGTTATTTTTTTTTATTGCGTGAAGCCTTAATTTTTGTTGGGCCGTTTCACGCCCCGCCTAAAGAACCCAGGATTGTAAGAGGAACGAAACACATGAGCTGCAAGGGCATTTTATATGACATTATTATTGTTCCATAATTTGGACATCATCCAAGCAAACCCGTTAACCTCCCTACTGCCATCCAAAATCGAAAAACCTCTATAAAAAAAAACCCAACACAAATCACTGTATCGCCCGGTAATGATCTTGATGCGCGCACGATTTAGAGCGGGATGCGCATACGCAGCCGTGCGCGTGCGAGCGAGGCAGCTGTCCGGAAGAGACGTAATATATGGGGCATTGTTAGTAACGAGACGGAGCGTGGGCGCCCCACAGAATCTGCGTTGGGACCTCAATGGAGCACGTGCCAAGACCGAGGTTTTTTTGGAGCAATTCCTTAAAAAAGAGGTACGTAGGTAGTCTGGAAATAAATCGTAGGAGTGTGTGCGCTTGTGCAGTGTGTGTGATGGGGTGTAAGGGAGCGACCTAGCATCTTTTCGCTCTAAGCCATCTACCCGTCAAGCACCCTACCACCTAAGGTTCTTTTTTGAGTACTAACTATCGGTGCTATACTTTATAAAAGAAGCGAGGTAGGTAGGTACGTAGGTAGTCTGGAAATGAATCACAGGGAGCAAGCACTAAAACTCTACCCTATAGAATACCGCAGCTCCGGTTATATTTCTGCCGGGATTCTGGAGCTCATGAGGGATTAGGGTTGGACCAGTATGGGGTACCGGTGTACTGTGCAGGGATCGAAAAGATGACCCTTGGTTCAGAAGGCAGAGGTCACTACCAATCGAGCCATGGAGCCAGATCTAGAAGATCTTGAAGTTAACCAACAATATGGTATTCATTCCCCACTGTCGCTTCATCGGTGATCTTCTAGAGTATCTTACACACTTTACTGACTGGCTCGGTGGCTCAATTGGTAGTGACCCCTGCCTTGTGAACCAAGGGTCGTGGGTTCGATTCCCACCCGGGACAAACATTCGTGTGATGAACACTTGTGTTTGTTCCGTGTCTGGGTGTTTATATTTGTATTTCCTTCGTTGTTCTGATACCCATAACACAAGTGCTTATGCTACTTACTCAGGGATATTTATTTATTTATTACGCTGGTCGTAAGCGATCGAGAGTCAAGTTGTTATTGTCATTAAATTCCATCAAAAAGGATTTAACACACCATTGATCCATCTAAGTATTCGGCTTAGTTTGGGGTTAGATGGCAATGTGCCTAGCGTGGCATATCTTAAACCTCCGGATCTATTTCTGCCGGTGAGTAGGGTTTCCGGAGCTCGTGGGGGGCTAGGGTTGGGCCGGCATGGCGGTGGCAAGTGATAGGTAAGTGACCAGCTACTTGCCCGTTGATACAGCGACTTGGGCTTTCGCTTTCCATCAGGCGCAGGAAAGCCACAGGTAAGTGACCAGTTACTTGCCCGTTGTCACAGAAACTTGGGCGTCTCTTTCGCTTTCCATCAGGCGCAGGGAAGCCGAGCTACTACTGTCGAGCTACTATAAAAAAAATCCCATCAAATCCGCCAGTTTAGCGGCAACTTAACATCGGATCATCCACGCAATCCGCCGGTTTGCGGGGAGCGTGCGCCGGCGCACGCCACGCGCTCTCCATTTGTCATCGCTAATGATGCCAATGGGCATGAGTGAAGGGCGCTGTTGTGTTTAGATGCTGTGTTTTGTGGTATTGTTAAAAAGAACTTTTTGCAATTCTATAACCTAAGAAGCCAATATGAATAACTGGAGAAATATCCTAATAAACCAAGAACCCAATCATCATCATCATCATCAGCCTATTGCAGTCCTGGACATAGGCCTCTCCAGCTGCTCGCCACCTAGGGCAAACCTCTGAAGGATATACCCATAATCGCCACGCTGGGCAGGCGGTTGGCGATCGCAGGGCATAGCTTCTTGCTCCGGTGACACTGCTGCCCGTCATCGGCCTGTGGTATTTAGCTACGCCTTCTATCGTGATGATTTTACCGCCACCAGTCGGTTTGCCAGAGCCTCGTTTATTGTTCGACAGGATGCACCACGGGCAGATGAGGATGGCTTGGAGCGAAAAGGTCATAGGCCGCTCCCTAACCCAATAGGACCCAAGAAATGTTACGATGGACCACATAACGCCATTTAGTCCCAAACAAAGCAGCAGTTTATACTATGGGCACTGGAGGACTGATAAACTTACTTAGATACTTTTTTCTTAAAAATAAATAATTATTCTTACTTAGCAAACCTAATAACCGTATTACTATTTTTAGTCGTACTTAGATTTCAAGAGACAATTAAGGGTAGCCAAATGCATTCATTTACGATTGTGTATCGTTAAAATTCTCGATCTAACGCTCAACAATCGTCAACACAAAAAAAGCTCCTGCTAGAACATTCTCGATGGAAAAACGGGCAATGAAATGCGTCCGATAAATGTAATTGATCGATTATCGATCGTCGGGAGCGCTTTGATCGCGCCGCGCCGTTTTTGTATGGGACAATTACTGCTCGGGAGAGTATGGAACGTACAGAGGTGTTAAAGGCGGAATTCGCAAAGCTGTATCGCAAAATAAGGATGTTACACGATGGAGGAAGTACCTCTAACACTGTTTTCTGAAGATCAAAACAATGTTGACATCAGAAGACTCTACATTCAGAATTATGGTTTTCTGTCGTCTATGACATGCCATGCCATACATCGAGCCATGATTCTATGTTGGTGCAAGTCAAGTTACCTACTTCCGACCCGAATAAATAAATAACCTAAGAGTTGCCACATTGGGCCACTCAGCCATTTAGTCCCACTAAGCCGAAGCTTGTAAAATGGGTACCAAACCGCCGTTGAATTGCTTAGATACTTTTTTATTTTGAAAAAAATACGTCTACTTATATAGAAAACTCTCAGACCAAATACAAACAGACATGTCCACGGAAGCAAACTGGTCGTCTTTATTATCAAGGTATAAATCTTCATTTAAAGAAAATAAACGATTAATAATTTATTATAATTTATTTAGATTTTTCAATATAAATTATAATTTAAATCTCAAGAAGTCCAAAGGCGTTTGTCCAAGCGTAGCGAACAATTGTAGAGGCCTATGTTCAACGGTGGATTGGAATAGGCTGATGATGATGATAGAAAAGTCTGTTATTGACTATAGCTACAAGAAAGTTAAAAGTCACCAACCATGTAAATTCACTGTTGGTATATACAGATAACTATACAGTGTCAGTTCTGTGAGTCTGTGACGTCACCTGTCCGATTGACCGGCCGCTAATCGCGGTATGGACCATTGGCGTCGTTAGCTGCTCGCGCGCATGTGACGTCACGCACAACGTCATTTAACCTGTTAGTACAACTGCGTCAAAATATACACTGTGCATGCGTTTCATAAGATGATCACTTCAGGCCATAGAGACCGCAAATACCAGGGGTGTCAAAGGTGCTTCGCCTTGAGAAACATAGCAGATTCGAAAATATACGTAAAATATACGTATTTGTAACTGACCATCGAAGTTTGATCTGTTGACCGTACACGTAAAATGTACGGTCAACAGGTTAGCTTAGCATGTTATGGTTTACAGCACATATTTTTTGCATTTTTGATTTTTGTCTTACGTCATGAATATTTGTGATTCATTAACAAGCTTTAGTTCATCGATTAACAGCTTACCCTTTCTTTTAATTATCTGTAGGTTGCTCGAAATTAATCTTTATTTACGCCACCGAAATCTTAAAAAAATATGAAAACGTCACCATATTTGCACATCGTACACTTCGATAATACAATAATTACCTTACCTGCTTATCTCTAAAAATACACCAACACATTATTTCCACAGCATCATTCAAAAAAAGTTCCATATTCAAATCAACAACAACATTGTTACAAACGCCAACCGAAAAGTGAAAACGGAAGTCGTCACAAAAAAAAGCACAACACAACAACGGAACTCGATTCGAATTTCGAACGAAAAAAGAGACTCAAAGGCATCAATTAGAGTAACTCAATACTGTCACATTAAAATGACGAGTCGCACTAATGGATTTCCAAATTTGAATTTCAAAATAGGTTCGAATGGATCGGAAGGATCGGGACGCGCGGTTATCGGAGTGGACCGCTTTTTATAGTTACATTTTTATTGTGTAGTTAGATTTTTTAATGGATGTGTTTGCGTCCGCTTAAAAAAATTAATTAAAAATATTGTTTTAGCTGAAAGATTAAATTATGGTTTTTTTCTGAAATGATCACTTACATCATTTCAGTCCATAGACACGTTTTCGGACAGGTTTTAAAATGTTCAAAGAGTTCATATCAAGCCAGCAGAGTAAGTAAATCATGCGACATTAGCAACATTTTGTCATCAATTTATTTGAACACGATAAAAATGAAACTATAAATTCCGTCAAATCCAATTTAATTTTAAAATTGGAATTTATAGTTTTTGGAACTCGCATAAATTTTGGATAACAGATTTTTTATTTTATGACTTTGCACTGAGACAGGAGTTTGATACGATCTAAGATGGATTTAACACTGCCAGCTTCCGGATTCCGGACAAAGAGCAAATTAATATAGAGCAATTTCAAGACAACGATTTTTTGCAAGTCATCATTTTTGACTTTTTTGTCTGATTACTGACTGACTGGACTCACCTAGGCCTCAGCAAACATCGGAATTCGAATCAAGTGCGCAAACATTTCTCCTTAGACCGCTTTGTTGACTGACTCTAATAGTCACGTTATTAAACGCGCAAACAATTTTTCGTCACTTAACCATGCAGCCGTTACACATGCTCCTTAATAGTTCACGTTAAAAGCGTAACAAATCAAGAAAAAAAAAGTCTCAAAAAGCGCAAGAGTTGCTGGCAACATTGATTTATAATGGGTCCGTGCACGCCTCGCTAGTTGCGTGTAATTCGTATTGATGATGTTGCGGGATCATCAATAATTGAACCCGTTACCGGGATACGGACAGTGTAAGGTAGAAGCAGTGAGCCTATACTAGACAATCTGACAGTTAAGGGTCTCCCTACATTTATCGACGAGGAATCGGCTTAAGCCGAGTGCGTATCACCGTTCTACGTTTACTTACATACTTTTCCCCGTCGGCCGCGGCGTTGCGACGCGTCGTCCGAGCCGAGCCGATGCGAATAGCATTAGTAACACCCTTATATCATAGACATAAAAGGATTTTTGACCGGCGTTAGCCGATTCTGCGTCGATAAATGTGGGGAGACCCTAAGGATAATACCAAGTGATTTGTAGAAATACACATAAACCTACTGTTATCTGTCAAATTTCTACAAACATTTTTAGATTGAAGCTTTTTTGTCTAATTGATTACGATGATGGCCAGGCCGGCCTTGTCATCATCACCGGACTGTTGGGGGAGCGGAAGGCTCTCCTACTCCTAGTAGATTGTCTCTATGGTGTCTTTATTATGGTGTTGGTGTTCTCCAAAAAAGGTAATCATCAAGTTTCCAAGGCGAGAGTGAAGCGGTTTTTATTGGGTGAGTGCGCTCCATCCAAGGCACATCTCTTAACAAAAGGCGAGTTGTGGTCAAGCGCTACCTATTCACTTATAAAAAAATTTACTGTATACATTGGACCCTTGGTTGAAGATTGTTTAGATAGACAGAATCTATCAAAAAGTGGGTGAGAGCGGTTGAAGTTGTATGTGCTCTTCCACCGGCTGACCCAGGTCCTCACGGGACATGGATGTTTCGACCGGTACTTATGGAGGATCAAGCGAGAGCCTGATCCTCTATGCCGTCACTGTGACAGTGGCTCGGAGGACACGGCAGAGCATACGCTTCGGCATTGCCCTGCCTGGGCCAATGAGCGCTCCGTCCTCGACACTGTCGCACAGGACCTCGATCTGCTGCAACTCTTGCGGCAGATGACGGCGTCGAAGGAGATCTGGCGAGCGATGCTCGCATTCTGCGAGACAGTGATCTCGCAGAAGGAGGCGGCGGAAAGAGAGCGTGAGGCTGCGGTAGACGCGCCCGCTCTACGCCGCCTCCGGCCCGGGCGTCGCCGGAGGGCATACAACGCATCGTATGCCCTCTGAGCCTCTCCTTCGTGCCCCGAGTGGTGAGTGCGGGGGCGCGATCCACTCATAGGGGCGTAACGGTGTGGTGGGTGCAGCCACACCGTTGCACGAGGTCCGCCCGGGGAGCACTCTATTGCTCCCCGGATCCGGGGGCAGGGGTATTTGCCCTCCCCGGACCAGGAGTGCCGGCCGCTTATCATCTGCGGCTGGCCAGGGCAGGCAGGGATGTGGCCGTATGCTTCGGCGCTACCCGTGTCCCTGCAACTTGCTGCCCACTGGCGACACAGGGGGGTTTAGTGGGTATGCCCTCCCTTTTTGGGAGGTGTGAGTCCCACACACCATGCCGCCTCCCCCCGGAGACGGCATGAAGGTGCCTAATGCATTCCCCTCTAAAAAAAAAAAAAAAAAAATGTATGTGCTCTTCTGTATTAATTCCATCCCAAAGTCCAATGAAGATGTCCTACTGCTACCGATTTGACTGTGACGGTTTTGTTGCATAATTAATGAAAAAATAATATTTTTTACATCTGTACGAATCGTTGAATGGGAGCTAAATTGTCCGATTATTGATCGTTAATTTTATGCTTTTTATTATTTAGATCAGTATTGTTAACTATATGAGCAAAGATGTAGGAACGTACATACCAATACTTTTTTAAATACCTTTGTTAAGCTCTATGTCTTGAGCTAGGGTTTATTAGTTTATTATTTTTAGTAAAAAAATGGTAAGTATTAACAAACACTTATTTTGTATGCCTCTGTTGTTTAATGATTCCAAAGAATACTTAGGTAGGTATATTAAGTTAAAAGAAATAATGTCATTGTATTATCTTGTCTAGAATATTTCTCCTACAATGCCTTCATCCAAGCTGCAGACATTGTTGTGTTATGTAATAAATAAAATAACAAAATGTATAGTTTACTAAACTTTTCAAGAGTAGGTAGGTATTTTACGTATGCAAATAATAATAATAAGCTTTACAGGTGATCGATCTAGCATATCCACAAAGGATTATTAAAAAAGAAAGTTTTTTCTCTACATACCCATGCAAAGCGGTTAAAGACTTAGTACTATTGTAAAGAGGTTAGTAATCTTATTGAAAAAGGAACGGAAGTTTAACCGAAGAAAAAACAGTGAAAAGAAACGCGCTGAGACAGTCTATTGTTGACAAATGAATAAAACGTCACTGACAGTACATCTGCTTGGGGTACATGGGAGAAAAGCGGACATTATAATTATTTGCTTTAAATAGGTACCTACCTACTGAAGATAAATTTGTTATTTTCTTTGAAAGTTGTATATTACATTAATTAGTAATGGATACAAAAGATATGACTGATACAGATTACGAATATCACAACAGATGGTATGATTACGAATACAGCGTAGTGATACCCATTTAAGCTTTCATGGTAGCACCGCATTGTAGCTTTCTCTCTTTCATTCACGCCTAACGAAATATCATAAAGAAATTCAAATCAGGTTTCATGGTACAGAACCGAACCTCTTAATACGAGTATAATTATGTAACCAAATATAATATGTTTTTAACGAATGACACACGCAGTGCAATGAATGGGGCTCTAGAAGCTACAAATTGTAAGTAGTCGCTCAAATATTATTTCGCTATCGCACTGTATTATTTTATTTATTTATTTACTTTGGCATACACAACAAGTAACAATCGGATATTTGACAACATAAAAGAAAAGATGCTTAGAACTAGATTCTTACTCAAAAATGTGTACACACAGCATGATTAAAAATATTATATACGTAAAACAAGTAGGTATTCAATCTATATTAGATAAATTATAAGATGTTACCGTACAATAAAAAGAAGAAAACAGAGCAATACATTTTAGTTTACCCTAGACGGGAAAGCGCAACTAACTATAAAATAAACAAAACAAAAAACGAACTTACTTTACTTAACTATTTACCATTATGTCCGGAGCACTACTTAGTAAACGACCACTAGTCCTCGACCGCACCCGGTGTTCCGTTCTATTAAGGAACCGATAATCTTGTTCCATATTCAAATTCGAAAATCGAACGTGTTCCAATTTTTAATTTGAATAATGAGGGGCGATGCTACTGATAAGTACCGCAGGTGGAATTTAAATTATGTTCTAAATTAAGTTGTTGGCAATAATTAAAATTTTTTTTAGTAAAAAGAGTATGAAAGTTTTTGAAAACTGTATTTTATATAATGTATTTCCAAAAAAATCTTTCATTCTAAAGTTGCTCAGCAAGATATGACTCTTCATATCTAAGCATAGCTCCCTAGCTATGCTCTGTCCTCCAAAGTAAGCAGGTTGCTATGGCAACAAGAGAGATAATGTATGGCAGTAGTAAGTTGAGTGGTAGTACATAAAGTAGTAGAAAGCTGGACTTATCTGCCGTAGAACTGACAATAACAGGACCAAGAGAGTCCTTAAGTGGAGACTGCGTAGACACGTAGTATGGAACGACGACTTCCAGAGCGGCTGCCAGCATCTGGTCTAGAATACAAAGAATATACTACTACTATAAGAGCAGGTTCCAAAAACTCGCACAGTGCGCTGCCTCTCTACGTTCATAGTGAAATTAAGCAATGTAACTCTTTTTATCACCGTAAAAAATTATGATCTATCTTGCTTGATTGTAAACTGCCGAAAGATTTTAACTATTATTTTTCGGTAGACTGTTTAGTCGATTGATGTGAAATTCCTAAATTTAAATCTGTCACGTGTTATTATCAACAGTTCAACGTTATTGAAAGGACTTTGCTTGATAACTCGTTGATGGGATAGGTACCAAGCATAATAATTCCTTTACGCTACACAAAACGCTACACACTTTTATTTCTGACAAGAAACTAACAAACAAAATTTATAAACATGATACCGACAGAATCAATAAATCGTACATTTCAACTTACACACAGTTTAGCACTAATAATTGTCATATAACTCTTTTTTTTAAAACTTCAATAATGAACGTTCAAAATAAGCTATAAATAGAGCAAAGGTGTTGTGTCTGTGCGGCCTCAAATGAACCGAGCACCTGCCGGCAATCTGCGGCGCGTGGCCGGCGCGTAGAGACGGCTCCTTTTGTTTATTTCCTTTGCGTGTTTTGGTATTTAAAAAAAAGTTGCAGTTAATTTTCTTAGTAGGTGAATTTAAACGATTTTTCAATAATTGTCATGACAAGAAATAAAATTGATATATGAAATGAATGTATACAAAATATTTTCCTTTTATTTATTCTATTCTGATGGTAAGCAGTCGACACCACCCATGGACACCCGCAGCTCTAACCGAGTTTAGTTTAGTTTTAACGTTTAAACACTCTTGTAACGGTCACTTTCTCATATTTACTTATTCACAATCTTAAAGCCAAAAAAAAACAAAAATAGATGACAGTAAAAAAAAACGCCTAAAGCTATAGGCAACTGAGTGAGCCTCCATACTTCCGTAGCCACGTGTGTCCGTTAACGATTACCGCGTAACGCGCTTTCTTGCCGATTGTTGTCCATCGATTGTGCAATGCATCGTTGCATTAGCGCAACAATATATAAAAGAGCTTGAATGCACAGAAATAACACTAGACATGCCACGCTGGACACACAGCGCCATCTAGTCCCAAACTAAAGCGAAGTTAAAATTGTCTTTTTTTTAATAGCTCGACATAATGGCTTCCCTACGCCTGATGGAAAGCCAAAGAGAAGCCCAAATCGCAGGTCTTTCCAGATGTTCGCCACATTGGGCAAACACCTGGAGGATTTGCGTCACGCTTGGCAGCGGGTTGATGATTGCAGGGCGCGCTCCTCGCTAAGGTGACGCTGCTGCCCGTCATCGACTGTGGTATTTAGCGACGTCCTCAATCGTTATGGCTACGCCGCCATCAGTCGGCTGCCAATTAAATAAATTAAATTTGTAAACTAAAAACTTTCACTTATGCAAATATCTAAAGTGCATCAGAAATTGCACTCAGCCAATCCGTTTCGCACAAAGCAGATAGGTACCCCAACATTAACCAGACCATAATGACCCGATTCAAACGTCAGAGTGCATCTACTCATAAACCATAAATCCAAACAGATTCCACCTAAATCACAATCATGCAAATCAACCCTTCAAACGCCATCGAAATTCAAATTTGGACCATAAAATCGATCTTGGCACAATAACTTCCCAAAAACACAAAAGAGTTAGAACGTATGGCACTTACGCCCGGATTGGCTTAGCGTACGTTTAATGAGCTATTGAAAAATGATAGTAAAAATAATTCTCTTTACCCGAATTTGCATAAGCCATTTGAGGGTTAAGTCTTGTACCAACTCGATTCACGAACAATCGAAATCCGACTTTATTTTCAAGTTGATAAAGCAGGAATACGCTTGTTTGTAACTAAATATAAAATCGGTAAAAGAGCATGTAGCATTAACATCATCTTTCATTCAGTCATCTGCACATAATTGACTATCGACTTTAAAAACATCATCATACAGTTCAAATTCATTGAAATTGGTCCTGTAAAGAAATCGTATGATAATTTTTTCCAACCCTTAAATGGCGTATGCAAATTTCCTTGTCCGCATTTTCGATCGCGTGGAAGGATGCGAAACGTTTAGGGTCGACGCGATGACAGATGCGTACCAATACCAAGGTCTAGTGTCAAGTTACCGGAGTGGCGTGTCTGATCGCGAATTTCATGGGACATTTCTTCTCGTTTGTGTCATCGGCTAATAGTGATCGAATTTTGAAGGGTTAAGTGTAAGCTTTTGTGGAGATAGTTAGCGTTGCGTGTTGCGATTTGAAAAATGGAATCGGCAAGATTTCTTTGTTTGTTTTTTTCTTTTTACGTCTTGCTAAACGCGCGATCAGATAGAACATCATGGCATGGAAGGCAGGGGTTTTAAACTAATTGATCAGCCTGCCAGGAAAGATTTACAAAGATAATGACTAATAACTTTTGACTGGCTCGGTGACTCAATTGGTAGTGACCTCTGCCTTCTGAGCCAAGGGTCGTGGGTTCGATCCCCACACATTACAAACATTTGTGTGCATGAACATGTCTGTTTGTATTGGTCTGGGTGTTTTCTATGTATAATATGTATTTATTTACAAAAAAATATCTAAGTAAGTTTATTTATTAGTTGTCTAGTACCCATAGTACAAGCTTCGGCTTAGTTTGGGGCACGTGGCGCTGTGTGACCCAGCGTGGCATGTCTTGGGTTATTTATTTATTTATTCTAAAATCCGAAAAACTACACCGCTCATATTCCGTGCATTCCCATCCACAAAACAATAGCTAATTACAATTTCAATAAAGCTAATCACGAGACAAGCCATCGCACCGATCGCCCCCCAAAACTGAAGCCAAATAAATTGACCGCGATACCATTTATCAAGCCGCTTGCATTTTTAATTATCAAACAACATTCGGCTCTCGGCATTGGAGCGTGCCAATCTGCTTCCGATCTTAACATCTTCTCTCTCGCTCACACTTTGGTAACTCCTGTATTTTTATCCTTGTCTTCACTTGTGGTGTAATTAGTTTCTCATGTATGGGTTTTGTTTAGAATGACATGTGGCGTCTGTTGGCCACTGTTAATTATCGTCGTTTTTAACGATCAGATCGTATCGATCGATGACGACGATCTGTAACGGACTCGTATTGGAAAGGGCAATTTCTTTGTACTTGCGGTTGTATTTTTCGTTTTGTGGTACGTTGGGTCTTATGATAGCTGTAATCTAATGAATGCTGTAATTGAATTGTACAAGAATGTAAGTTTTTAAGAGAGGTAGGGCATAGCGAATCTTCGCTCGAATTGAGCCGCCCGTCCGGGGAAGGACCTCCACTCTATAGAATACCGTAGTCAAATGACCTCTGGCTCGTGTTTCTGCCGGCGAGTAGGGTTTCCAGAGCTCGTGGGGGGTTAGGGTTGGGCCGACATGGCGGTGGCAACTGACAGGTAACTGACCAGATATAGATAGATATATTCTTGCACACCAAACAATTTACATGGAATTAGGTACACTAGACATTTTGTTGTACAATATAGGCGGCCTTATCGCTATAAGCGATCTCTTCCAGGCAACCTTATGGTAGAGGATAGTCAAAAGAGAGGGTCCTCCACCCTCCCTTTTTAGTAGCTCGACATAATGGCTTCCCTACGCCTGATGGAAAGCGAAAGAGAAGCCCAAGTCGCTGCGACAACTGGCAAGTAACTGGTTAGTAACCTGTCAGTTGCCACTGCCATGCCGGCCTAACCCTAACCCCCACGAGCTCCGGAGACCCTACTCACCAACAGAAACACGACCCTGAGGTCATTGGGCTGCGGTATTCTATAGGGTGGAGGTCCTTCCCAGGACAGGCACCTAATTCGAGCGAAGATTCGCTATGCCCTACCTCTCTTAAAACTCCTGTTCCCTTGGACTATGAGACTAGACTGAAGAGTAGGGAGCCCTAGAGCCGATACACTAGAGACTAATTAGAAAAGTTAATTTCTTATTTTGACCCGATAGGGAATCGAACCCAGAACCTTCCGATCAGGCTTAACGATCTTATCTTTGCGCCACCGAAACCGTCAATTATCTTTTGTGGTATTATCAAAGGCTTATTCAAATCAAAGTTTTCCATAAATAGTCTCAACATTGAAATGAATTTCCAGGAGTTTATGTAAGTAACTAGCTGTGCCCACGGCTTCGCCCACGTTGCCCCCCATTTTAGGGAAGTGGGGGGTTAGAAAGGGGGAAAATGTAGCCTATGTTACTCTCCATCCTTTCAACTATCTCCACTTAAAAAATCACGTCAATTCGTCGCTCCGTTTTGCCGTGAAAGAAAAACAAACATACAGACAGACACACTTTCCTATTTATAATATAAGTAAGGATATAGATGCTCTCCTGATCTGAATTCCGGTTACATTACTTATAAGAGCCATCTTGCGCTCTATTACCACAGTTGCAAGCAAATGTCTCATAAATAATCCAATAAGACAACACATATCAATTTAATTTCAAAACTCTAGAACTAAGTGAAGCCTTGGACTCCATTAATCATTGTTGACACGATACTTATTAATTACACACACCCGCCTATTGGAAGTGTATTAATAATTTAACCTCCGTAATAAATATGGGCATTGTCCCTCAAGAGCTGTTATGACCCATTTGCCCTATCATGATCATAATTTACTAGAGCACGCGAAGTTTCACAGGGCACTGCGATGGTTCCTATATTTCTGTTATGTATTCTCGTACTTGTGTTTGAGTTGACTTTCTACGTTGAATAAAATTGATGCATTTTTTGTAGGACTACTTAGTCCTTCTTTGTCTGATTTTTTTTTATTGAAACTCGATATAATGGCTTTCTTACTGTTGATGGAAAGCGAAAGAGGAGCCCAAGTCGCTGTAGCAACGGGCAAGCAACTGGTCAGTTACCTGTCAGTTATCACTGCCATGCCGGCTTAACCCTAACCCCCCAAAAACAGTACCCGGCAGAAACACGACCCGGAGGTCATTTGGGTGCGGTATTCTATAGGTTGGAGGTCCTTCCCCGGACGGGCGGCTCAATTCAGATTTGTTATGCCCTACCCCTCTTAAAGAAAGCAAAAGAGAGGCAGAATTCGCTGTGCCCGCGACTTCGCCCGCGTGAAATAGAGTTTCATCCCCTATATTATCGCGTTGGGGGTAGAATTGATTAAAAAACCTTTCTTAGCGAATGCCTACGTCATAACGTCTACTGGATGCTGAATTTCAGCCCGATCCCTCCAGTGGTTTGGGCTGTGCGTTGATAGATCACTATATCAGTTAGTCACCTTTGAGCTTAGATTCTAGATTCTGTTCTAAGGCCTACTACAGGGAGAGAAGGGATTTAGTCGAGTCTTACGGAAAGTTGATTTGTTTTCTTTTCCGTTTCCGCGCGTTTTGTTTGGCGTTCTACCATCCTACACTTGACCAAATACCCATGAAGTGGTTTTTAATCTCTCATAATTTGCATTCAAAGCTTAATCTTGAAAATCATTATCAAATATCGTTTTAATTTATAGCTAAATTCAATTAAACCCACTTTTAATTGAAAAAGATTGTAATAATGATCTTAATGTCTTAGAAGTAATAAATTAAATTATAGATTCTCGTCCAATCAATGCTGATAAGAATCTTTTGCTACGAGCACTTTCGATGTTACTTTGGTCGTAAATGATTTAACGACTACGGATTTACATATTTCCAATAATCTTGGTTTGATACTGACATGGTGTATAATTGGCTAATTACTATAAATCTTCAGTTAAACATGTTTAATTAATTAATAAATAATGAACACTACTTAGGATGATTATTGAACTGCCATTTTTTATAACCCAAACTAAATAGTTTGACCATATTTTTTTTTTTTTTTTTTTTTTTTTTTTATTGCTATGGGTGGCAGACGAGCAAGCGGCCCATCTGATGTTAAACGGTTACCGCCGCTCATAGACTCTGCAATGCCAGGGGCACAGCTTAGCCGCTGCCTACCGTGACGAAAGAGTTCTCTTTAGACCACGTTTGAAGAAGGACAAGTCGTAGCGATCAGGAAACACCGCGGCTGGGAGCTCATTCCAGAGCTTACAGGTACGCGGAAAGAACGAACGTTGGAAACGAACAGTTCTGGATGGAAAAGTTTCCAAATGGTATGGATGGACTCTGCCGCGGCGTCGAGTAGTGCGGTGGTAAAATGGTGATACTGGCATAATTTGAAATAGCTCCTCAGAGCACTCTCCCGTGAAAGAGTCTGTAGAAGACGCAAAGGGAGCCAAAGTCTCTACGCAGGGCCAACGTCTCCAAGTTGCTAGTGAGATCAGGATCACCGACAATCCGCACAGCTCGTCGTTGGAGGGTGTCAAATGGGTCAAGCTGGTATTTGGGGGCGCCTGCCCAGAGGTGAGAGCAGTACTCCACATGAGGCCGTACTTGGGCCTTGTACAGCACAAGCCGCTGACTCGGTGTGAAGAACCGCCTCGCCCTGTTAAGGACACCCAATTTCTTACTAGCTAATTTAGCTTTGTCCTCCAAATGACGCCCAAACTGGACCTTGCTGGAGATTTCCATGCCCAGGATCCCGATACTCCCAGACATACTGAGAGATACACCCTGGAACTCTGGTGCCACGACGAAAGTGTGTTATGGGTATCAGATCAACGAAGGTGCCACAAATATAAACCTATTTAAATACACCCAGAAAGGGAACAAACACAAAATGTTTATCACCCGAATGTTTGTCGGGAATCAAACCCTTGGTTCATAAGGCAGGGGTCACTACCAAATGAGCCGTCAGTCAAATACAAGTCACTTGTTGTGTTTGTCTGCTTTATAATGTGACAGGAATACTTACAGGATACAGTCATTTTGATGTGCTACCATAAACAAAACATTGACATTGACCTACATATATATTTTTTTTTTTTTATAAGAAGAGCTTTCAGGATGACCTCACTCCACCTGATGGTAAGCGGTCGTGAGGTCCAAAAGTTAGGTCGACAGGCGCAATGGGCTCTATTGCCCTCACCCTGAAGGCCCACTGAGATGCCGTTTCACGCCCCGCCTAAAGAACCCAGGATTGTAAGAAGAAGGAAACACATGAGCTGGAAGGGCATTCCATGACTTAATGGCACGGGGCAGGAACGAGGAAAATTCGCTAAGAAAGGTTTTTGATCAATTTGGACCTGAGGCCCTACTTAGATCTCTGTAGACCTCTGACTAAAACAACATGTCTCTAAGAAATAATTGAACCGTTGATCTATTTTGAAGTACTTATGTGACATAGTTTATTTATTCTAAGTATGTACTATCATTAACGAAAATTCTTAACACAATCATGACTGTCCTTGATTACGAGATAAGCAAATTCAAGCGCAATCCTGCTCTAATTCAACCTATAACATCATTAAAAGTCCCATTTTTTGCTTCCCACGAAACCGGAATTGGTCTAACCAAAAAAATACCGATCGTCAAATTCAAATTACGCACCTTCAAGAAACCCTCTTCACTAATAAAAATGAAGTCGACCGCTAAACATGGCCAGTAATTAACCGAACCGAATTCGCCCGAGCTATTGACCTCGTATAGGGAAACAATCCATTGTCATTGTCTTAACCGAAATCGGGAAACACACAACAATCGCCTTTACCGCCCTCTCAATAGACGCTAGCGATCGATCTGATATAGCTTGGATATCCTTGACTTCAACTCGATCTAAAGTCGACGCTATTCCATCAATCTTAAAGTTGATTCTTGGGTTTCGTTCCGGCTGAGTGGTGTCTCAACACTTGGGTGAGCAGCTGGTATAGTGGTCACCAATATGAATGTAATTAGAGGCTACACGTATGACCAAGAAAGTCTGCGGTTGAGTGAGGAAGTCCTACAATAGGCGATACGGATCTGTAGTCTTTGATAAAGGGATACGTTGTTATCTGAATTGGATGTGCGTTTGGCTTTTCAAGTAATACTTTTGTTGGGTTCTCTTTGTTGGTTTTGTTGCCTTTTGTATGTGTTGAATTGTTTTTTTCTGTTGTAGCATAGCGCAGCTTTTGTCTAATGAAAAACTAGACTCCTATAGATCCCTGGCCATTGTCACAACCATGATCATGGTGAGATCATCAACATTTCTATCAAAACATCCTTTTTGGCGGAAAATGCGTATGTTGCGTGTAGGTAGGTGATTTCTCAACTCAATGAAACTATCTGACTGGCTCGGTGGCTCAATTGGTAGTGACCTCTGCCTTCTGAGCCAAGGGTCGTGGGTTCCATCCCCACACATTACAAACATTTGTGTGCATGAACATGACTGTTTGTATTGGTCTGGGTGTTTTCTATGTATAATATGTATTTATTTACAAAAAAAAGTATATAAGTAAGTTTATCAGTTGTCTAGTACCCATAGTACAAGCTTCGGTTTAGTTTGGGGCTAGATGGCGCTGTGTGGCCCTGCGTGGCATGTCTTGGGTTATTATTTATTTATTATCTTAGCTCAGACAGACGAGGAAGGCTCGTCCTAGGTTCGTCAAAGAGTCCTTTTCTGTCATCACGAACTACTCGTAGGTACTATTCATTCAGACTCCCAATAGTAATAGTACTTGAAAAGCCACATAATGGCATGGCATCTCCTAAACAATAATAGCCACTTTCATATTCATTAAGCAGTCGAATGGCTTATCTCGGCGAAATAAATTACGCCAAGTAATTGATTCAGTTCCGATCTGGGGGGCGGCGATGCGTCACGCGTTATCAGGGGGGGAGGGGTCCGGCAGATGGCCGATGGGAGATATTTGGTGGTGATAGAGTTGATTGATTCGTTCTGGGCTCATATCGATGGTGGATACTCTTCGTCTAGTTTTTTTCTTCGACCTTTTCACCACCAAAGTTGGCCGTTGGCGAAAGGTTATTCTCAGGTTGGGTTTTACTGTAAGACGGGTATGCTCTGCTTAATGTCTTCAAGGGAAAGAACGAACGGCTACTGCGTTTTCTCTTGTTGTATTAATGTGAATTAGACAGCTGATAAACTTCCTTACAAACTATTTTTCCGTGAATTTTCTGATCTCAAATTAACGTTTCCCCTTGTAGACTGGCTCTGTGGGTCATTTAGTAGTGACATCTGCCTTCTGAACCACTGGTTGTGGGTTCGATCATTTGTGTGTATGAACATGTCTGTATTAGTCTGGGTGTTTATTTAATGTATAATAAACTAGCTTTTGCCCGCGACTTCGTCCGCGTGTTTAAATTTATACATACAAAAGTTTTTTCCCGCTAACTCCCGTTCCCGTGGGAATTTCTCAAAATACAGCCATAACTAAACTTTATATTTACTAAGGTACCTGCATGCCAAATTTCAAGCGTCTAACTTAAGCGGTTTAGATTTTTCATACAAAAGGATTTTCCCGCTAATTCCCGTTCCCGTGGGAATTTCGGGAATTCCTTTCTTAGTGCACCCCTACGGTACCTAAGCTACGTCCCTTCCAAATTTCAAGTGCCTACGTTTAGCCGTTTGGGCTGTGCGTTGATATGTCAGTCAGTCAGTCAGTCAGTCAGTTTCTCCTTTTATATATAAAAAAAATAGATATGTATTTATTTTAAAAAATCTAAGTAAGTTTGTCAGTTGTCTAGTATCCATTGTACAAGCTTTAGCTTAGTTTGGGTCTATATGGCGCTGTGTGGCCCAGCGTGGCACGTCTTGAGTTGTTTATTATTTATTTATTCCTTCGTATTATGAGTATCAGACCATAAGGATACAAAATCGTCACCAGTACCTATGACCACCTTTGTCACCTAACCTCAATAGGGTACAAATAAAATTAAAGTGTGGACAGGAATGTGGCAATAGGCCGTTACCCCGTGGCTGTTACAGAACAAATTTTAAACGCCTAAATAAAACCACTAACCACGCAGGTCGTAAAGCTACCCCCAACTTAGGGTAAATAGGTGAGACTACGGTATAGGGCGAAAAACTACAGTGAACCAATTCGTTGTATTGGATTTAGTTGGTACACAGGATATATTATTATAGTGCATAAATGTGTGCGTAAACACAGGTCTACATTCTCCACAATCCGATGGATCCAGACCATGAAGACCAGATGGACAAAGGTCGGCCGCGGTAGTGACCCCATAACTCGATAGGAATTGCCACGGGTGTCCATGGGCGGTGTCGACTGCTTACCATCAGGCATCACATTTGCTTGTCTGCCGCCTCTTGCATAAAAAAAAAACAATACAAAAAAAAACATATGGTCGATTTGAGAAACCTTCCTCCTTTTTTGAAGTCGGTAAAAAAACATGCACACAAATGTTTTACTAATGCTGGTGCTGGTATTGAACCCGCGACCAATGCGTCAGACGCATCATTCACAACCACTCACCCAAACCACTCGTCAAATTACAAAACACACTTCACTGACTTACTTTTACATTGTACCCAAGTCGGGGTAAGTAAATAAGCCATAATAAAAGTGTAACAATCGATCGAATAATAAAACTGTGGTTAACATAGAAATGGCCGCAGCCGATAGTTGGACGTTAAAAAAAATTATGTATATTAAATTCTCAACTGACTTTCTTATCGACATCGAAATGTATCGGCCGTGCGACGAAACGGTTTTGATACTTGGATATTATTTTGTAAGACTTATAAACGTCTGGAGGATATACCCATAATCGCCACGCTGGGCAGGCGGGTTGGCGATCAGGTGTAGCTTCTCGCTCTGGTGATGCTGCTGTCCGTCATCGGTCTGTGGTATTTAGCTACGCCTTCAGCTGTCATGGTTATACCGCCACCAGTCGGTTGTCAGAGCCTCGTTTGCTATTCGGCAGGATGCACCACGGGCAGGTGAGGTTGGCTTGGAGCGAAATGATGATAGGTCGCTCCCTTACATCCCATACAACTATTTGACGAAACGGGAACGAGGTATAGGACGCCCCCCATCTACCTGGTGGAAGAATATATATAGAGAGAGAGCCCAATTGCTGGAAACGACAACCCAAGATCGCATGACTTGGCGCAAAATTGTGAGGAGATCCGACCAACATAACAAGGAATAAGGAGCAGAAGAAGAAGAAAACAACTATTTTAATGATATGTACACACTTACTAATACTTTGTAGAGGATGTAAAGGAGCGACTTATCAACTTTTCGCTTCAAGCCACTCTCTGCTGCCCGTGGTGCATCCTGCCAAATAACAAACAATACTTTGGCAACCGACTAGTGGCGGTATAACCATCACAATTGAAGGCGTAGCTAAATACCACAGCCCGATGACGGGCAGCAGCGTCATCGGAGCGAGTAGTTACGACCTGCAATTGCCAACCCGTCTGTCCAGCGTAGTGATTATGGGTAAAGCTTCTCCAAATGTTTGACCAAGTGTCGAATACCTGGCGAGGCCCTATGTCCAGCAGTGGCCTGCAATAGGGTGTTGATAATCATGATAAAGGTCCAGATTTTCAGACACAATAGATAAATTAGTGGGAATAGGATTATGAGAACAATGCACGTAAGTATATGATAGGTACGTGGATAAAGTAGTTTATTTATTCCCATCGCTCAAGACTTCGTAGTCGTTCTATATGACACGTTAATATCGCATGCGAGTAACAATCTAATTACAACCCGCGGGAATCGAACCGCGATCGGCGCGCGATAGCGGCGATTACTCCACAATCGACCTGCCCTCGGCCGCACCCGTCTTCATATTCTTTGTACTCTTGATGACCTGGGGCGCGTTGTGTTTAGTAAGTAGGTTCCGGGTTTGGTTACCGGTTTGGTCAATTTAGGAAACGAAGTTTTTTTTCTGATTATATATTGTCTTTTAATGGTAAGGGATGTAAGACCTTATTATCTTTTCTCTCAAAGCTACCCTCATCTGCCCGTGGTGCTTCTGCATAATAACAAACGAGGCGCTGGCAACCGACTGGTGGCGGTATAACCATCACAAATGAAGGCGTAGCTAAATACCACAGGCCGATGACGGGCAGCAGCGTCACCGGAGCGATGTGCTACGCCCTGCGATCGCCAACCCGCCTGCCCAGCGTGGCGATTATGGGTAAAACCTCCAGGTGTTTGCCCTAAGTGGCGAACAACTGGAAAGGCCTATGTCCAGCAGTGGACTGCAATAGGCTGATGATGATGACCTTTTTATTTTTAAATGAACCAAATCCATAGATAACACGGGTCACAAGTCGTTCCCGTAATTAAATCTCAAGGCCGGCGACACAAAATGGCTGACAGAGACGCACCGGGCTGCACTCCAAATTTACTGCCTTCGCGCTATTTTCAATTAAAACGCTAATGGCCCGCGGCCACCGATGCGCCGATTGTCTAACACCAGATTTGATAGAGTTGGTGCGGGTGTGACAGTTTAGTGTACAGGTGTGACAGGAAAAGAAAACGTTTCGTAATTTACGCTTTATCTACGCAAAGCTTTTATTAACTTCGCAGCCATCATCATCATGATTGACTGGCTCGGTGGCTCAAATTGGTAGTGCCTGCCTTCTGAACCAAGGGTCGTGGGTTCGATTCCCACCCGGGACAAACATTCGTGTGATGTACACTTGTGTTTGTTCCGTGTCTGGGTGTTTATATTTGTATTTAAATATTTATTTGTGGTACCTTCGTTGTTCTGATACCCATAACACAAGTGCTTAAGCTACTTACTTTGGGATCTAAGCAATGTATGTGGTGATGTCTGATTTTTATTGAAGGCGTAGCTAAATATTATGAGCCGATGACGGGCAGCAACGTACCCTGCAATCGCCGACCCGCCTGCCCAGCTTGGCGATTATGATATTTGCCTTGGCGAACAATTGGAGAGGCCTATGTCCAGCAGCGGACTTCTCATGTTTGATCAAAAAGAAGAACAACCAGTTATTCTCTCCAGAGAGGCATTATGTCCAGCGGTGGACTGTGATAGGCTGATGATGATGATGATAACGAAATAGGTTTGCGCTTGACTACCATTCGCGCGTGTGGTACCCCTGGTGTCGCAGGTGTCCATAGGCTGCGGTAACCGCTTAACATCAGGCGGGCCGTAGGCTTGTTTGGCACCCTAGTGTTTTGACTGGCTCGGTGGCTCAATTGGTAGTGACCCCTGCCTTCTGAACCAAGGGTCGTGGGTTCGATTCCCACCCGGGACAAACATTCGTGTGATGAATACTTGTGTTTGTTCCGTGTCTGGGTGTTTATAATTTGTATTTAAGTATTTATTTGTGGTACCTTCGTTGTTCTGATACCCATAACACAAGTGCTTAAGCTACTTACTTTGGGATTGGAGCAATGTATGTGATGTTGTCTGATATTTTATTATTTATACATTATATTTATAAAAAAAAAACCACCTGAAGTACGGTATTATCAGCTCTATACACATCCCGACTGCAGTCTGAAGTGCCCTTTGGAAAAACTTAGCTTTTAATCGTTTTACATTACGATCGTGTAATGTGCGAAGTTTCGGAGCCCTGCCGATACCACCCCCCCCCCCTACCCCCCACTCGTGCAGCATCGTGTTAACTTGCGCTAATTAGTATCGCGGGAGAGATCATTTTATGCGCCATTACAATTTTGATAATTGAATCTGATGTTTTTGCGGATGATTCGTTTCTTGTTTTGCGGAAAGTTTTTGTGTTGAAACTTTTTAGTCGGATTAAAAAATGTCTTTTGTTTTGTAATTTTCTTATCTGTTAGTATTAAAAGTAGAATAATACTATATTCTGAATCGGTGAATTTATTACTATTAAGACAACCAACAAGTTTACACTGATATATTAAATTTTTTGCTTAAATTAAATTTGAACTAACATAAACTCGCCCAAAAACGCTACATGCAAGCTGATACGAAATCATGACGTCACGATTTCGTATTGCGTGGTGTTTTGTATGTCTCGTTTAAGAAGCTTGTTCGATTGCTATATTAAATAGGGCCTTTATGTTATGGGTTTCATATCAAAATATGTTTTAATTAGTGTACCTTAAACAGTGTTATAATGATTTTTGATTAAATTAAATAAATTAAATAACCCAAGACATGCCACGCTGTGTGGCCCTAGAGGGGGTTTTGGGGGAGGGGGGGGGGGGGGGGGGGGGGAATGGGTCTACCCAAACTAAGCCGAAGCTTGTACTATGGGTACTAGACAACTGATAAACTTACATAAATACATATTTTTTTTGTAAATAAATACATATTATACATAGAAAACACCCAGACCAATACAAACAGACATGTTCATGCACACAAATGTTTGTACTGTGCGGGGATCGAACCCACGACCCTTGGCTCAGAAGGCAGAAGGCACTACCAAATGAGCCACCGAGCCTGTCGAGCCTGATTAATTTTACACTTTTGAAATTAACTTTCCCGATGAACTTTGAAGGCCAATTTTGTTGTGATTTCTCAAATAAGTGTTATTTTAATGGAAATTTAATGGATTTTTTTTCTGGCAACCATCAAATAACATGGAAATTCAACCATGGTCGTCTCCCTTATTTAACCGAAACATTCAAGTTTAAATTAACACCATCCACACATAACTAGACACTCTTAGGCACCAACACAAGACATGCACAATTTATTATAATACAATAACAGGCGCCCACCGGAGCGGGCGATGTGTCGGAGACTTACATTTGACATATTTAAGAGAAATCCTTCTGCTACTATAATGAGTGTCATATTCGGGATGTAGCGTCAGCAGGTGAGGTGAGAGGGTGGTGTACAAATTGCAACACATTTTTTCGTGAATTTCCAAACTTGAACTGTACGTCATCATCATCATCGGACAAGCTCGATGGCTCATTTGGTAGTGCCCTCTCCCTTCTGAGCCAAGAGTTGTGGGTTCGATCCCCGCACAGTACAAACATTTGTGTGCATGAACATGTCTGTTTGTATTGGTCTGGGTGTTTTCTATGTATAATATGTATTTATTTACAAAAAAAAAGTATCTAAGTAAGTTTATCAGTTGTCTAGTACCCATAGTACAAGCTTTGGCTTAGTTTGGGGCCAGATGGCGATGTGTGGCCCAGCGTGGCATGTCATGAGATATTTATTATTTATTTATTTATCATCAACCGATTGCAGTCCACTGCTGGACATAGGCGTAGATAAGATGGTTAATAGTATTTTTTATTGATGCAAGATAAGCCAATCAGGGTGGGAGTTTTCGCTAATTGCCCAAGGTGCGCCAGACGTAGACCGCAATATATAGCCACGTCATACAGGGAAGTAACGAAGCGACCTATCATCTATTTGCTCCAAGTCACCCTCTCTGCCCGTGGTGCATCCTGCTGAATAATAAACTAGGCTCTCGAGCCTAGTTGGTTGCGAGCAACCGACCGGTAGTTGAATCACCACAGATGACTGGCAGCAGCGTCATCAGAGACTGCGATCAGTAGACTGTGAAAGACATGAGCCTATTGAATAAGAATATTGTTGCGAAGTAACCTTCTTTTATTTTATTTTATAATTGGCTGTTTTATATACCTGTTTTAATAAGAAAAATAACTATTTTTGTTTGTTGCTTTTATGAATGTCATTGAAAACTAAGCAACCCCTTTATTAGTGTTTTCAATTTATAGGTAGTTACAGTCCGCATATCGTCGTTTTCAAATATTATTTTTAATCAAGCATCAGATGATGCCGAAGATAGCTATTAAATATTCTTATAAACAAAACAAAAAAATACCAACAATCACCACTTTTTTCCTATCCGTCCGCATCCGCGCGATACACCCAGCCCGAAGAGTAGCGACGTGTAAAATCTGCATTTCTTTGAGATGCACTTGTCCCCCTCCCCCCCGACGCCTCTTAGATAAAGAGGGCTCTACTTTCGCACGCTTTGAGCACGACTCCTAGGTTTTGTTAGGAGTGCTGGATGTGTAGCTGGTAGGTGTTTGTTGCTTGATATAACGCGTCGAGCGCTTAGCTGCATTGTGAATCCCGGATCGGACGTATCTGCCGTTTGGATGCTGGGACGGTATTCTTGGGTACATGTGTGAATAGGCTTGTTTTTTTCATTGTGGAGCTTTATCTAGCAATGGCAGATGCTTAAAGGAAAAATAATCGCGGATAAATTGGCAATCTGTACCAAAAATGTAACTCATTACCAATTCGGCAATCATGTCCGGAACTCTTTGAAGGGACATGATTCAAAACCTCTTAATGTTATGTTGAGTCCGCGGAATTTGCACAGACGGACAGTTTAATATCTTCAGGTGCTCCGATAGATGATAGAGTAGTATGGTGGGACGGTATTCTTGGGTGCATGTGTGAATAAGAATAGATTTGTTTATTGTGAAGCTTTGTATAGCGTTCGCAAATGCATGAAGATTAGAGAAACCCCAGAAAGTTCGACAATTTACGCTTAAATTATCAACTTTGCAGCGACTAATACTTTTGTTTCAACTTAGCTCTATGGTAGTCTTTTTGAACACTGTTTTATTGTGCAATACATATTTAATTGATAATTGGAGGAGCTCGGTGGCGCCGCGGTCTTGTTCGTTTAACAATGATCGCAAATGTTGAGCAACCATTGGCGCGGTCAATCCGATGATGGGTGACCAAAATTTGACACCGATTTCCTCCGTGCTTCGGAAGGCACGTTAAGCTGTTGGTCCCGGGTGCTATCTTTACCAACTCAGATAGCAGTCGTTACATCATATCAGAGATGATGATAACTCTGACGCCCAAACTGGGAATGGGTATAGCTTACCCTAAGTGTTGCGGAGGTCTGATGGCAGTCGCTCTGTGTAAAAGCTTAGCCCTCGCCAAATCTCTCAGTTTGGGAAGCCGACCCTAAGACAATCGGGAAAAGGCTAGGATGATGATGACATATTTAATTGATAAATTCCATCTTTCTAAGGTGTTGGTATCCTGAAACAGTATATTCCAGGTCTAGGGATGGTTAATGATAAGACATTTGGGCTGTGTTCCAACTGTGATCCTTTTTACAAGCTTTTTTTGAGGACCTAACTTGGAGAAAGACGATTTAGATACAAGTCAAGACCTTTGTGACCATAAAAAGTGCATGTTATTTTCGTTAAGTCGAGTTAATACGAAATCTTGAAATCTTTCTATCTAAATACGAGTAGATATAACTGACTGACTGTCAGACAGTTACGGTGACCTAATGATCAACGCACAGCCCAAAACATTGATCGGATCGGGCTGAAATTTGGGATGCAGGTACAAGTTATGACGTAGACATCCGCCAAGAAAGGATTTTGATCAATTCCACCACCAAGGAGATGAAATAGGGGACGAAAATCTATTCCATGCGGACGAAGTCGCAGGCACATCTAGTCTTCTTATAAAAAAAACATTTGAATACGAGCGTTAGTCCGTAGTCCGTAGTAATATTAAGCCATACAAATCCATCTATAGTAACCTACCTACATAATGTTTGATGAAATATACATTAAAGATGGCGCCATTTCTATGCAAAACTAAAACAAAGCTGTGCGCGTGACGCAACACTATTGTCTATTGTGCGACGTGGCATACGCTTGACTTCGTCATTAGCTGTGTCTAACATGTGACTGTATTGTCTTTGGCATGACAGTTGACAACAGTAGACAAATACTAGCTGTGCCCGCGGCTTCGCCCGCGTTCGTGTAGCCTATGTTACTGTCCATCCCTTCAACTATCTCCACTTAAAAAATCACGTCAATTCGTCACTCCGTTTTGCCGTGAAAGAAAGACAAACATACAGACAGACACACTTTCCCATTTGTAATATTAAGTATGGATTAACATCAGTTTTTTTAAAAAAAAAAGACTTCAAAATATTAAAAACGGACGGACTAGGAAATACGAGTAATGCATTCCCCTCTATAAAGAAAGTTTTATTTGTATCCAGGTAAACACTTGGATATACCTACCTATACAAATCGAACCTCAACCCAGATGACATTTGTCGTTGGATTAGGCCCAGGCTAAACCAGTTTGCTGCTCTCTGTTTCCTGGTATTCCTTAAGTAGTCTTCTAGGACACCCATGACGGAGGGACGAGATTGTGTCGTCCTATTATAAGCCTACGACTTCCTGAGACACATCTCAGGCTCCCACAACAGGAAGAATCACAATAGGCTATTATGGCTTAAAATTGTAATTAATCCATCTTTTAGCTTATTCAAAAATAAAAGACACGTATTTTTCCTTTTATCATTCAAATGAACAATAGCAAAGATACAAGGCATCAAAAGTTAGGAGTGGGAGTCTTAGATGTCACTCGCTCCTGTAAAAATTCCTTACCCTGAAGGCCCACTGAGATGCCGTTTCATACCCCGCCTAAAGAACCCAGGATTGTACGAGGAAGGAAACACATGAGCTGGAAAGGCCATGTGGCCCGCCCATGATTTAATGGCACAGGGTAGGAACGAGGAACTGAACCTCTTGGTGCGCGCCACTATTGTCTGTATGGTATGCGGATGACAACACTGTCCAGCACATGTTGTTCGGGAGAGGATGGGATTAGTTGGAATAACTCTTTGCAGCATTCCCCATTGTAGAGACGGTAGAGAACAAATAAAATCGAGTAGCTGTTGGTTCTTTTATTTCAACGGTCTTTCAAAGCGTGCAGATGAAGGCTCTGCACCTGAATAATCCCAACTGCGTCCCTCATCATCATCATCATCCTATTCAGCCGTTGGGGATCCACTGCAGGACATAGGCCTCCCCCAAAGACATCCACAACGGCCGGTTGCAAGTTGCCCGCATCCAGCACCATCCTGCGACTTTTATAATGTCGTCAGTCCACTTCGCTGGAGGGCGTCCCACGCCGTCGGTCGAAGGGTCTCCAGTCCAAAACTTTTCGACCTCAACGGCCATCTGTTCTCCTCACTATGTGCCCTTTTTTTTCTATTTTTTTTTCTATGCGAGAGGCGGCAGACGAGCAAGTGTGATGCCTGATGGTAAGCAGTGCCCTGCGGTGTCTTCGTCGTCCCTCAAAGATATAAATGTTTCTCGTTGCTTTTTGGTACAACAGAAGTTTACGCCTAAGATTGAAAAATCCACTATTTCTCAGGTGTGCAACTGTAAACAGTAGGCAGGGTCGGGTAACAAGCGCTCGCGTCAACAGCCCTTCAGACAGACGGAGACTCTTTCTACGTACGTACCGCGGGCGGAGACGCGCTATATAATATACATGTGCTGTAATACTGGGGATGTATGTTTTTATTGCTTGCTAGTTGTATCTGTTTGGTTGGGAAGGATTTTGAGAAAGTCAGTTTTGTGGTGCGATTCCATGCCAAAAAAAAAAGAAAACCTTACCCATTCTTTTAATTATTATCTTACCAACGGTTGTCTGGAAGAGAAAGACTATTGTTTTAACAACTAGACCACCGACGTACAATGTATTATATACGAGTACATAAAAAAGCAATATATCAGTAAATTTTTACATAAAAAAATACCATCACTCATACTAAAGTGTGCAAAAGCGTCGGAATTTCTCAATTATCACGTGGCACCCGGATCGAGACTTGCACCCCCCCTCCCCACGGGTGGGGGGTGACCCATTTGTTCGACGTAATATAGTAATGCCGGGCGATGTTCAGTGTTTGTGAAAAATCGCACCGGTATTGATTTTGATTGTACCCATACATATCTAACTAGCAACTATTTCACTATTATATTTATGTATACTGATGTATACCTACCCGTAGTAGTCTAGTGGTTAGATCGTCGCTTCGCACACGTGAGGTCGTCGGTACGAATCCGTGCGGGGCCCGCACCTCTGGATTTGCAAAAATCTATGGCGGAATAATACCACTAGCTTAGCGGTGAAGGAAAACATCGTGAGGAAACCTGCACATCCAGTTTAATTTTGAATGTGTAACCATGATCTAAATTTGTCTGGTTCCCCTTTCTGAGGGTTACGAAGGTCAGATGGCAGTCGCTTCAATGTAATAACCAGACTCGCTAAATCTAGGATCATGGTCAAAGCGGACCCTGGGCCTAGAGGTCCACAAACCGGGACAACGCTAAGAGGATGATGATATATGTATCTACGCTAGAATCACAGTAGCGTAATCTGTGGCTAGTATATCATAGTATCATCACAGTGATCGTCGTGTGAGAGGCCATTCTAGAGTTTGCAAGTCCGTGATTTTCAGGAACCAGAGCCCCTACCACCAAAATCGAAAACGATCGTTCGTTGAACGGATCGCGTATTACCCTATAGGTAAATCCCTCCTATTTGTCTTTCCCTTGATATGAATTAAATTAATGAAAATCGACTTTTAATGACTTTTAGTTCATATATTCGAACACGGGAGAGACAAATGGGAGGTATTTGTGGTGCAAAAGTACCGTTCAACGAACGATCGTTTTCGATGTTGGTGGTAGGTGCCCAGTTGCGGAGGGAAATACACTTATACAAAAAATAATTTTATTATAAAAAAAAAAATGTAAATAAATAACCCGAGACATGCCACGCTGGGCCACACAGAGCCACCTAGCCCCAAACTAAGCCGAAGCTGTACTATGGGTACTAGACAACTGATAAACTTACTTAAATCCTTTTTTTTTGTAAATAAATACATATTATTCATAGAAAACACCCAGACCAATACAAACAGACATGTTCATGCACACAAATTTTTGTAATGTGTGGGGATCGAACCCACGACCCTTGGCTCAGAAGGCAGAGGTCACTACCAATTGAGCCACCGAGCCTGTCTTGTATTGTTAGCACCACGCTTCGATACATATAACATACACACACATACTGCAGCTCCCTGCAGAGTCACTTTCGCATAGCTAATAGGAATTGGCACAAACACAGCTTCGGCCACCATTCCGTATCTGGCCGGCACGTGGCCGGGATGGCCGTTGTATTAAATATCAAATATCCGTGCGCCAGCATGCCGGGCATAAGTTTCAGGAATGCGGCTTCGTACATATACTCATATGCATGCAATCCTACTTGTATGCAGGTTGTAGGTAAGCCTGGACTAGCAACATATTCTATAGATAACAGTGTTCCGTGCGGTGAACGAAAAGGAACAAAAAATACAGCCCCATGAGTATTGTATGTGTTGATGAGAATTAAGAGATTTAGAGAGGTAGGGCAAAGCGAATCTTCGCTCGAACAGAGCCGCCCGTCCGGGGAAGGACCTCCACCCTATAGAATACCGCAGTCAAATGACCTCTGGGTCGTGTTTCTGCCGGTGAGTAGGGTTTCCGGAGCTCGTAGGGGGTTAAGGTTGGGCCGGCATGGCGGTGGCAACTGACAGGTAACTGACCAGTTACTTGCCCGTTGTCACAGCAACTTGGGCTTCTCTTTCGCTTTCCATCAGGCGTAGGGAATCCATTACGTCGAGTATAAAAAAGGTACCTAAGATTGACCTTAAAAAGATGACCTTATTTGGTTCGGAAAGTAACAATATACTTCGTAGATCACATCATAGATATACTATAAGATACATAACATTTTTGCCAGTATGTCGGCTCCTATAAAGGCAGATTTCAATGGTGTCGCTTTTGACAAACGCTATGAGCGCTTGGCCGGCAGCCAGAATCTTCTATCAATGAACCTTATATGAATAACTATGTTTAATACGTAGGAGTATGTTATGTGATGCAAGAATGAGCTTTTGCAGGCTATAATGTTGGTCAGTTTTGATATTAAATAATGGTTGTTTAATAATATAAGTAAAGTATATACGTAAAGGAGCGACCTATCATCTTTTCGTTCCAAGCCATCCTCACCTGCCCGTGGTGCATCCTGCCGAACAACAAACGAGGCTCTGGCAAACCGACTAGTGGCGGTAAAACCATCACGATAGAAGGCGTAGCTAAATACCACAGGCCGATGACGGTTTCGCTACTTTCGGCAAATACTTAAAGGCTGTACCCATAAACTGTGGGCAGGCGTGCTGGGGCGCGCCGGGCGTAGCGTAGCTCCTTGCTCCGGTGACGCTGCTGCCCATCATAGGCCTGTGGTATATAGCTACGCCTTCAATCGTAATAGTTATCCCGCCACTAATCGGCTGCCAGAACCTCGTTTGTTATTCGGCACCTCGAGCAGGTAAGGTAGGCTTGGAGGGAAAACACGATAGGTTTACATCCTCCAAGATCAAAGATACTCCCAATCTTCCCTGTACCAGGCAGACACCAACCACCCAAGCAAACACAAAGAACCAAACCACAAACGCGAAATTATGATTAAAATGTAAAGTCCATTACTTGCATTCCTTTTTCCCACGCTCCAACCGTGCAAACGCAACCAGCTGTCTATTCCGAAACGTATTAATTAAACATATTCAGCATTCGGAGTACATCGGTGCCCGCAAATAATACACACTGATATGATGAATACGTCTGTTCAACTAAATCGGCTACATAAAATTCATGTATAAAAATGTCAATAAACACACACAGAGACGTGGGAATACAAAACAACCGGCTGACGCACACATGGGCAGGGGATTGGCGCAGGGCTGCCAGGGAGATGCTGAGGTGATAAGGAATATGGAAAGTTTGGTCTTGGACAACGTATATTATAAGACACTGCAAGGAATGCTTCGTTGGCCAAAGATTGTTTGGGAGCCTGGACTTTTTTGGTAACACTTGACCCCAATTCGTTTGATGTTAAGCAACATTAGAGCCCTTTTTTTGCCGGGGAAAATGCATTTATGGTTTCCCGCTGCTTGGGGGAGCAGCGGGGTATGTGGGACTCATCCCGCTTCGAAGATGGAAGTGAGGCAAAATACCCACTAAAAACCTCGGCCCCTTCGTCATGCGCCTTAAAGGTGGTGTCGAGGGTCCTATTAGTTAGAGCCTGGGATGGAGCACGCTCACCGCTTATGCCTTTTGGGGAACACTATGGTAAAGAGTTTCATAGCTTAGCCATTGTTGGTGGTGAAACACGTCCCCATCAAAAAATATGTTAAGCTATTGACCTTTCGCCTAATCTCTCTCCTTTCGCATCGAACTAGCCGGACTACAGAATTGAAACAAACAGATAGTAAATCTCTCTGCACACACCCAAGATCTTAGGTTCGTCAACGATCTAGTCACCTGCTAATTTTGGACTTCTATCAATGAACAAATAAGGCGCCAGGAATCCACACTAACCAACTGTTCTCGAACAAAGATTCTTCTTTGTAGGTGCATTGAGTATCAGATAATGACTCCCAGAATACCCAGACCTAAGACTATTTAAAGAAGTCTGTCTGTACCTCTGTATCAGCATTGAATACTTCAGTAATCGTTTTAAACATTATGATCAGCTGCACGTAAGGAGTTCTGGAGGGAGTTTGCCTAAGTCACCGCGCTTGGCAGGCGGGATGGCGACCGGTGTGTGAAGTTTTTTTTTTACCCAGTTAAACGCTGCTGCCTGTTATCTGATAATTCCTTAGTCGTCTTTTACGACAACCGCCGGAGAAATAGGGGGGGTTCTATTCTAAATAAGAAAATAACACATTTCAGAATTGACCCTTAATTATTGAAGCGGTGAAGAAAACCCAAAACACTAACCACGATTCCGCCATTGAACTTTCCAAAACACGAAAAATATCGCCCACCATTGAATCCCACGACAATACCCGTCCCGGCCAACCCTGCGCCCGCTGTATGTATTGAAACTACATAGAAGTGATCTTTCACGGCGCACACAGAAACGGGGGCTGTATTTCAGCGGGGGTGGTTTTTTCTGGGGGCGGCGGGCGGTGGGGGCCAGCATACATTTTCAGGAAGGCCCCGGCGTCACAGGCGTCTTTCAGCGTTCCGAACGCGCACACATCGCCCTCTATCGGAGAGACGAAGAAGCGAAGAGCGGGCGTAGATACGTGAGGAACAGAGGGTTTTGTATATAAAGAACGCTTACTCAACTTTCACTCACGAAACTAGTCACACACATACTTAGA
Source organism: Conogethes punctiferalis (assembly GCA_031163375.1). Lineage (NCBI taxonomy): Eukaryota > Metazoa > Arthropoda > Insecta > Lepidoptera > Crambidae > Conogethes > Conogethes punctiferalis. The sequence continues at coordinate 513,618 of CM062097.1, read as the reverse complement.
ACGTATCCAAAAATAAGTAACTTACCAGAGCATCTAACTTTCGGAATCCTGTCAAGGGCCAGCAATAAATTTATCGGTATTCGAACCATTAACTAGTTTCTGGAACTAGCACCGATAAAAAGGCGATTAAGAACGATATTACTATCTTAAAATGGGTACCATTCTAACTGCTATTTTATCCTCCTAGCCTTTTTCCCGATTGTCTCAAGGTCGGCTTCCCAAACTGAGAGATTTGGCGAGGGCTAAGCTACACACAGAGCGACTGCCATCAGACCTCCGCAACACGTAGGGTAAGCTATACCCATTCCCAGTTCAGGCGTCAGAGCTATCATCATCTCTGACTGCTATTTGCACAGTGTAAATCAGTTTAAGGGAGGTACGGCATAGCGAATCTTCGCTCGAGTTGAGCCGCCCTTCCGGGGAAGGACCTCTAGCCTATATAAAACCACAGCCAAATAACCTCTAGGTCATGTTTCTGCCGGTGAGTAGAGTTTCCGGAGCTCGCGAGGGGCCGGCATGGCGGTGGCAACCGACAGGCAACCTACCAGTTACTTGCCCGCTTTCACAGCGACTTGGGCTCTCGTAAGGCAACCATTATGTCGATCTAAATACATATAATTCAAAGGTGACTGACTGACTGACATAGTGATCTGTGAACGCACAGCCCAAACCACTGGACGGATCGAGCTGAAGTTTGGCATGCAAGTGGCATGCTAAGAAAAGATTTTGATCAGTTCTATCCCCAAGGGATAAAATAGAGAATGAAACTCTATTCCACGCAGACTCAGTCGCGGGCACAGCTACCTAACTAACTAACTAGATCGGCGCAGTGACCCAAGCCGAGTCTTGGCCTCCAACAATAAGAGCCTCCATCTAGGTCTGTCCTGCGCAACCTCCTGCCAGCTGTCCGCACGGAGCTCACGCAAATCCTTTTGGACTTCATCCGCCCAGCGATACCTGGGACGGCCAACCGGCCGTGTACCACTTGGCCGTCCCACGTACGCGGGCACAGCAGGTTTACTATAAAAAAGTGGCAGTCTTTTGTTTATTTTCTCCATTTTCAACTCTTTGCAGCAGCTCCCTTATTCTGTGTGACATCGGCACACGTCTGACCATAGCAATGCAGTCTCTGTATCTCCAGTCTGGGCGTCTGCTCTACGCGATCGGGCGGCGGGTCGCCCCCTCGGGTGCTGGCTACGTGTGTGTTCGGAAAAATGCCTTGCTCCCACCCGCCTGACTCAAGTTTTTACACTCCGCCCTGACAGTCGCACGTTCCGATCCTGCGATGATACTACTAGTGACCTCTGGTACCTAACTGAAAACTAAAGGCTCAGAAGAAGCGGCTTCTGTCGCGTTTCTGGATCAGGCGGTATATAGCCAGAATAATCCGATATGGCGATGTCTATGATAACTTGATTTGGTTACTTAACTACTTGTCTTAGACCATTACGATCGGTCGTAGGCCGTTTGGTCGGCCCAAGGATGCTTGTTTCTGACGTAAAGACTTAGATAGGAATATTCTTTATCAATTATCACACCAAACAATTTACATAGAACTAGGTTCAGTAGACATTTTGTTGTACAATATAGGCGGCCTTATCGCTATAAGCGATCTCTTCCAGGCAACCTTAGGGTAGAGGATAGTAAAAAAGAGAGGGTGGGGTAGAATATCCAACTTACAAAATATTAAATTTTTATCGTAACAAGATCAGGGATTGATTGAGCGATAAGTACCAGGAGCGCGTGAGAAGTCGAAGACTATAATCTTTTGTGTTAAAAAAAATTGAGTATTTTATTAACCAACATTAGACCAGGTATAAATTCCTCGTCCAACTTTTCAAGGTCGAATCTGTGCGCTTTTATTTCCGCAATACTCAACTCTCTGCGTCAGCCTTTCCGAACAGCTACGACTTGGAAGCCTTCAAGAAACGAGCGTACTCCTATTTAAAAGGCCGGCAGCGACCCCAGAACTCGATTTGAGTTGCGGTTGTCCATGGGCGGTGTCGACTGCTTACCATCGGGCATCACATTTGCTCGTCTGCCACCTCTTGCATAAAAAAAATGTTGATCTGGCTCCAGATCTGAGCTTATATGGAACTGTTGTCCCTTCAGTACGGCACATCCCCATATCCTCAATATAAGAAGACAGGATCTCAACTAAGCGAGTCAACAGACCACTGAACATAGCGCCATAAGATACAGACAGAATATATGACATGTAATGCTATGCAAAACACACCAAAACTATGGACTTATCGTATATTGTCTGGGTTGTAAGGGAGCGCTATCACCTTTTCGCTCCAAGCCATCCTCACCTGCTCGTGGTGCATCCTGCCGAACAACAAACGAGGTTCTGGCAAACCGACTGGTGGCGGTAAAACCATCACGATAGAAATACCACAGGCCGATGACGGGCAGCAGCGTCACCGGAGCGAGAAGCAACGCCCTGCGATCGCCAACCCGCCTGTCCAGCGTGGCGATCGTCCAGAAGTTTACCCTAGATGGTGAACAACTGGAGAGGCTTATGTCCAGCAGTGGACTGCAATAGGCTGATGATGATATTTTATTGTCTGGGATGGTCTATTAGGAATGGCAGTCAAGTTTCCAAGATTTGAATGCCAGCCCAGTTATTTAGAAAATTTGAACGCAAAAGCTCGAGATACTTAACTTACGTCTCCCGCATCAGATGATGAGATGGTTATGCAAAATGTCAAATCAAACCATCCTAGAAGATTCAGAACTTCCCTATTTAACCTTTAAAAGACTCCAGTGTCTATATAGCTAATAGAACTTGGACTTTATTCAGTTGGAACAGAGTTGAAAAGCATTCCCAACTAACAATTCCTTGTAAAGGGAATCTCGACGGCATTCGCCGACCGAACCAGAAGTTGCAGGTGCACATAAAATAAATATAATTTTCACAAAAATCGCTTCACACGTTCAGCCACCCCGAGGGGGGCGCATGTGGGGGGTAGCTGCAGTCCTGCATTAATAGCCGTCTCCGTATTGGCACACCTTTTGGGGATCGTGTGTTTTTAAGGAACACTAGTGTTTTGACTTGGATTCCATCGCAAAAAAGGACCTTTGCGTTTAAATACTAAATTTAGGCGATAGACAGTCACAACTCGCCTTGTATAGGTTTGTTGCTTGCGTTTAAATACTAAATTTAGGCGATAGACAGTCAACTTATAACAACTCGCCTTGTATAGGTTTGTTGTTTTTCTGGAAACCATTAATGTTATCAATAATAGCAACTAGAACTTGGCGCGAAGTAGGTTACAATTCTAATGCCTGATATACATATTTTATATAACTGGCCAGTTACTTGCCCGTTGTCACAGCTTCTCTTTCGCTTTTCATCAGGCGTAGGGAAACCGTTATGTCGAGTGTCGAGCTACTATGAAAAAAAAAGAATGTGTCCACTATTACAGCAACTGGTTCCTTCTTTTTCACCGGAGCGCCGGGGGCCATACTGTACTATCTGTACTAGGTACTATAAAAAAACCGAACCAATGAGGGTTTTCTGAAAACCTCATAAAAGGCAAGACCAACTATCATGTGATTGATCAGTTCCTATGTAAACGTCAGTGCCTTGTCTAAATGAACCAATCACGTAACAGTTGGACCCCCTCTTATGTGGTGCCATCTGGTGGAATTTCTTTTTTAAAAATCCCTCATTCTATCCTCTTCACCTTTTTACGATTATGGGTATATCCTCCAGAAGTTTGTCCTAGATGGCGAACAACTGGTGAGGCTTATGTCCAGCAGTGGACTACAATAGGCTGATGATGATCCTCTTCACCACACTTCAAAGACAATATCCCACTAAAAAAAAACCCCAAGGACCATAAAATTCAAATCCCACATTCCATATTCAAAAAGTAACCGCATTATCCGAACAAAACGGCGTCTATGGCTCGTTCTATATTCAAATTGGGCATCGCTATTGGCTGCCTGCTTTACAGGAAATACCTAGAGCGCAGTAATGTCTATGCATAAAGTATTTTAAACTAGTTAAAATGCAGCGTATTCTCGCGCACTCGGCGGGTTATCAAAAGGGGTTATTTAGTGGATTTTCTTGTCCTTTGTGAGGCGCGATGTGTTCCTGCGAGGCCATAACGAGGCGGGCTCAAGTTTCTGCGAGGTGATGGCGTGGGTTCTCGTTAGTTCTGTGGGTTTGCGAAATGTGTGAAATTGATCGAGATACAGGTGGACTGTTGTTATGGAACTCTTTTTAAGACAGGGGATAATTGGACCTGATGGTAAGTGATAGGCACCGCAAGATGTCTATGGACTGAAGACTGTTGTTGAAGCTGAAGTTTGGGGCTAGATGGCGATGTGTGGCCCAGCGTGGTATGTCTTGGTTCATTTATTTTATTTTTTATTTTTATTTAATTATCAGTCTTAGCCTCAGAACTGCAGTGGGCCGACAAAAAAATGCTGATGATGAATGAATGAAATTAATAAAAATACCCCAGAACTCAATAACAGCTGCGGGTGTCCATGGGCGGTATCGAATGCTTACCATCAGGCATCACATTTGTTCGCCTACCGCCTTTTGTATAAAAAAAAAACCTCTTCAGTCTTTCACAGTCCACTGCTGAAAAATCAAGATTATTTTTACACTAAATACTTATTAGGTATTTACCTTGTGTTAAAATAATCCTGCTCTTTCTAGCAGGCAAGCCCACAGGCGAAAGTTATCCGTATAATAATGTTTAACTCGTACAACATCGGCGTTAGTTCAGCAAGAATGCTTCTGTAGCCAACTCTGCCCGTAACTCGGTTCGACCGTAAAATATGTCCGTTTTTAAATTTTTCAATATTCCCGCGGCTAACGTGGAGTTACTCTCGCCTTGTTTTAAATAAAATCAAAGCTGGTGCATAGTTGGAGGAATGGCAGTAAGAGATGTCCATTTAAAACTTCCTACTAATATTACAAATTCAGAAGTTTGTTTGGATGAATTTCTTGGGTATGGTATCGGTGGTGGAGCTCGGTGGCGCTGCGGTCTTGTTCGCTTAACAATGATCGCAACGTTGTGCAACCATTTGACACCGATTTCCTCCGTGCTTCGGAAGGCACGTTAAGCTGTTGGTCCCGGGTGCTATCTTTACCAACTCAGATAGCAGTCGTTACATCATATCAGAGATGATGATAACTCTGACGCCTAAACCGGGAATGGGTATAGCTTACCCTAAGTGTTGCGGAGGTCTGATGGCAGTTGCTCTGTGTAAAAGCTTAGCCCTCGCCAAATCTCTCAGTTTGGGAAGCCGACCCTGAGACAATTGGGAAAAAGGCTAGGATGATGATGATGGTATCGGTGGTGTGTTAAACCTTCAGGCAGTAAGGGAACGATCTATCATCTTTCCGTAGCAAGCCATCCTCTCCTACCCACGTTGCATCCTGTCGAATAACAGACGAGGGTCTGGAAACCGATTGGAGTGGTATAATCATCATGATTGAAGACGTAGCTAAATACCATCACGGGCAGCAGCGTCACCGGAGCTTTTTTTTCTTAATGACTACGATGATGGCCAGGGCGGCCTTGTTATTATCACCGGACTGTTGGGGAAGCGGAAGGCCCTCACCCCTAGGGAGAAGCTACGCCCTGCTATGGCCAACCCTCCTGCCCAGCGTGACGATTATTTGTGGTGTGTGTGAGTTGTGTGTGCGGTGTGTGTGTGTGATGTGTGTGTGGCGTGTGTGTGGTGTGAGTGTGTGTGTGTATATGCGTGGGTGGATATGAGTACGTTTGTGTGAGTTATTTGTTTGTTGGAAAGGGTTATATTAATTGTTATTATATTTAAGTTAAATCAATTTAAAAGTGATTCAATGTGATAATCTGACCCGAAGGTCATCTTATGGTAAATGATAGGCACTACCAATGGCTCGGTGGCTTAATTGGTAGTGGCCCCTGCCTTCTGAACCAAGGGTCGTGGGTTCGATTCCCGCCCGAGATAAACAATCGTGTGATGAACACTTGTGTTTGTTCCGTGTCTGGGTGTTTATATTTGTATTTAAGTATTTATTATTTGTGGTACCTTCGTTGTTCTGATACCCATAACACAAGTGTTTAAGCTACTTACTTTGGGATTAGAGCAATGTATGTGATGTTGTCTGATATTTATTTATTATTTATTTAGCTACGCTGCATTTCCATGCACTGTGTCACACTGCCCGCTGCACCGGTGGAAACTTGCACTCTTTATGGAGTTCATAAAAATGGGCGTGTTTACGGGCTCGCGGAAATCGCGAGAAAACTCGGCCCGAATCGGGCGTTTATCTTGTATTATAAGGTTTTATGCTGGTTGCTGGTAGTAAATATTCCCTTATTTATTTAAAAAAAAAACCTGTTGTTTTTTATGTCAGAGGGGGCAAACGGGCCTGAAGGTCACCTGATGGTAAGCGATCACTTCAGCCCATAGACACCGCTAACCAGAGGATTCAAAGGTGCGTTGATATGTTTGTACGCTCTCTTTTGAATGACCCTAAGTCATATCCATTGCAGTTGCACGAAATTGGCCCTCTTCAGAAAAAATACTTTTTCTATGTACAGGTACTCAGAAAGTCGCTAATACCTTTTGCTGTACCTAAATGTTTGTATTTTGTAGAACAAAAATGCAAAGGGTCTTTTAGTCGCCTAATCTTAGATAAGAATACCTCGATACTTAATATAAGCCCAGTACCGCAGGGCTCTATATGTGTGCCTCAACTGTCCTGGTCTGTGCTCATTGCCAATCTCGTTAGTACACCCCCCCCCCCCCCTTTTTTTAGCTTGGCCTTTGCAACAAGTGAGGAAACAATACACTAGGGCTCAAGTTTCTATATATAGAGACGCCCCTATAAATTGGGCGCCCCTATACCTTCCCTAACGCTATTCTGTGTCCCAGCATACGATTAAGCCAGCAACTACCACTTCAGCTAGCTAATCCCTTGACCTAAAAAATCACAAACCATACATTCACAAACGGAACGCCCCCATCTCGAAATTCGCAAGAAATATCGGAAAATTTCGCTTCGTACTCTCCGCTCGCATCTGTGCTTACAGCTTCCGGTAGAATATGTTATAGCACTGTACCGGCTAAGATACGGCGGCACTTCGTCGAGATATTGAGAAAAATCCCCTCCCTTAGAGATTGTGGACTTGGTAAGTGGTAAGATTCGTGGCAGATAGTTTTAATGTCGTGGAAGTTTGGAGTTTAGTGCGAAATATGGAATGGAAAGTCGGGACATGGTATTAGATGAGTAAGGTGGTTTTGTAAGTTTTAATCTATGTGGTTTTGGGGAAGAGAGGTAGGGCATAGCGAATCGTCGCTCGAATTGAGCTGCCCGTCCGGGGAAGGACCTCCACCCTATAGAATACCGCAGCCAAATGATCTCGGGGTTGTGTTTCTGCTAGTGTGTAGGGTCTCCGGAGCTCGTGGGGGGTTAGGGTTGGGCCGGCATGGCAGTGGCAACTGACAGGTAACTAACCAGTTACTTGCCAGTTGTCACAGCGACTTGGGCTTCTCTTTCGCTTTCTATCAGGCGTAGGGAAGCCATTATATCGAGTTACTGTAAAAATATATTTAAGGGCATTATTTTATTTTGACGATTTTGATGGTACATTGTGTTGCCAAGGTAGAGAGTTATTTTAAAATCATCCGCGTTTTCAAAAATATTCTACTCCTAATTGAGCTTCAACCTTGAGAACCAAGTTCAACTTAGGAAAAGATTTTTTCTAGGAAACGTTCCTTTAGTTGAGGACTACTTTGGGGTAATAATCATTGAGTATTTGGATTAAATTGTCATTTAGATGTTAAGTCTACAATCATTGAACCAATAGTTCGCGTATCGTGTGTTAAATGACATTTCTTTTGTACAATAACAACTTGAAACCTTTGTCTTCCTCTTTGAAAGCTTGCTCTACTTAAGGAAGCCTTCTAGAGCTTCGAGAAATATGTATTGACTACATCATCATCATAAGACTAAGTACTAAGTACCCTAAACCGACGAGCATGTATGAAGAGATTGATGAATGTGGACGAAGCAAAAGCTGTGTGCCAGGATCGTCGCAAATGGAACGACGTGGTCTCTGCCTACCCCTCTGGGAGAAAGGCGTGACGGTATGTATGTATCATCATCATCATCAGCCTGCAAACGTCCGGTGATGAGAGGATCTGCCTTAGGCATCACGATTGGAAGATGGGTTGGTAAATACTGCTGCTCGTTTCCTGATAATCCCTTGGTAGTGTTTTACGATATCCCCGGGATGAGATAGGGTGGTCCTATTCTAAGTCCGGACACCAAACCGGTGGTCTATAGAGGTCGGTTTCCATATATCGCACACCCCGGCGAATAAAGCGGTTATCGACGATTACCACTTTTTTAATGTTTTTTGATTTTTGGCCTCTATGTGACCTAACCCATCGCCTGAATTTTTTTCATATTTTTAATTGCAATATTATTAGAATTATACTACACAACCACTTTTTTCTACGAAACATAATGTGAAGATATTAGACGAGAATAAAGTAGAAATCAAATATTACCGTACAAAACTTCACTAGTCTAGTCCGCATTGATTCAATGCGACATTATTCGGGATAGTCCTCCCAAGCGCAAAATCAGTATTCGATTTAACCACTTTATTCGGGTGAAAAATTTACGACGCGTACGCTGTAATAGGTTGTTACTACTCAGGTTTGTAAACGGGTGAATCGTAAATTGAAGTTATGCTATTCTTCTTGTTATAAAATAATGATTATAGAGTCGTAATAATATATTACTGCATTAAATACAATTTCATAATGCTGTATTAAAATATTGCGTTCGAAAATTAATACGTTATTTGTACGTATACGTTTTTTATTGCAAAAAAAAACATTACGTTTTTACTTTCATACACATAGCCATACACTCATCATCATCATCAGCCTATCGCAGTCCACTGCTGGACATAGGCATCTCCAGTGGTTCGCCACTCAGGGCCAACATCTGGAGAATATACCCATAATCGCCACGCTGGGCAGGCCGGTTGACGATCGCAGGGCGTAGCTTCTCGCTCCGGTGACGCTGCCACCCATCATCGGGCCGTAGCATTTAGCTACCCCTTCAATTGTGATGGTTATACCGCCACCAGTCGGTTGCCAGCGCCTCGTTCGTCATTCGGCAGGATGCACCACGGGCAGGTGAGCTTGGCTTGGAGCGAAAAGATGATGGGTCGCTCCCATACATTCCCATACACTTCTTTAACACTATCTAGCAAAAATTTTATTTCAATGTCCGAAGGAGTTTGGGTCATTTTGTATGGACATTGGCGTCGTTTTTTTAGCCCCCATCATTCATTTTTATATTGTGTAGCACTATCCTCAATTAACATAATTATTATCAAAAAAAAACAAAGTACATGTTCCGAGTGGTCAGTAATCTTGATACCAAAACAGCACTAAAACAGGGCCGTATTCCTTTGCGCGTATTTTGTATTAAAAAACCGGCCAAGTGCGAGTCGGACTCTGGCACGTAGGGTTCCGTACCACTATACAGCTAAATAAATGTTTTTCTTTACGTTTTATTATATTGGAGTTAATTAAATGAAAAACTTAGGTAATTTGATTTATGACGTTTAAAAAAAAACTACTGGCTAGATTTCATTCAAACCAAATTTCGTTAGTAGTTTTCATAGTGATACACATGATATATTTTTTTGAGTTTTATCATGCCCATATTTTAGAAGTTACGGGGGGGGGGGGACACTCATTTTACCACTTTGGAAGAGTCTCTCGCGCAAACTATTCAGTTTAGAAAAAAATGATGTTAGTAACCTCATTACTATACTGTCCACTAGGAATAGTTTGTTTTTAAATGGCAACTTGACAGTTTACTTTTTAAAGTCTGACGGATGACTGTGTGAAGTTGAAGTGAGTAAAAACCTTTTTAGGGTTCCGTAGCCCAAAATGGCAAAAACGGGACCCTTATAGATTCGTCATGTCTGTCTGTCTGTCTGTCTGTCTGTCTGTCTGTCCGTCCGTATGTCACAGCCAGTTTATTCCGAAACTATAAGAGCTACATTATTGAAATTTGGTACGTAGATGTATTCTGTTAACCGCATTAAGATTTTAAAGTAAAATTAGAAAAAATCCAAAATTTTTGGGGCTCCCCATACATGGAACTGAAACTTAAAATTTTTTTTTTCATCAAACCCATACGTGTGGGGTATCTATGGATAGGTATTTGAAAATGATGTTGAGGTTTCTAACATCATTTTTTTCTCAGATGAATAGTTTGCGCGAGAGACTCTTCCAAAGTGGTAAAATGTGTCCCCCCCCCCCCCCCGTAACTTCTAAAATAGGGGCATTATAAAACTGAAAAAAATATATGATGTGTATTACTATGTAAACTACTAACGAAATTTGGTTTGAATGAAATCTAGACAGTAGTTTTTTTTTAAACATCATAAATCAAATTACCTAATTTTTTTCATTCAATCAGTGGTACGGAACCCTACGTGCGCGAGTCCGACTCGCACTTGGCCGGTTTTGTATTAAAAAGTATTTATCACTCCATTGTCTTCTGCACCATCATCCGTCAGACTTTTAAAAGTAAACTGCCATTTAAAAAACAAATTATTCCTAGTGGCCAGTATAGTAATCTCGATACCAAAACGGCACTATAACACGGCCGTGTCTCGGGCATCGAGTGGAGCCGACGCGTACAGAGCGCTGCGCCGAACGTCCTCACACTACCGGGGACACACAGGCTGCATAAAGTGTATGCCTTTGCATAGTATTCGTAATGAAAAGTATAATTATCAGTACTTCTTTGAGTTGGTTCATAAAGATACACTGTCCTTGTGGTTTCCGGATTTAGAATAGATCCTAGGTCATCATTCCGTTGGTGTCGTAGGAGACGAGTAAGTGAATATCAGGAAACGGGCAGCTGCGTTTACCTGGATACGAATAAAACTTACTGCGGTCAACTCAGACCAGTATGTCCTAGGAAAACAGCGTGTTCTCTGGTGTGCCGGTTTGACTGGATCAGACGCTGCCCTGACTGGGTGTGATGTGGATACAAACTTACATTATATATACATATACTTTACTCTCAATCCTTAAGATCAGGGAATATCTCGCCGTGGTCTACGATATGTGTGGATGATGTAATGGTGGAATGATATGTTGTAGTGATCAGTAAACTACTTTAGTTTTACTAAAAATGAGCTTTTATGGTTAATATTTGGTTGTATTTGTTCCCGGTGTGTCTCCGCGCCGGCGATGGCTCGACGGCCGAATAGTGAATATCTAGTCTGCAATACCACGCGATCGCAGAGAGACGCAACTGATTATTCACAAAGGGTTTGCTTGAAATATATTTTAAGGCCTGTTTCCGTAAAAAATGTAATTAGTCCGTCTTTTAGATTGTTCAAAAATAAAAGACACGTATTTTTTCATTTGTAGATTAGACCAAACATGACAAAGATATAGCCCGTTAAAATTACGCGTGACGTCACAGAGTGGGAGAGAGAGTAACGTCAAAGACCCCCACTCCTAAATTTTGATGCCTTGTATCTTTGTTATTTTTTGTTTAAATGAAAAAAAGAAAAATACGTGTCTAATATATTTTTATAATCTAAAACACGAACTAAATATAATGTAATTATTTTGACCCTGGAAACATCCCCATTGTATGAAGAGCTTGATAAAGATGGTGATGGACATTGGACATTTAGGCCTAAACCATCTTCTTTAGGCGTGGCGTAAAGAGAGCTCTTTCTTCATAGTTGGCATCGGCACGAGATGTCCGTGAGCGGTGTTAAACAACAGGCAGGCGACTGCTATCAACAGCATTAAAAAAAACATGGTAGGTTACATTACAACAATACAATACAATACAACGCTAGGCTAAATTATAACGCTTCAAAGTTGAAAGTATATGCGACAACAAGAAAAAAAACACAAGCAACATTCTCACTTCCGCTAAACAAATCTAAAACCTTATATTTGTACAAACAGACCGTCTGGCCCCACACTACTAATTCATACAGCACGCAATAAACTCCAGTTACAAGTCTATGCTTCGGACGCGAGTGGGACGCTAGGAAAAATATTTTTCCATTTTAAATAAGTACCGCGGAAAGCGCATATATTTGCGTTATCTAGAGTTCGTTAAATATTAGCAGCAGTGAACAGTGACTGGGATTGCGCAGTTTTTCTATTAATACCACTCTGATGAGGATGTTCGCGGCCATTTTTTTTTCGCAAAACTTTTTTACGCTTCGAAACGAAATGGGACGTATTAATTTGGAACGGAACGTCGACTGCCTCGCTTTAATCAATAGATGTAGGCTGTATGCCATTTGTTGTCTTTGCTTAATTAATGTGGAGGTTTTCATTTTTTGGTTTGTTGTTGGCTGCATATTTCAAATGTGTATGCGTAGAACTGTGTATGCAAATACATTTAGAAAATGCAGCCAATGTCTAGCCTAAAAAATTAAGTTGATTGTGTACTTTATGTACCTACCTATATTTTTAAGTAATACCTACTGTAAAATTATTTGGAGATCAAAAGAACTATCGAATTTCTTGCTTCTCGATTGAAACCAATTTCCGCCCCCGGCGATAGAGTCAGTTTTATTTACTTTTGTGCTTTACAATTATTCTTAAGTGCTTGTTTAATTTGTATACATATTATGAATAAATATATAACAATAGTTTCTATTTTCAGAATACGAAAAGTTTTCAATCGTATTTAACAGATTTCTGCTACTTGTAACGGTTTTACAAGTTAACAATTATTCTCATAGTTTTGTCATTAAACAACACTTTTTATGTTGAGTGCTTAAAGACTGTCCTTTGTTTCGAATTTGATATTTTACAAAATTTGTTTCAATGGTTGATAGGTACTCGTAATATCCTGACAGTACATTTGCTTTCAAACATAGAATTTTGTAGACTTTCTTTGCTTAATACCTACTCAAAAAAAATACTTTAAAAAGAAAGTTGTGGCTGTACAGCTGATAATAAAGTAGGTGTTCCATTAGAAAACCGAATGGGTGTTTTCAAGTGCACACACACGCCCATCGGTCCATACCCGCGCCGATACGTCACACGTCAATCGGCCACCGTAAAATACCTATTGAACGAAGGCGGTTTCAGCACGCACACATCGATTCAAACGTCGAACGCGGTAAATACGGCTATCGGATCGGGTGTGCCGCTCTACCCAATCGCGCGGAACCGATCAGCCAATAGGAGGCTACCATTCCTTCTCGATATTATGCAACCGTTTCACGCTGACCTCTGCATTAGTTTGGCTTCCCCCGTTGTTCTTTCGAGTTTGCGAGCGATCGGAGGGGCGCGGGAGGTCTCGCTTTATTGGCTGGTCTGTGCCGAAGGTTCGATCAGTGATTGGATGACGGTGTAGTACTACGTCACGTAGATTTTCCGAGGTTTTTTCGCGCGTAGCGAGGAGTACGCCGCCTGATTGGTTATCGGTATATAACGGGCGAACGGTTGAGGTGATTCTGTTTTTTATTGTGCGTTTTCCGTGATAATTATTATCTATGGAGACTTGTTGTAGGTTTGCTCTATTTTTTTAACGTTTTTATTTGTATCTTGTAAGACTAAAGTCATTAAAATACCAGATGTTAGATTCATTTTAATAACCGAAATTCGAAAAAGGAGGAGGTTTTCATTGTTGTATCGTGCCACCAATAACAGAATTTATCTAAAACTTCCCGGTCTGGTCAATTATAACAATGAACTTCATATCAACGAGTTTATGCACTAGTGTTATGAGAATCAAAACAACGAAAGTACCACAAATATATACTAAAATACAAATATAACATAATAAAGGGGCCAAAACGCTTTTTTTTTCTAATGAAAGGTGAATTGAAAGGTAAGTTGTTTATTCGATTCACAGAATCCATTTACTTACCAAGTTCCAAGAGTATTCTTATAGTTTCAGAAAAAAGTATCTGTGACATACGGACGGACAGACACACAGACATACATGAAATAAAGAAAAAAAAGTTTATTGGCTACTTAAGAAAAAAAAAAAAAAAAGAAATTGTTTTTTTTTTTTCTTAAGTAATTTGAAAAGAGTAATTAATAGAGTAAGTAGGTTATTTGTATTGTAACAGAAGTGAGAACTGCTGCCGACAAACTGCTCAGCAGTTTGGCAGATACAATCATTGTAACCTATTATGTACCTTTGCATCAATAAATTAAAAAAAAAAAAAAAAAAAAAAAAGACACACAGGGATGTAACGGGAGCGATCTATCACCTTTTCGCTCCAAGCCATCCTCACCTGCCCGTAGTACATCCTGCCGAACAACAAACGAGGCTCTGCGTGGTGGTCTGGAGGTGGCGGTAAAACCATCACGATAGATTGTAGCTAAATAGGTACCACAGGCCGATGACGCACTGTTTACGATTTGACCAATCTAGAGGGACAAAAGTTTTAATAAATTCCATTTCATTTAAAACGACCTAAATTTACTAACAAACTAGTTTAGAAGTAATGAAACTAGGTTTTATTGCATAAAATCAACATTTATTGTAATTTGAATAATTTATTTACATCATCCAAACGAAACTTACGAAAATTACTAAAAAAACAAATAAATATATTTTTTTGGTAATTTTATTAAAAAAGAAATGTAAAGGTCCGACGACATTAACAAGTACTTAATCATGTCATAATTCGTTCGAACACGTGACGTTTTCATAGTACGCCCAAGTCTTACGTTTAAGCTAAAGCCTCTTCTGCAATATATGGCCGTTGTTCTTTAATTTTGCTTGGTTGTTGCTTCTTCTGTTAACTGTATAACGGGTAGCCCTTCTAGGTGAAGATGAGGACACTTCATGCATTAAATTCGCGGCGTGACGTTTCCCAGAAGCACGCACACTTGCTTGAGCTGCAAACGACAGTTGTTTGAAATCATATTTGTCAAGTAAATATTTGATTTTACGACGTTTTCTTTTAGATGAACTTTCTTGAAATGACTATTTAGGCCTTCCCATACTCGTTTTCGTTTCGGAGTTGGGTCTTGTAACATGCCGAGTATCAATTCTTCATATAAAACCATGTTTGATAAGTAGGTTTTCAAGAATAGCTCAAGCTTTTTTGCATCTATTCCCTTTACCGTTGTAATCTTCTGTCATTCGTTTCTCAAAAATAGGAATAATTAAGGTTTTCCATCTGGAGTAATAGTTAATTGAGCTAATTTTGATCTCACAAACTTTATTTACACCTTCTAGTTTCCCTTTTACCGGAATAGAACGCCAGAACTCAAACAAACAATAAAACGCAAAAACTCAGCATGCGCAAAAAATCGCAAAAAAAAATTGCTTTGCCATCAATCTATGATAAGTAAGCTTTGCGTTTAGCATGGTTTTATAACATTAAAAGATTTTACTACATACTTTAGATCATTGGAAACTTTTTTATTACGGTTTTTTTATCTACACAAAAGAGTTTTACAACATGATCTCGTTTGAATGTACTTGTACATTCGGATGGTTTACAATATATTAAATGCTTTAGTAATGACCTGTTCTAGAAGTATCCATCACAAAATCACAGTAGACTCCACCTAGAAAATAGCTAGACATGCACAAACGCGGGCGTTGAGCGGCGATCTGATCGAGTCGTTACTAATCTGTTCTCGTACCGGTACTTTGGCTTATTGTATTTATGTTAGGCTATTATTGATAAAGTTTTGGAATATGTCATCATGTAGAAAATATCTTAGAGATTAAAATAGTAATAATAAAATCTAATATTTCAATTGTCATTTTTTACACTTTTGTCCCGCTAGATAGGTGAAATCGTAAACTGTGTGACGGGCAGCAGCGTCACCGGAGCAAGAAGCTACGCCCTGCGATCGCCAACACGCTTGCCCAGCGTGGCGATTATGGGTATATCCTTCAGAAGTTTGCCCTAGGTGGCGAACAACTGGAGAGGAAAACGGGCCTGAAGGTCACTTGATGGTTAGTGATCACTTCAGCTCATAGACACCGCAACACCAGAAGAGTTACAGGTGCGTTGCCGGCCGTTGAGAAATCTACAGGCTCGCTTTTTGAAGGTCCCTAAGTCACATCTACCCGACTTACTAACAACAAACGTTAGAGACGCTTTGCTAAATTCCTGTGTCCAAACTTTAACAGCGATAACATTTTCCCCGCACATAATTCGAACGGACAGCCAATACAAACTGCTGCGGCCCCAATCCGTTAAATATAGCGGATCAATGGCGCATCACTATGTAACCCGCGCGCTCGCCAGCGTTCATTATCATCAATAACTGTCTGTCATACGCGCGCCATACGTTACGGTGCTATTGAGCATATTTCGATACTGAGCGGCGAGAAACTACGAAGAGATCGCGCTTGGAGACGGCTGTTTGGTTTTATCGTCTTTCTATGTTCGCCTGACGGTAATCGGAGGAAAGCATTGCCATTGCAAGGAGACATCAGGAGGTGAATCTCTGAGGAGACTAGTCTCCTCAGAGATTCACTAGCCTCCTTGGAAATTGGCTAGTTTTCTTAAATGTGGGTTAGGCTTCTTAGAGGTTGGTTAAGCTACTCTCCATAGAGATAGGCTAGTCTCGTTAGAGACTGAGTAGTCTCCTTAGAGACTAGGTAGTCTCCTTAGAAAATTAGCTAATCCTCTTAGAGTTTGGCTAGTGTCCTTAGAGACTGGGTAGTGTCCTTAGAGATTGTCTAGCCTCCTTAGGGATTGGTTAGTCTCCTCAGAGATTGTATCCTTAGAATATGGCTAGTGTCTTTAGAGATTGGCTTATCTCCTTAGAGATTGGCTAGTCACCTGAGAGATTGTACTGCCTTTAGAGATTGGCTAGGGCGCTTAGAGACTGGCTAGTGTCCTTAGAGATTGGATAGTGTCTATAGAGATTGGCTAATCCTTAGATTTTGGCTAGTCACCTGAGAGATTGTACTGCCTTTAGAGATTGGCTAGTGCCCTTAGAGACTAGCTAGTATACTTAGAGATTGGCTAGTGTCTTTAGAGATTGGCTAGTGCCCTTAGAGACTGGCTAGTATCCTTAGAGATTGGCTAGTGTCTTTAGAGATTGGCTATTCTCCTTAGAAATTAGCTACTGCCTTCTGAGATGGCTAGTCTTCTCAGGGACTGGACAATTTCAGAGGGTTCTGCCAGAATCGACACATAGATATTGTACACGTTGCATCGTCGCCGGAGGTGCAGTTCGTCGATCGATGCCGCCTCGTGATTTGTGCCGCGGCAGGTGCGAGCCGCGAATACACGCGGTTCGGTTTCACACTCTCAATTGGCATCTGACTATGGTGCCCAAACTTCGGTCAACGCCTCGCTTATAGCCTTTGAAACTGGAATTTAATATAGCACTTGACTATAAATCGCTAAATCTTATTCAAACTGGAAGACTACGATAGGTTTAAAGAGAGGTAGGACATAGCGAATCTTCGCTCGAATTGAGCTGCTCGTCCGGGGAAGGACCTGCACCCTGTAAAATACCGCAGCCAAATGACCTTCGGGTCGTGTTTCTGCTGGTGAGTAGGGTGTCCGGAGCTCGTGGGGGGTTAGGGTTGGGCCGGCATGGCAGTGGCAACTGACAGGTAACTGACCAGTTACTTGCCAGTTTCGCTCTCTTTCGCTTTCCATCAGGCGTAGGGAAGCTATTATGTCGAGCCACTATAAAAAAAAATGTTTTGTTCTCCCAAGATAACCAGTAAACTTATACCTTATTTGATGCTGTTGGAGGCAAACGAGCAATTCAGCAAATTCAAATCAGCAAAGAGGCATAGCCATGTCCCTGTCAACCGCGAGGAAAGGGCTCACGTTTAAAGATAGAAAGAGTCAGGTAATCAGATTACTTGTCAGTTAATTACCACCGCCATGCTGGCCCATAAGATAGCTCTGGCTGGCCGACTGATCCTGAAACGCAACTGAAGTCACTTTACAATAAGAGATTGTAAGACTAATACTTGGCTACGCGAGCAAGTTAGAGACGCGTTAAATGAGTTGCGACTTTGAAATGGCAATAGACTGTACACAGAGGTGTCCCAGGGGCAGACCACAACCGGCCTGGGCGTCGCCGGAAGGCATACAACGCATCGTATGCCCTCTGAGCCTCTCCTTCGTGCCTCGAGTGGTGAGTGCGGGGGCGCGATCCACTCGCGAACCACACATTGGTTGAGAATAGCTTAAAAATCCCTAATACGCTCTTAATGAAATATTAGGAATTAAACAAAAACACATCACACAAGTTTGAGATCCAGAATTCATAAGTTTAGACCGTCGATAAATCTATGAAAATGAACGTGAGTTTAATGTCACAGGAATGCTTTCATGATCCGCCCGCCAGGGCCGCATTCGGGGAACGACTGAAATACGCGCCAAGGGAGCTGACGAGGCGTTCGGAGAGACAGCTCATCATGGATCAGCTTACACAGAGGCTGAGAAAGAACTGACGGAACAGCGACTAGTAAATCCATACTTAATATTATAAATGGGAAAGTGTGTTTGTCTGTATGTTTGTCTTTCTTTCACGGCAAAACGGAGCGACGAATTGACGTGATTTTTTAAGTGGAGATAGTTGAAGGGATGGAGACTAACATATAATAAATAAAAAATAAATAACCCAAGACATGCCACGCTGGGCCACACAGCGCCACCTAGCCCCAAACTAAGCCGAAGCTTGTACTATGGGTACTAGACAACTGATAAACTTAGATACATTTTTTTTGTAAATAAATACATATTATACATAGGAAACACGCAGACCAACACAAACAGACATGTTCATGAACACAAATGTTTGTACCGTGCGAGAATCGAACCCACGACGCTTGGCTCAGAGGGATATAAAGAAGGAAAACTATTGAGAAAGAAAAGGCTAACTGTTGAGTTTGTCGCAACATGTACCCTCATCAGACATTCAAGTGATAGTAGGAAAACAAATTTGACGTGCAAAAGTTACCTGTGAATCTAGTGCACATGAAACTACTTCTAAAGTCCAATATTCATATACAGAATCATCAGAATCATCATTTGTCATGCATGGGAGGCGCGTAATTATACGCGAATGAATAGTTATTAGTTATAATTTAGGTAAGTGTAACTTAGTATAATAATTTAGAAATACTGTCGGCGGCACCGGTATGCGGTAAAGCTACTAAGCTTATGTTCATACCGATCTATTATTTGTATATTGTTTGTTTTTGGAATAAATAAACAAAATAAAAACCGGCCAAGTGCGAGTCGGACTCGCGCACGTAGGGTTCCGTACCACTGATTGAATGACAAAAATTAGGTAATTTGATTTATGATGTTTAAAAAAAAACTACTGTCTAGATTTCACTAAAACTAATTTCGTTAGTAGTTTACATAGTGATACAATTTTTGAGTTTCAGTTCCATGTATGGGGAACCCCAAACATTTTGGATTTTTTTCTGATTTTACTTTAAAATCTTAATGCGGTTAACAGAATACAGATACGAAACAAATTTCAATAATGTAGCTCTTATAGTTTCGGAATGAACTGGCTGTGACATACGGACGGACAGACAGACAGACAGACAGACATGACGAATCTATAAGGGTCCCGTTTTTGCCATTTTGGCTACGGAACCCTAAAAAATAGAAGTGATAAATTCCCATAAAATCGAACCCCAAATCCGGCCAGCTCGTAACTAAGCCAGCGCTGACAATATCGACTCCTGCGCAGTCTAAATCGAGAGCGCCCCGATGCGAGACAAATTAATACGACACTAACATTGTTGAAATAATAAAATATGTATCGGTGGTATAATTATAAATGCAGTTCGGTGTCGTGTCGTGTTATTTGGGCGGTCGGTGCCAATAATGTGGGTAGTAATTTTAGTTTGAAAGGAGCGTTGGTATCATACATACTATGGACATAGATAGTCTTCATTGCACGCTATACAAATGAAAGGCTAACAGACATTTGTTGTAAAAGTTAGGCAGTCTTTTCGCATTAAATTTGGAATGCGACTGGTGGCGGTATAACATCATCATCATCATCATTAGCCCATATCAGTCCACTGCTGGACATAGGCCTCTCCCAAGATTCGCCACTGTGCTCGATTTTGGGCTTCTCGCATCCAAAATCGAGCACATTACATTTATTAATATTTTAACTATTATTCGGTCACAGACTGTAATCTATCGATGTGAAATACTTAAATTAAAATCTGTGACGCGTTAAATTATTAACAGTTCCATTTTGATCGACCAAAATCTACCGAAAAATAATAGTTAATGATAGTTGAAATGTAAGAATTATGTTACAGTTCACATTATTTCGACAGTTTACAATCTTGCAAGATGGATTATAATCTAACGGTATTTACGATTTCATGGTAACATAACCATTGCGATTAAGGCGTAGCTAAATACCACAGGCCGATGACGGGCAGCAGTATCACCGGCAAGGAGCTATGCTCCGCAATCGCCAACCCGCCTGCTCAGCGTGGCAATAATGGGTAAAGCCAGAATGTCGAATAACTGGAGAAGCAAATGTCCAGCAATGGACTGTGATAGGCTGGTGATGGTGATGTTAGCTTCGGCTTAGTTTGGGTCTAGATGGCCATGTGTGGCCCAGCGTGGCGTCTCACAAATGTTTGCAATGTGCGGGAATCCAACTTGTACGGAAAATATGTATATGCAGCAGGGACCTACTTCGATATATCGATTCCAATTTCCTTTCTTTACACAAGTACCTAATAAATAAATAAATAACCCAAGACATGCCACGCTATAGGTACTAGACAACTGATAAACTTATTTAAATACTTTTTTGTAAATAAATACATTTATACATAGAAAACACCCAGACCAATACAAACAGACATGTTCATGAACACAAATGTTTGTACTGTGCGGGAATCGAACCCACAACCCTTGTCTCACAAGGCAGAGGTCACTACCAAATGAGCCATCGAGCCAGTCCGTATAATAGGTATAAAGTGATCTTGTTACCTAAGCAAAAAGATGTAGAAATTTCTTTTAATTATAATTATTAATTTAACGTAGGTAAAGGTATAGAAAACTTTCTCAAGAGTATTTCACAAGAGTGAATATCATATGTCCGTAAGTCACCCTTTAATAGCACAGGTACCCGTTTCTAAGCATATCAGTAGTAATTATAAGTAATGTTGCCTGCTTAGAGGGCCGTTAGTGATGTGGTTCGTCACTTGATATTTTGAAAATCACTTTAAAATATTCCTCACTATTATGTGTGTACTTATGTATGTGTCACCGTAAAATTAGGAGGGACGTAAGGGAGTGTACCTACCATCTAACCTATCGTAACCTACCTCTCCGTCCTATCTTTTCGCTTCAAGCCCACCTCACTTGCCCGTGGTGCATCCTGCCGAACAAACGAGGCGGTGGCAACCGACTGGTGGCGGTATAACCACCACAATTGAAGGCGTAGCTAAGTACTACAGGCCGATGACGGGCAGCAGCGTCACCGGAGCGAGAAGCTACGCCCTGCGATCGCCAACCCGCCTGCCCAGCGTGGCGATTATGGTATATGTTTGCCCTAAGTGATAAGTTTGGCCTATGTCCAGCAGTGGACTGCAATAAGCTGTTGATTACGATGACCTTAAAATTGTGAATACCGTTAGATTATATATCGCGAGATTGTAAACTGTCGAAAGATACCCATACTGCTTCCAGTTTATCCATTATTTTTGGGTAGATTGAAATCGATCGATGTGAAATTCTTAAATTAAAATAAATACATAAATAACCCAAGACATGCCACGCTGGGCCACACATCGCCATCTAGCCCCAAACTAAGCCGAAGCTTGTACTATGGGTACAAGACAACTGATAAACTTACTTAGATACATTTTTTTTTGTAAATAAATACATATTATACATAGAAAAACCCAGACCAATACAAACAGACATGTTCATGCACACAAATGTTTGTAATGTATGTGGATCGAACCCACGACCCTTGGCTCAGAAGGCAGAGGTCACTACCAATTGAGCCACCGAGCCAGTCATCTGTCGCGTTAACTTATAATTATCAACAGTTCCACATTGATCGATCACATTGAGCGTATATGATATGCTTTGTTAATAATCTTCATAAGTGCACCAATATCAGCAGATCACACCAAAATAACCAACACAGCACATTATAAATCACTTGATATTCGCATCACAGTTCCTGTCACATCTAATTCTTTTTGCAGCAGTAACCCGATACAAAAAGCCCCACCCCCCACACTTAGCTATAACTATCGGGGCCCGCTCAAGATACTCGGATAGATCGCTAGGTCGCCCCCCCACCCCCCATCTGTCGCCTTCGTATAGATTTTTCTTTTTGCCCGGTGCTATATTCCGATATTAAAGACTAGCGAGGTTTCCTTGCGATACTTGGATGGAATTAGGTTTTCATTACGCGGATTTGTGTCTTCAGATGTTTGCCCAAAGTGACGATAAGTGGAGAGGCCATGTTCAGCAGTGGACTGCGATAGGCTGATGATATTAAAAATATCAGACAATGTCACATACATTGCTCCGATCCCAAAGTAAGTAGCTTAAGCACCTTGTGTAATGGGTATCAGAACAACGAAGGTTCCACATATACTTAAATACGAATACTTAAATAAAATAATCACATGCGCGTTGCCTCTAGAGGGGGAATGCATTAGCATCGTCATGCCACCTCCGGGGGAGGTGTGTGGGACTCACACCTCCCGAAAATGGAAGGGCATACTTACTAAACCCCCTGTGTCACCAGTGGGGAGCAAAGTAGCAGCTGCAGGGACACGGGTAAGCCCACCCTAACCCCTAGCTGCCGATACACCACTCACTCCACGAGCTTTAAAGTACTATGCCGGCCCAACCCTAACCCCCACGAGCTCCGGAGACCCTACTCACGGCAGAAACACGACCCGGAGGTCATTTGGCTGCGGTATTCTATAGGGTGGAGGTCCTTCCCCGGACGGGCGGCTCAATTCGAGCGGCGATTCGCTTGAAGATTGACTCAATGTACTGTAGATACGTCATCTGAGATCGACTTATTCCTTTAGCGCAAACTGTGAAAACCACTAAAAATAATGTTTACACGCAGACATTTCCACAGCGTCCATATAGTATTTCCCTTGCGTCAAGTCTAGCGATATTGCATCTAGTTGGATCCAGTTAACTTGCAGTAGAAATTGAAATTCCATTAAGGAGATTGCTTTTTAACGTGCCGACTCTATAGCGGAGGTAGGAGGTTGGAGGAGAGGAGCGGAGGTGGGAGGGACGAATATTAATCGCATTTTTGTCGCTTTCCAAGTGAATGTTTGGGAAAAAAAACATCCTGGGGAGTTTGTTTAGGTAATGTAGTATATGATAGAGAGGATGAAGATGGAGTGTCAGATAGCTGATGTATGATGTGGGATTAGCAAGCTGAAGTTCATGGGGGTTGGGCCAGCATGGCAGTGGCAACTGACAGGTAACTGACCAGTTACTTGCTAGTTGTCACAGCGACTTGGGCTTTTCTTTCGCTTCCTATCAGGCGTAGGGAAGCCATTATGTCGATACACCCAATACGCCACGCTGGGCAGGCGGGTTGGCGATCGCAGGACGT
This sequence comes from Conogethes punctiferalis, assembly GCA_031163375.1. NCBI lineage: Eukaryota > Metazoa > Arthropoda > Insecta > Lepidoptera > Crambidae > Conogethes > Conogethes punctiferalis. Next base: position 490,020 of record CM062097.1, on the reverse strand, counting down.
AGCTTCTCGCTCCGGTGACGCTGCTGCCCGTCATCGGCCTGTGGTATTTAGCTACGCCTTCTATCGTGATGGTTTTACCGCCACCAGTCGGTTTGCCAGAGCCTCCTTTGTTGTTCGGCAGGATGCACCACAGGCAGGTGAGGATGGCTTGGAGCGAAAAGGTGATAGGTCGCTCCCTTACATCCCATCATGCCATCATAGTAAGTACGCACAAGTATCTTCCGAGTGCAGAATCAATGGCGTCGTATACCGACCTATAGATCAATCTGCGCGCGCGCACTGACGCGTTCGCTTCCGCGCATTGTTCTGCCCCCATTAGTGGATCTACATACGCATGTACAACCGCATGTGTTATGTGATGGGACAGAAACGATGTGTCTAGTGGTGAACGCATAATGGGCGCGCTTTATTGTTGTACAGTTGGTGGAAGACGAGCAAGTGGGCTGTCTTATGTTAGACAGTGACCATCGCCTGGACATCAGCAATGCCATCATCATCATCGTCAGCCTATCACAGTCCACTGCTGGACATAGGCCTCTCCAGTTGCTCGCCAAAGGGCAAACATCTGGAGGTTATACCCATAATCGCTAGGCAGGCGGGTTGGCGATCGCAGGGCGTAGCTTCTCGCTCCGGTGACGCTGCTGCCCGTCATCGGTCTGTGGTATTTAGCTACGCCTTCAATCGTGATGGTTATACCGCCACCAGTCGGTTCAGCGCCTCGTTTGTTATTCGGCAGGATGCACCACGAGCAGGTGAGGTTGGCTTGGAGCGAAATGATGATAGGCCGCTCCCTTACATCCCCATCACTAATGCCAAGGGCATAGCACTGCCGCTAAGGCAAAACCTCTCTTTAAACCACGCCCAAAGAAGGATTATCTACTTTCATTTGCCGGAATCTAGCGTAGGGCTGCTCGTATTGTCGATGACTTGGCCCTGTCTAGTCGACTCGACTCACTGGCATTGCGAAGAGACGTCGCATCCATGTGCGTTGTCTACCGCATCTATCACGCACGGGCAATGTTCTGAAGAATTGTTTGGTTTACTGCCTGCAGCTGAATTTCTTCACCGCACCATTGCAACTTCATCCTCATCATCTCGATGGTTAGCGATTCACCACTGTACGCTTTATGAGGAACTTCTTGCCTCACCTCGTGGAACCAATTTCTGCGACAGTCTTTCCGAACAGCTACGACTTCGGAACCTTCAAGAAACGAGTGTATTCATATCTAAAAGGCCGGCAGCGACCCTAAAACTCGATGTGAGTTGCGGGTGTCCATGGGCGGTGTCGACTGCTTACCATCGGGCATCACATTTGCTTGTCTGCCGCCTGTTGTATAAAAAAAGGACTATGACGTGATATTTTGTCTCATGAGGTCGGTGGAGAAAACTCTCTAGACCGGATTTCGGTATATTTTCTTGGTTAATCTACTTTCATCCATCCTGTCTACATGTCCAAACCATCCAAGCATGTCTTTCTAAATCTTAATAAATAAATAAAATAAAATATTGTTCATCTTATGACTGGCTCTAATCTGCTGCAGCCGAAACGATTCTAACTATTCTATATTCTATGTGCCCATAGTGACAAAAAACCTTGTTACCGAACAGCTTAACAAGCCACCATAGTCAACACCTACTTATATCAAACCCAAAGGAAACAAAATAACAATGCTATCGGAAACCAAAATTACACACACAAAATCAAAGAAGGAAAATCAGGAATCGCTTAAAACCCCATCAATGTATGGTTTCACTGCGCTGCCCGAAATGAACGTTCCGTTTACGAAAATATGACAAAAAACAAACGTATTGTCACCTATTCAAGTACAATCAGCCGATTTTTGTGATCGCTCAAAGTCGTTACACATAAACAACCACACAAAACATACCTTATTGCACTGGTCATAAAGGCGTTAGGTGTCACCAATAATCCGGGCACACAACACCTCTGCCATGTCATTTTAGTCTTTAGTCTTTCGGAATAATGAAAGGATTTGTCGTATTAGTTCGCCGTGCATTTTCAATGAAATGCCAAGCGCATTTTCTGTTAACCAACCAATTTTCACAACAAAAAGGAACTTTATTCCGTTCCAATAGAGGTGGGAAGCAATTGATTGCATTGTAACAATGACGTTTGAAGATTTTCTCGTTGGCCGTAATGACGTCACGGTGCGTACCTTTCGAGGTATTAAAATGACATTTACTGCGTAACTGTTATTTTTATTCACGCCTTCGGATTTTGAATATTTTAGCATTATTATCGTAATGCATTTTCTGGAGACTGATCAGCTTTCTATATTTAATGGGTTGGAATCTTCTTGTTGTATTTGTATGTCATCATCATTATTATTATTTATTATTAGGATGTAAGGAATCGCCAAATCTCTCAGTTTGGGAAGCCGACCCTGAAACAATCGGGAAAAAGGCTAGGATGATGATGATTAGGATGTAAGGAAACGACGCTTGCCCGAGGTGCATCCTGCCGAATAACAAACGAGGCTGGCAATCGATTGGCAGTATCACCATCACTATGGAAGGCGTAGTTAAATGCAACAGGCCGATGACGGGCAGCAGCGTCATCGGTGCGAGAAGCTGCGCTCTGCGATCGCCAACTCGCCTGCCCAGGCGATTATAGATAAAGCTCACAGCTGTTTGCCCAAAGTTGCGTATAACTGGAGAGGACTTTGTCCAGCAGTGGACTGCGGTAGGTACTAGGAGAACCAGATGATAGGGACGATCACCTAGTTCAGAAATAGTTTAGAAGAGTCAAGTGGACCTTAATTACTCCGACCGGGAATCGAGTCCGGAACCGACGAGAACGCTCACCTTACACCACCGGGATGTCTCCTAGGACATCCAGACAATTTAGATAAGCTCATTTCCTAGATAGCCCTGACGGGGAATCGAACCCTGAACTTACCACAGGTCGTCGAAACGTCCACTTGAATATGTTAACAATTTTTGACCACGTCCCCGGAATGCCCGCAAATATTACCGGGATAGCGGGAATATTCGCATCACTGCCGGCAACACGATTTATTGCAACATTTACTTGTTGTTTTAGCAAGAATTATGATAGCAAAGATTGAGAGATATTTCAGACTGGTGTTTTCGATAGCTCGCTTCCAGGATTGGGTGATGGCCATAAATTTGTGATGGTGTCGGGTGATTTACTGCGAATGGTGATTTGTGATGATGTAGTTGAATGGTAATCTCCGGTAGATGGCAGTTTGGTGATTAAACTACGCAGTGTTGATCTATTGAACTGATTGAAACGATCACTTTTGGACACCTTTTTTATAGTAGCTCGACATAATGGCTTCCCTACGCCCAAGCACAACTCGCTGTGACAACTAGTAAGTAACTGGTTAGTTACCTGCCAGTTGCCACTGCCATGCCGGCCCAACCCTAACCCCCCCACGAGCTCCGGAAACCCTACTCACCGGCAGAAACACGACCCGGAGGTCGTTTGGCTGCTGTATTCTATAGGGTGGAGGTCCTTCCCCGGACGGGCGGCTCAATTCGAGCGAAGATTCGCTCGAATGGTTCAGAAGGCAGGGGTCACTACCAATTGAGCCACCGAGCCTGTCTATAGTGATCTATCACCGCACAGCCCAAACCACTGGACGGATCGGGCTGAAATTTGGCATGCAGGTAGATATTATGACATAGGAGGTATCCGCTAAGAAAGGATTTTGATAAATTCTACTCTTAAGAGGATAAAATAGGGGACAAAACTCTATTCCACGCGGACGAAGTCGCGGGCACCTAGTATAAAAATATGGCCAAGTCAAACCACATATCGCTTCAAAGTAAAACACCTTAATACGCTCCTAATATAACAGTTATCGCTTAATTCACATTAAGTGACAGCAGGATATTTTCCAGACAATCAATCATAAAGTCTAAATAAGGCCGCAAAATAATCTAAACAGATGCGTAAATCAGCCGTTTCCCTGCCGGCCAGGGTACCAGGAAAACGGCAATAATTCCTAGGTTCTTGTGGTGTTCTAAATCATTCGGCGCCATGCTACACGGGGTACTCTCATTCGTGCTTAATTAGGATCAGCTGGTAGGCTGGGAACAAGCGAGCGTTAGTCGTAGCGATTAATTAAGAGAGGTAGGGCATAGCGAATCTTCGCTCGAATTGAGCTGCCCGTCCGGGGAAGGACCTCCACCCTATAGAATACCGCAGCCAAATGCCCTCCGGGTCGTGTATCTGCTGGTGAGTAGGGTTTCCGGAGCTCGTGAGGCGTTAGGGTTGGGCCGGCATGGCAGTGGCAACCGACAGGACCAGTTACTTGCCAGTTGTCAGTTGTCACAGCGACTAGAGCTTCTCTTTCGCTTTCCATCAGGCGAAGGGAAGCCATTATGTCGAGCTACTATAAAAAAAATTGTTTATCTAAAACAATGACGATACCAATCATCATCAGGAGCCTATGGCAGTCTATAACTGGATATAATAACGCTTTATGAGGTACTTCTTGCCACGCGCATCGGTTTTGTGGAACCAAGTCTTTCCGAACAGCTAGGTACGACGTGGGAGCCTTCAAGAAACGAGCGTACTCCTATTTAAAAGGCCGGCAGCGACCCCAGAACTCAATTTGAGTTGCGGGTGTCCATGGGCGGTGTCGACTGCTTACCATCAGGCATCACACTTGTTCGTCTGCCGCCTCTTGCATAAAAAGTGCCTCTTCAGTTGTTTGCTACTTTGACAAACATCTGAAGGCATTACCCCTAACCGCCACTCTGAGCAGGCGCGTTAGAGATCGTAGGGCGTAGCGTAGGTTCTCACTCCGGTGACGCTGCTGCCCATCATCGGCCTGTGGTATTTAGCTACGCCTTCAATCGTCATGGTTATACTGCCACCGGTCGGTTGCAAGACCCTCGAATGTTATTTGGCAGGATGCACCACAGGCAGGTGAGGGCGGTTTGGAGTGAAAAGATGGGACGCGCCCTTACAGGTCAACATCTTAACGATTAGTCGAGAGGAGAATGCTTGTAGCTGTAGTATGTAGGCTACAGGTGTGAAATCAAAATACTGTTGGGAAACACAAACCAGCTTAATATGTACAGCCGCTTTATGAAATAAGTACCTAATAGGCTATTATGGCTAAAAATTGTAATTAGTCCGACTTTTAGCTTATTCAAAAATAAGAGACACGTATTTTTTTATTTGTAATTTAGACGCGTGACGTCACTCGGTGAGGTATTTTTAAGGGAGCGAGTGACGTCAATGACTCCCACTCCTAACTGTTGATGCCTTGTTTCTTTGCTATTGTTTATTTGAATGGAAAAAGAAAAAATACGTGTCTTTTATTTTTGAATAAGCTAAAAGGCGGACTTATTACAATTTTTAGCCATAATAGCCTATTAATCGACATAAAGTCCCAATAATCGACTGATTTACTAACGTAAGACGATAGTGTGAGTCCAGCCTATTCACACATCACTCTGTCGTACCACGATTAACATGTCCCGGCCAGCTTACAAATTTAAACGCTCAATTCCAAAATAGCCTCTGAAACCTTATCAGCACCACTGAAGGTCGAAATTTGCTTGCGTCAACTGCATAATTAGTTCGGTATCATGCACATTGTTTATTTGTTTGGTTTTATTAGTTGTAGTTGCTATGTTAAAGGATTAAATGAAGCTAGTTATCGAACAGATAGCTGATGTTGTTTAATGGTCGCTGCTAACTGTGCGTTTAAATATCTTAACAAAGATGGCTCTCGTCTAATGATTGGAGATAATCCTGCGATACATTTTTGTCCATGCTCTCATTAAAAGTTTTGTCTGTTTGTATTGGTCTGGGTATTTTCTATGTATGATGTGTATTTATTTACAAAAAAAAAGTTTTTAAGTAAGTTTATCAGTTATCTAGTACCCATAGTACAAGTTTCGGCTTAGTTTGGGACTAGATGGCGTTGTGGGGCCGGCATGTCTTGAAAAACAGACGACTATTACGACTTGGATTTTATGTTACTTAGTGATTTCTATTCTCTATCCGTTACCACGGTTTAAATTTTGCAGCTGTAATAGGCTGACGATGATCACTCTTTACAATATCTTCAATCGGTCCCTCATTACTAAGGATCGCGGTCACTAGAACCCCCTGCACGCACAATCTGCCTACATCAATTCTGGTCCGACGCAGCCTTCACAGTTTGGTAAAATTTGGACGAGGAGGTGGCTGCTATCACTTGGTCAGACCAGCGTGTTGGCTATCGGCCTCGACACTTTACCATACTAGGTACTACTAAATTTAAGAGCTTTGCTTTTGTCGGTGGAGCAATTTCCACTCCTCCCTGGACTCCGCCAGCGCCTTCAACTCCCTTTACGTCATGACATTAACTTTCTCCTTCAACTGTTGTGCAAATGTTCGTCTTGGCCTCCCTCACCCTCTCCTGCCTTTACCATAAACTGGAGCATTTAACTCGTCCCTTACACGGTACCTGTCACAGTATCAAGGGTTCCAAATAATCAGACATTCAAAAACAATAGAGACATCGTTCAGTCACGGCCTATTGGTCGCGTTAACATCTAAACTACGACAGGACCTCAACCCACGCTCCGCTGCCCTCCTAACTACAGCGGGAGGAATCAATCAATCCCTCACCTTTATACAGGGTTAATGAGTCAGAACACCGCATAGTTTTGGTTAGTTTAACGTGTCTGTTGGGACGGCGCACGCGCAGCCAACCGTGGTGGCTTTTTGTGGGGGACACGGTTTGTGTCTGTCTGGACTGGTCATTTTAATTTGAGGAATTCGGTATGAAATAATCGGGATTTAATACCTTTTATAGCCTAACAACTGTTACAACGGGACATAACTTTTGCTCCAAACCACCAATCTCTGGCAACCGCCTGGTGGCGTTATCGTCATCATCATCAGCCTATTGCAGTCCACTGCTGGACGTAGGCCTCTTCAGTTGTTCGTCACTTAGGGCCAACATCTAGAGGATATACCCATAATCGCCACGCTGGGCAGGCGGGTTGGCGATCGCAGGGCGTAGCTTCTCGCTCCGGTGACGCTGCCGTCATCGGTCTGTGGTATTTAGCTACGCGTTCAATTTTGATGGTTATAACGCCACCAGCCGGTTGCCAGAGCCTCGTTTGTTATTCGGCAGGTTGCACTACAGGCAGGTGCGGTTGGCTTGGAGCGATAGGATGATAAGCCGACTTACGATACCATGAAACTTGAGCCCATCGGTGGGGATATTTGCGATGGGTTGCTGTCACGTATCGCGTGTTTAGAAAAAGATTCACCGCCAATCTCGCAGAATCATCAGCGCATTCGATTCATATTCTCATTTATTTTCTAAAAATCTAACTACATTATAACCGTCAGCCAATTTGATACCGCCATAATGGCGTAATTGTGGCCCGTCCGTGCGTACGCGCATGTTTCTTACAATGGCCGCCTTATCGCCGCTTGATCTGTCTCCTAACACACTCGGTTGGTCTACCTAATAACTCAGTTAATAGTCTGTAATTTCGTTCCTTTGTTTGTCACGATGGCTGTACGTTTAATTGCCCGAGCTCCTTTTATAAGATCTCATTTTTGATTCGTCCGCAATTAATGCTGGTTAATAGAAAAGGTTCTCATTGTTAAGTTGAATGTTGGGATTCAATATTTTAATGGGGAATCTCTATCTTGGTGCGATCTCGTCACAAATAACTTTCAGATTGTGTGTAGTAGCTACAAGACTTTTAGAGAGGTACGGCATGGCGAATCTTCGCTCGAATTGAGCCGCCCGTCCGGGGAAGGACCTCCACGCTATAGAATACCGCAGTCAAATGACCTCTGGGTCGTGTTTTTGCCGGTGAGTAGGGTTTCCGGAGCTCGTGGGGGGTTAATTCATAACCCCCGGCATGGCGGTGGCAACTGACAGGTAACTGACCAGTTACTTGCCAGTTGTCACAGCGACTTGGGCCTCTCTTTCGCTTTCCATCAGGCGTATGGAAGCCATTATGTCGAGCCACTATAAAAAAAAATACTAGTGAACTAGTTAGGGATGTAAGGAGGTCTAGGATCTTTTCGCCCCAAGTCACCCTCACCTGCCCGTGGTTCATCCTGCTGAATAACAAACGAGGAAACCCACTGGTAGTAATGTAACCATCACGATTGAAGGTGCAGTTAAATGTCACAAGCCGACACCGGGCAACCGACTGGTGGCGGTATAACTATTACGATTGAAAGCGTAGTTAAATACCACTGGCCAATGACAGACAGCAGCGTCGCAGGAGCGTAGAGCTACGCCCTGCGGTCGCCAACCCGCCTGCCAGCGTGGTGATTGGACAAAGCCTCCAGACGTTTAACCTAAGTGACGAATCACTGGAGAGGCCTTTGTCCAGCTTTTTACTTTGTATTGAAATAGTCGATCACAGGGCGTATTCTCGCTCCGGTGACGCTTCTGCCCTTTATCGGCCTGTGATATTTAACTACGCCTCCCATCGTGATGGTTATACCGCCACCAGTCGGTCGCTAGCGCCTCGTTCGTTATTCAGCAAGATGCACGATGGGCATGGTGAGGGCGGCTTGGAGTGAAAAGATGTAGGACGATATATCCCCCATAGATCGCCATATAGAGTATTATTGATGATTAAACGAACTTACCAAGTGAATTACACGAAGGCTTTGTCCGAAGAAATTAAGACCCCCCCCCCCACCCATGTAGTCCCTTTTGTATGTTGTATATTGATATAGGCCTGAGGATTATTGGTTCGTTATGTTCCAGATGTAGCTCTCAACTAAATGACAGCACAATCGCTTTACTACATTTAAATAAATAACTCAAGACACGCCACGCTGGGCCACTCAGCGCCATCTAGCCCCAAACTAAGCCGAAGCTTGTACTATGGGTACTAGACAACTGATAAACTTACTTAGATACATTTTTTTTTTGTAAATAAATACATATTATACATAGAAAACAATGACAATTTTCATGTCTGTACTGTGCGGGAATCGAACCCACGACCCTTGGCTCAGAGGGCAGAAGTCACTACCAAATGAGCCACCGAGCCTGTCATATATCCCCCTACATCGCCATATAGAGAGACTTTTAAAGTAGAACTCAAATCCTTCGCTTAGCCCACCTCACACACAGTTTCCCTCATACACAAACGTGTAAGTATGCGCCGGTCGATTAAGACCGATCAAGAGCCTCACACGGCATAGACAATGTGTATACAATTGCGGCGTTAACAGATAACATCGTTTCCTGATTAGACACGCTTAAGACCATTGTTGCAGGTAGGAAGCGATAGCTCGCACCTAGCGGACGAGTTACTACATGTATTCGAATGGAACTCGATAGGAGAACGTTTTGCATCGATTTGACGCATTGACGAGTAGAAAAGGGACATCTGGCTCGATGGCTCATTGGTAGTGACCTCTGCCTTCTGAGCCAAGGGTCGTGGGTTCGGTTCCCGCACAGTACAAACATTTGTGTTCATGAACATGTCTGTTTGTATTCTTCTTTGCGTTTCGATGGCAAAACCGAAATCAAACCCGGTGTGCCCAGTGCTCCGCCACGCCAACCGCACCCCCGGACAGGGACATAAGCTCAGCTAGTGAGCAGGTCTGTCCACACGTGACACAGCAGGCCATGTTTGTATTGGTCTGGGTGTTTTCAATGTATAATATGTATTTAATTACAAAAAAATGTATATCCTATATAAGTAAGTTTATCAGTTGTCTAGTACCCATAGTACAAGCTTCGGCTTAGTTTGGGGCTAGATGGCGCTGTGTGGCCCAGCGTGGCATGTCTTGGATTATTTATTATTATTTCTGGATACGACTTATGGGTCTTCCAAAAGCGAGCCAACATAATTCTCAATGCCAGTGTTCAACCATCAGATGATCTTCAAGCGCATTTAAAACTTGTGCTGTGGGTACTAGACAACTGATCAATTTACTTAGATACTCATCACGAGCCTGAAAACGTCCACAGCTGGACATAGGCCTTACCTAATGACAATAGAGATGTTTTGGGGGTCAAAATAATTACTTACATTATATTTACTCCGTATTTTAGATCATAAAAGTGAATTGGAGACGTATTTTTCCTCTTTTTCATTCAAATAAAAAAATAGCAATGATACCAAGGCATCAAAAGTTACGAGTTTGAGTTCTTTGACGTCACTCCGTCTATGGATCTAGTTTCAGTTTTAAGGAAACTAGCCATCCAATTTCTATGAAATGTCAAAGGCTTGAGAAAGCTAATAGCAATCCCTTAGGTCCTTAGTAGGGCCCATGTGTCTGATCATCAAGGTGATACAAGTCGAGACATCCTCGCGCTCGGCTGCGCAGCCAACGGAGCCTTGTACTATGAACGTTTTAATTACTCCCATTCATCGCACGCACAATCCGGATAGACAAACATTCCGATTCATCATCATCATCAGCCCACATCAATTCACTGCTGGATATAAGCCTCTCCCAATCCTCGCCACTTCGATCGGTCCCGGGCCTCTCGCATCCAGCACTTGCCAGCCGTCCCGCGCAAATCGTCACTCCACCTTGGCTGAGGGCGTCCACACTACGTTTGCCGAGACGCGGTCTCCACTCCAGAAGTCTTTTACTCCAACGGTAGGTAAGCAGTGGTGTATATCGCGGCCTTATAGAGCCTCCCGCTCCCCCAAAAGTCCTTTAGAAAAAAAAGAGTGGGGTTCATTTTGGATCACTTTAGATTTATAAGCTGCTAAAGGTTGTGTATTTCCTATTTTGTGTTTACCCCATAAATTTATTCTATTCTATTCCATCCCCATCTAACACGAAGCTCATATTATATGAAAAAGTCCCAGTACTTAATAATGCAGGAGCAACTACGCCAGGTCCCAACCAGTTCTTTTTAACTCTCGTCCGATTATTCTTAAAATATGGCCATAAAGCAGTGTAAAAACATCAAAACACCATTAGACAGTAATATGGACGGCGTCACATCCTGGCTGCTCAGGAAGGAAGCCGATCTGGCGCCGACGTCACTGCGGCAGCGCACCGGCCATCGCGCAGAAGGGCAGTGAAGCCACGCTTAAGGCAGAAGTATTAGATAGATGGCTGGCGATCCTCGACTGTACGTTTTATGAGAAACTTCTTGCCTCGCGCCTCGGTTTTGTGGAACCAACTTCCTGCGACAGTCTTTCCGAACAGCTACGACTTGGGAACCTTCAAGAAACGAGCGTATTCATGTTTAAAAAGCCGGCAGCGACCCTAAACTCGGTTAGAGCTGCGGGTGTCCATGGGCGGTGTCGACTGCTTACCATCAGGCATCACACTTGCTCGTCTGCCACCTCTCGCATAAAAAAAAAGATAGATAGATATTCTTTATTGCACAAAAACAAACATTTATAGACAAGGTATTACAATCAACTAATGGTACAATTTAGGCGGTCTTATCGCTAGTAAGCGTTCTCTTCTAGACAACCAAATCAAGTACTGTGAGGCTAGTATAGTTTTTTTTATAGTAGCTCGATATAATGGCTTCCCTATGCCTGATGGAAAGCCAAAGAGAAGCCCCAGTCGCTGTGACAACGGGCAAATAACTTGTCAGTTACCTGTCGGTTGCCAAGCCGGCCCAACCCTAACCCCCACACGAGCTCCGGAAATCCTACTCACCGGCAGAAACAAGACCAGGAGGTCATGGCTGCGGTATTCTATAGGGTTGAGGTCCTTTCCCGGACGGGCAGCTCAATTCGAGCGAAGATTCGCTATGCCCTACCTCTCTAAAGGGTTTACCTTTTTAAAAGTGACCGCATCTCATCGGTGGTCAAACGACCTTTTGATATCTGGATATTGCCTCCTAATCAGAGATGCGTCACTGTCACTAGTTGTACTGCACCAGTGCGTTGGGCGGCGGAGCACGACGCCCCAGCGCCCCGTGTCGAATTGTTCGAGAGTGGGGCTTCGGTCCGATGTGTGATCGGGACGGCGTCGGCCGATTGTTGTCTTTATGGCTTTTGTGATGAATTTTATCGGTTAACAACTTCAATGGGGTCTTGTGGAAGGGGAAAAATGACAGGTGGTAGTTTCTTATTCTTACAAGACGACCAGGTTTTATGGATGTAAGGGTGCGACCTATCACCTTTTTGCTTCAAGCCATCCTCACCTGCCCGTGGTGCATCCTGCCGAACAACAAACGAGGCTCTGGCAAACCGACTGTTGGCGGTAAAACCATCACGATAGAAGGCGTAGCTAAATACCACAGGCCGATGACGGGCAGCAGTGTCACCGGAGCAAGAAGCTACGCCCTGCGATCGCCAACCCGCCTGCCCAGGGTGGCGATTATGGGTATATCCTCCAGAAGTTTGTTTGTTAGGTATTATATGGAAGTCCGTTATTTTAGAAACCCGATACCAACGCGTGCGACGCCGCTGGCACAGCTAGTAATTCAATAAATTATTTAGCAGCAACCCCGACTTCGGTAAGTTGACAGTAATACTCCCCTATGCTTCCGAAAGCTCGTTTAGCCGTTGGTCCTGTTTGATTTGTCTATAATCGTGTCTTACTATCATGCCGTCGGACTTTGAGTGAAACAATAACTAGTCTAGTTTCGTTGAGGATTAGCCGTGGACGTCGAAATTCTGTCAAGAGACTGTACATATGATAATGATGCATCATTACAATGCATCGCTCGACACTACTCATGAGAACAGCCACACAAAACGTTCAGTCCCAGCGAACTAATGAGCCAATTTCTATAGACGTCGGCAATTTAGGTTTCAACACCCGCCTATCTAGCATCTAGATTCGATGACAAAAACAGTTACGCCACGCCATTATCGGCGTTCATTAACAGCAAAACAATTGACTTGTGGCCATGCGAACTTCCCTACTGTATTTGCATACTGCTTTGTGGCGTACAAGCAAACTTATACACAACCCAAATAAAAGCATGCTACGCAAAATTGACCTTAATCGCTTCGACATAAAGAATATTTAATAGCTCATTTCGGATATCCACACGCACTTTCATATGTGCAAAATACGTGACAACAAAGTTTAATAATGTAAGTGCAATTCACATCATTGGCAATTTGAAATCTATCCGTTTGATTATAAAGATCATTGTTTACTATTGGTACTTTGTTGACTGAAAGCACATTTGCGTCTGTATGTTATTACGGAATGAGTTCACGTCATCACATCGGCATTTCTGTTATTTTGCTTGTATTTATTGGCTGATAAATCTGCTATTGGATGGTAAATAGGTGATAAGTAAGTATTTGGAATTGAGATCCTGTTGAACGTGATTTTTTTTTTATAGTAGCTGTAGTGTGATTCCTGATAGTAAGCAGTCGACACCGCCCATAGGTAACTCAAATGGCAACCTATAATTAAGTCTTTGACTGCCGAGAAACTAGACACAATAGAAAAACTATTGTTTGCCGGTCACCGGTGACCGGCATGGCGGTCAACGTGTTAAGGTGACACTAAGCTGTTAATTTATTATTTTCTGTATTGCTTATTATGTATTGATGTTTATCTTGTTGGTTGTCCTAGTAAATAAATAAATAAATCGAGTTTAGGGTCGCTGCCGGCCTTTTAGATATTAATAGGCTCGTTTCTACAAGTCGTAGCTGTTCGGAAAGACTTTTAGTACACGTTTGGTAAGTTTTATCTGTAACCTGGTAGATTCTGCTGCCCGTTTCTTGATATTTCTTTAGTCGTGTTCATCCACGAGGTTTCCGAATTTAGAATAAGATCTCCACATCTCATCTTGTGGCTGTCATATTTCTATCTAACTTTATATAAATAAACATACCTTTAAATACATAAAGAAAAGAAAATAGTAAACCATTTAAAATACATACTAACACCGAACCTTATGCCGCGGCCACACATTGGAGATATTTGCACCAACGTAACGTTTTGCAACCAATGTGTGTATCGGTACTTTGACACAATGAAGACATTGAGCGCGTTAGTATTGGGCATTGGACAGTGATTGGACGCAAAGTTGAATCCAATGTGTGGCCGCCACATAATACACACCTTTGACAAACACCGCCTTTATAATTCAAATTAATAATTATTACAATCTTTTTCCACTCCGAAACACTAATTCGGCATGAGTCAACGTTTCGTCATATATTCCCTTGAACTTGTCTCTATCTGAGCCTAAAATCTCATAATGTTTCGTATAAAATTATCACTTTACCGCCATTTCTATTACACAGCCACCAAAACCATGAAAGTCAACCTTTCACCTTTATCCCGAAAGCAATAAGAATCATTTTCGCCTGACCAAATTCGTTTTTGACATATAAAATAGTGTTGCACACGACGTTATTAAGGTTATTAAGTGACAACATTAGCACTGTAAAGTATCATCAAAACGTTCACCGGTTTCTCGTTTCTCACGGTGATCTGAATACGGTGATTAAATCGGTGATAATATAAGTGATAAGCTTCGGCAGAAAGTAGCGGTCGCGTTGTCGGAATATCGTGTTTTAATAAGCTGTTATTGTCACTGTTTAGGGTTCTTTGGTGAGCCAGAAAAAAAAAAGAGAATAATTCAGCACAAATGTTTATTAAATTCAAGCTTAGATATGGTTAAAAAATATGGAGGAAGATTCTGGGACCTTTTTTTGTTGGCATCCGCATACCATCCAGACGATGCTGGCGCGCACCAAGAGGTTTAGTTCCTCGTTCTTGCCCCGTGCCATTAAGTCATGGAATGGCCTTTAAGCTCATGTGTTTCCTTCCTATTACAATCCTGGGTTCTTTAGGCAGGGCGTGAAACGGCATCTCAGTGGGCTTTCAGGGTTTGGGCGACAGGCGCAATGGGTTTGTTCTATTGTGCCTGTCTACCTAACTTTTGGACCTCACGACCGCTTACCATCAGGTGGAGTGAGGTCATCCTGAAAGCTCTTCTTGTAAAAAAAAGACCTGTACCTACGGACAAGCGAGGGACTTTTTAGAAGGGGGAAGAATGTGGAGTTGGAAGAGGAGGTGAATCAGGACGTCATTGCCGAAACGAAATCTCATAGACTTCGCTGATTTGAGCATTTATAAAGAATGGGGGATGATCGTGCAGTGAAGCGAGCGTACGTATCTACCACCAAAATCGAAAACGATCGCGAACTTTGCACCAAAAATTTGCTCTTATTGTTTGAGGCCAAGACTCAGCTTGGGTTACTGCGCCGATCTATTTAGTTAGTTATTTAGATAGGTATATTGTTTCTTTACTATTCTATCTACTTTTTTAAAGCAAGACGCCATTAAGAAGCTTAATAAAATCAGTATACCATTTTATTAACATCATATTATGAATTCTGTGAACAATAAATGCCTATGTTATTGATGATATGAATAAGAAAAACCGGACATATTATTTTTATGTCATCTATTTTATGCCAATCAGAGTAATTTAGCAGCTCAATGATTTAATTAATAAACGTCTCAATTTTAATTTTGCTTCTGGATTATTCGAGAATTTTAGTTTTGAATATTCAGAATTGATAAAATAGTGGAATATTTGAATAATAAAGTCCTAATCTGAACTTAAATCACAGTTCCACCGAGATTATGGCGCTTGAAACAGTGTAGAAATATTATAATTACCGTAGGAGGTCGGGGGTTACACAAAATAAAAAAAAAGTAACTGCATAGTGACCTTGTTCTTTCAACTCTTCCTTGCCCTGTAAGGTCCTATCGGCGTGTGAAGCGTCCAAAAAAAGCCAGAATATGACACTACATTATTGAAGAAAGATGTTGTTGGATGCGAAAACTTAGATATAACGAAATAGAATTGATCCACCTATGAACGCCTTGCCCATTGCCACTTGAATATGAAAATTGAGCTACATCAGTTAAGTTGAAATGACGGGATGTAAGGGAGCGGCCTATCATCTTCTCGCTCCATCCAAGCCAACCTCACCTGCCTGTGGTGCATCCTGCCGAATAACAAATGCGGCGCTGGCAACCGACTGGTGGCGGTATAACCATCACAATTGTGATGGTGATATTTTTATCATAGGCCGATAACGGGCAGCAGCGTCACCGCAGTGAGATACTACGCTCTGCGATCGCCAACCCGCCTGCAAAGCGTGTTGATTATGGGTATATCCTCCAGATGTTTGCCCTGAGTAGCGAACAACTGGAGAGGCCTATGTCCAGCAGTCGACTGCAATAGGCTGCAGTCAGTGGTCCATGATTCGTCAAACCAAGGCGCCTCACGTTAACATTTCCCGTTTTGTGTCGAAATGTCTCTCATATTTGACACAGGTCCCACGTCACAGTCGGCTCCGGCCGTCAATCAGCCGCGCAGTAATATCGGCGGGCAGCGGAGCGAAGCTAACCACCGCGCTATTGAATACGGAGGCCTCGGACTAGGCCCCAGAGAGACAGACACGACACTCCTTTTTTATGAAATCAGCTCGGCATTATGGCAGACTACTACTGTGGAATTCATTGCCAGCACATGTGTTTCCTCCTTCTTTCGGTATAGGATCCTTTAAACGGGGCGTGAAGAAGCATCTTATGGGCCGGCATGGCGGTGGCAACTGACAGGTAACTGGCTTGGTTACCTGCCCGTTGTCGCAGCTACTTGGGCTTCTCTCTCGCTTACCATCAGACGTAGAGTAGCCATTAAACCGTGCTACTATAAAAAAAAACTGTGTCTCTGGCATTGCTGATGTCCTTGGGCGGCGGTTACTGTTTTACATTAGACAGGCCGCTTGTCCGTCTGCTACCAAAACGCAATAAAAAAAAAACTTTTCGTTGTCGTTCGACTTCAGACCCAGCTCCCAACTACGAGTATATCTATTTGGTCGCCTTATTAGTAGGTACCTTAGAGAGAGGAAGGGCATAGCGAATCTTCGCTCTAAACTTAGACTTACATTTTTGAAATTAAGCGTGACGTCACTCGGTGAGGCTTTTTCACGGGAGCGAGTGACGTCAAAGACTCCCACTCCTAACTTTTGATGCTTTGTATCTTTGCTATTATTTATTTGAATGAAAAAAAGAAAAATACGGGCCCGTCCGGGGAAGGACCTCTACGCTATAGAATACCGCAGCCAAATGACCTCCGGGTCTTGTTTCTGCAGGTGAGTAGGGTTTCCGGAGCTCGTGGAGGCTAAAGTTTGGCCGGCATGGCGGTGGCAACTGACAGGTAACTGACCAATTACTTGCCCGTTGTCACTGCGACTTGAGAAGGGCCGTCTTAGTTCGAACAGGCGTAAGGAAGCCATTGTAAAGAAAAATGAAGAAAATGACGTCTGTGGGTTTTATTTAACATGAGACAAGCCGCTTGCCTGTCTGTCATCAATACCTATTTGTGACTGGCTCGGTGGCTCAATTGGTAGTGACCCCTGCCTTCTGAACCAAGGGTCGTGGGTTCGATTCCCACCCAGGACAAACATTCGTGTGATTAACACTTGTGTTTGTCCCGTGTCTGGGTGTTTATATTTGTATTTAAGTATTTATTTGTGGTACCTTCGTTGTTCTGATACCCATAACACAAGTGCTTAAGTTACTTTGGGATCGGAGCTATTTTTTTTTTTAATTTTTTTTTTTTTTTTTTTTTTTTTTTTTATTATAAAGGTTCACCAACAGCTGTTTACATTAAATCTTTACATTGGATATTACTTATAAATAAAATCACTCTAAATGTAACAACTTCTTATAGGTAAACACAGCATGCTCAAGAAAAAACACGTTAAAACTTAATACTTATATACTAACTAAACCATACTTAGGAAATAAGTTCATACTAAAATTTTAACAAGAAAAGCAATAATATGCACTACATATAACCTAAATTGCCCCAAGGCATGGGCCAGATAGACTGGTCAAGACGGCCTTCCGGTAAGCTTTTAGAGAGTCAGAGTGTAAATCTATCATGGCACTCAAGCCATTCACCAGTCTACACAGCCGGGGCACAGGGGAACTCGACCCTAATATAGTTCTTCTGAGGGGGGGACACAGTGGGGTGATCGGTTTTCTAGGAATTCTGGCAGGAACGCGAAATTTGAATAAAGCAATTAAATGTGGACAGTCAATTTTATTATGAAATATTTTATATACTAATAAAGCATCGATGAAAACTCTACGCTTGTCTAAAGACACTATGTCGAAGTGATGGAGTCTAGTTTTATATGAAGAGAACTTCTTTGCTATACCCTCAGCGAAAGCAAGATGCCACATGAACCGTTTTTGTATGCTATGTATGTGATGTTGTCTAATATTTGTTTATTTAAAAAATAAAACACCTGTGCTTACACGTGAGTGACCAGACATGTTCATTGTGTCCCTACTGCGTTACAATCGCGTCCGAACTCTGTGCGGTTCCGGTTCACAGATCCATATTCACGGCTCGTTCCTGGACTGATGATGGGGCGTCGACGGATTGATTGATGACTGTCCACTTTTCCAATTCGAAAAACATCGAAAATACAAGCTTCAATTCTCATTTGTTCAATTGGACGTTGGAATTCGGAATTTTTCGTTGAAATTTGGATTGAAATGTTTATACGGAGGGCTGACCAACCGCTTCTTGAACATGTCAATAATCTGAGATTTTTTATAGTATTACACATAAGGTATATAAAATAAACACGATATTTTACGCTTATTATTATGAATTCTAAACATTATATATGTCACCGGAAAATAGCAAGAATCGTAAGTTGATCAATCTCCTAGGTAGTTGATCAACTTCCGGAAAATAATAAACGGCAGTTGAAATGTATTATTTAACGCAATGGATTTCAGTTAGTTGATCAACTTACGGTAGACTGACAGTCATTTAATAATTTACGATTTCGACACAAGTAAAATCGTCCTCAAATGGGCCAATCGTTGCTCAATGTACTATTTAACGGTGCACTATTACCCGTAACTTAATACACTGTTCCCTGATTGATTGCCGGGAAAACGCCACCTGAGCCATTGACCCAACCAACGTTCGCCTCACCCCAAGAAGTACGGCAAGACCCCGTAAAATGATCAATTTACTCAAATACATACGTTAAATAATACATTTCAACTGCCGTTTACTATTTTCCGGAAGTTAATCAACGACCTAGGAAATTGATCAACTTACGATTCTTGCTATTTTCCTTTGACATATATAATGTTCATCTTCTGTACAGAAAACCATTGAACCAAAAGTCCTTATAATGTATTCAACAACCGATGCCCTTACATCTGCCCAGCTCCGTCATTGCGCCACAAAAACTATTAAACAATGTGAGCAGATCGCCGCAATGCAAATTGGCGTCATTTCAAACGGAACTGACAATTTTGTACCATTTAACTGGATTCGTGAGTCACACGTATATCAACGCCTGTTGCGGCGTGTTTTAGTAATAAGCCCGAGTATACCTTGTACAAATGGTGAATCATGTAGCTAATACTAAAACAGTTCAACATCATCAGCCTATTGCAGTCCACTTCTAGAACCAAGGGTCGTGGGTTCGATTCCCGCACAGTACAAACATTTGTGTTCCTGAACATGTCCGTTTGTATTTAGTCTGGGTGTTTACTATGTATAAATGTATTTATTTACAAAAAAAAGTATTTAAGTAAGTTTATCAGTTGTTTAGTACCCATAGTACAAGCTTCGGCTTAGTTTGGGGCTAGACGGCGCTGTGTGGCCCAGAGCGGCATGTCTTGGGTTATTTATTTATTTAGGAACTTGAACCATCATTCCGCGGCCACACATTGGATTAAACTTTGCGTCCAATCACTGTCCAATGCCCAATACTAACGCGCTCAATGTCTTCATTGTGTCAAAGTACCGATACACACATTGGTGCATTGGTCGCAAAACGTTACGTTGGTGCAAATACCTCCAATGTGTGGCCGCGGCATATAACGGCGCCTGTTCGCCGTATTCCTGCTCGTCCGATGTTAAAAAGGGATCATGATGATAATGGAAAATATTGTTTATATGTCTATTTAATATTTTGAGTGTAAAACCTACGTGCAAAGCCGAGCCCCCTTTCCCACGAGCCGACCGCAGCATCGGCCGTCGGATGGCGCTGGAATTGAGTCGCAAATGGCGAATTAGCGCCACTTACCGCGAGACGTGGATCTGGTTACGTAATTAGATTAGCAGTTTCCACTTCTAGAGTGTGTGGGAAAACGCGGGGACGGGGATTGGATCGGTGGTGAGTATTGACGTTCGTTATGCGTATCTGTCATCATCATCATCATCAGCCAATTGCAGTCCACTGCTGGACATAGGCCTCTCCAGTTGTTCGCCACCTAGGGCAAACATCTGGAGGATATACCCATAATCGCCACGCTGGGCAGGCGGTTTGGCGATCGCAGGGCGTAGCTTCACGCTCCGGTGACGCTGCTGCCCGTCATCGGCCTGTGGAATACCATTCTATCGTGATGGTTACCGCCACCAGTCGGTTTGCCAGAGCCTCGTTTGTTGTTCGGCAGGATGCACCACGGGCAGGTGAGGATGGCTTGGAGGGAAAAGGTGAAAGGTCGCTCCCTTACATGCGTATCTGTAGAATCGTCTAAGAAAGAATAACCCACCCAAGATATGCCACGCTGGGCCACACATCGCCATCAAGCCCCGAACTAAGCCGAAGCTTGTACACTGGTAACTAGACAACTGATAAATTTACTTAGATACTTCTTTTTTGTAAATAAACTTCAAACATATTATACATCTTAACAAAACACTCAGATCGATACAAACAGACATGTTCATGAACACAAATGTATGTACTGTGCGGGAATCGAACTGTAAAGACTGTGTTTTGTGCAATAGATAGATAGATACTCTTTATTGCACCAGAATGAAACATGTACAGGAAAAAGGTTTATACAGATATATAGTAGTACAATGTAGGCGGTCTTATCGCCGAAAGCGATCTCTTCCAGACAACCTTCAGGTAGAGGATATATGCTAAAGAGAGGGTTAATATCTATCTATTTAATCTGCATTAAAAACAGTTAAATAAGTATAAAGCTAGCCAATAAAACCCGTCAGATCTATTACACCCTAGATTATAATCAGATAGCTCACAACCTCATCAGCGATGGTTAAGTCGTCCCCAAATCATTGTTCTACTCCCATCTCTTCACGGTGGAAGTCGATGGTTAATTTTAATCAAGCCTCCATTGGATCGCCGCGTATCTGCCTATCACCGGGGACAATAACGGGGCCCTAACAATTTCGTGTCACATTTTTTCTCAATAGAGAATTCAATAAGGAGCCTTTGTCATATAAAAACCTTTGCGTAAAGCCGGGTGTCTGTCACACCGTTCGGATGAACAGGTTGAGATTATAAGCAATTTTTTATTAGTTTCGGTACACTGAGTTTTTCATAACACTTTATTTTGCATCTAAAATCGCATAAGTTAATGAAGGAGTGGGTAAGATTGTTAAATTTTAATGGAATAGAATGGAATAGCATTTATGAATCGTCAAACACAAATTTAAATAAAAATGTTTCTACCGATGGGTTGGAAAAGTGAATTCTACCGAGAAAAACCGGCGAGAAATTAGATTTTTTAACATAGCAATTATAGTACTACTATCTAGTATTTTTTTTTTATAAGAAGAGCTTTCAGGATGACCTCACTCCACCTGATGGTAAGCGGTCGTGAGGTCCAAAAGTTAGGTAAAATACAAAAGTGACTAAAATGTAGTAACGAGATGAGTCGATTTAAGATTGTTATTGCCAGTTTATTGTCAATTTCTATTGTCAGTTGCCACCTGTGACTTTTTGGTCCTTTATCTAGTACTTTTTCTGTTTCAAGGGCAGCGGTACAACGAAGGAAGAAAAATAATCTCAAACTAACGTCATAAAAACTTATCAAATTGACAATGACAGGCTCGGTGGCTCATTTGGTAGTGACCTCTGCCCTCTGAGCCAAGGGTCGTGGGTTCGATTCCCGCACAATACAAACATTTGTGTTCATGAACATGTCTGTTTGTATTGGTCTGGGTGTTTTCTATGTATAATATGTATTCATTTACAAATATCTAAGTAAGTTTATCAGTTGTCTAGTACCCATAGTACAAGCTTCGGCTTAGTTTGGGGCTAGGTGGCGCTGTGTGGCCCAGCGTGGCATGTCTTGGGTTATTTATTTATTATTTATTTAATTACGTTACACTTTTGCAACATATTCGTTGTTCTCCTTTTTATAAATTTACCCATTACAATACGGTGTAACGGCGTCCGTACACATTTAATAGCGTTCCTATTGTAACACAAAATGCAAACGACAGGAAGGCAGACATCTAATTTGACGTTTGACATAATTCCACCACCCATTATACTTGGACAAAGACATTTTTACACTCGATCCACCGCCATCTTCGCCTTACTGCGAAGGGATAGAGTTGAAAATCGTATGAATAATCCGCGAGATTGTTAAGCCTTTAAACAAACAGGGAAGTTGTATTGAAAAGAATAGAGGTCTCGCTTGACCAACTCGGTGGCAGAAAGTCGTTTGTGTATTATTTGATACATATTTTATTCAAGTGTGTATTGAATTTGTATTATAAGCGGCAGACAAGCAAGTGTGATGCCTGATAGTAAGCAGTTGACACCGCCAAGGCACCTCAAATCGAGTCCGTGGGTCGCTGCTGGCCTTTTAATTAGGAATACGCTCGTTTCTTAAGGTTCCCAAGTCGTAGTTGTTAGGAAAGACTGTCACAGGAAGTTTGTTCCACAAAACCGAGTGAGACGAGAAGTTCCTCATAAAGCGTGGCTAACCATCGAAATGACGAGGATGGAATGGCAATGGGTTACGTGTGGTGTGGTGAAGAAATTCATCTGATCCCGATAACAAGAGTTGACTAAGGGCTTCTTGAGATATCAACTTTTTAGTAGAGCTTACTTGCTTGACTGGTAAAACCGTGGGTAAAACCAACCAAAAAATAAATTCTCTTACACTGAAATCTCAGGTGACTACGCGTTTAGGGGTCAACCAGTGTAAGAGAATTTATTTGGGGCATATTCACAAAAAAATAACTTATATTTAAAGATAACTTACTACATACTTTAATTACATAGCAGTATTCATTCGAAATGGCAACAGTCATGAGTAACAACTCAGTATACCTACATATTATGTCGAGATGGGACTCAGCATCGCTGTTTTTCAATTCCTATAACTACTTTATACAAAAGAACAATATTTAACGGCAATAATAACGTGTTCGTTTCTAAAAATATTACAAAATTGCCAACATTGAATACGTATATAATCGTTTTACTAGTACATTATAACAATAGCACTCGTGAGTCAAGTTTCTTCATACCATTATAGTGTTTTGACAATGGGTTGCATCGAAATTGCCGTCAGAACACCGATTTTTGTGCTTACATGGACAGCTAGATGGAAGCAGTTGCGTGATGCTTACAAGCCTACGGAATAATTACGTTGTATATTGACAAAGTACCTATATTGTATGATACACGAGTTTCTAAAATTACTGTTGAGTGAAATTGTTGGTACGTAATCACGATTTCGAAGTGCTTGTCAGTTTGTGTGCTTGTCATTATCTTTTCGCTCTAAGCCAACCTCACCTGCCCGTGGTACATCCTGCCGAATAACAAACGAGGCGCTGGCAACCGATTGGTGGCGGCATAACTATCACAATTGAAGGCGTAGCTAAATACCACAGACCGATGACGGGCAGCAGCGTCACCGGATCGAGAAGCTACGCCCTGCGATCGCCAACCCGCCTGCCCAGCGTGGCGATTATGGGTATATCCTCCAGATGTTTGCCCTAAGTGGCGAACACCTAGAGAGGCCTATGTCCAGCAGTGGACTGCAATAGGCTGATGATGTCAGTTTGTGACGTTTTGGGTCGGATCTGTAATCCTTTGAGCAGAGTTAACATCGTATAGGTATTTCTATTTTTAACTAGCTGTGCCAGCGGCGTCGCACTCGTGGGTATCGGGTATCAAAAATAACGGACTTCCATAAAATGTGACTTTATTTTAAATTAGAGGTAGGGCATAGCGAATCTTCGCTCGAATTGAGCTGCCCGTCCGGGGAAGGACCTCCACCCTATAGAATACCGCAGCCAAATCGCCTCCGGGCCGTGTTTCTGCTGGTGAGTAGGGTCTCCGGAGCTCGTGGGGGGTATGGGTTGGGCCGGCATGGCAGTGGCAACTGACAGGTAACTAACCAGTTACTTGCCAGTTGTCACAGCGACTTGGGTTTCTCTTTCGCTTTCCATCAGGCGTAGGGAAGCCATAATGTCGAGCTATTATAAAAAAAAATTAGACCTCTAGCAATACATTGGTGAAAACTGCATTCAATTTCATGTAGTAGTTTTTGCGTGATGTGCGTTCAAATTTTACATAAAAATTCTCCCGTTTTCCCAACACTTCCCTTCACTACTCTGCTTCTTTTGATTGTAGCGTGATGAAAAGTATACTATATTACTGGGCAGGTGCCCAGGAGTATGAAGACTAATTGTACCAAGTTTCGTTAAAATCCGTCCAGTAGTTTTTGTTTCCAAAAAGAAATCCATCAGATGGCGTGGATGTGATAGGTCGGTTGCTATGTAAATGTCAGTGTCATGTCAAATTGAACCAATCACGTAGCAGTTGGACCTGCTTTATATGTGGTGCCATCTAGTGGATTTCTTTTTTCAGAAAACCCTCATTGGGTTATAGACAGTAGACGTGTTCAATTCCTAAATACTATTCTAGTAAAAGAGGGCTTTGTATAATAATGAAACACCTTAGTTCCTTAATGATACAAGTTAGATTTTCAAATGAGACAAATGAAATCTTTATTTTCAGATAAGATCTTAGATCCATGGGTTCAAACAGAGCTATCATCATCATCAGCCTATTGCAGTCCACTGCTGGATATAGGCCTCTCCAGCTGCTCGCCACTTAGGGCAGACATCTGGAGGATACACCCATAATCGCCACGCGGGCAGGCGGGTTGGAATGGAACAGAAGAGACCTATAACAGAGTTACGTTATTATAGCGCTCTCAACACAGTGTGTGTTCAATGACGAGTTTAAATTTAAACTCCCACCTCGGGACCCCAAAAATATCGAAGCCACTTTATTAATAAAGGCCTAATTAAGGCTGGAGGTGGCGTCGCGGTCGGACGGCGCCGGCGCGATCGTATCTACCCTCGAGTGTAGCGATGCGTGCGCACGCGCAACGCGCCATCTAGCGGCGGTGACAGTTTTAGTTTGGCCGATTGGTTTGGTAATAGTAATAATAATAATAATAAAATTCGCTGTGACAACGGGCAAATAACTGGTCAGTTACCAGCGCCATGCCGGCCCAACTCTAACCTCCCACGACCCTAAATCCACCACCGATTCATCCTAGGATGTTGACGGTGGTAAAACGGAGCTGGGGGAATCAAATTATGTAGTTCGCACACTCCCCAAAATGTAACCGATAGAATACTGATAGGCTTGCAACTTTTCAACGACTTTGTATCTATAATATATAATTTCTTTATAAATTTCAAAAATGATTTAACGATTGGAAAGCTAGATTTTTTTTTTATAGTGGCTCGACATAATGGCCGCTCTACGCTTGATGGAAAGCGAAAGAGAAGCCCAAGTCGCTGTGACAACGGGCAAGTAATTGGTCAGTTACCTGTCAGTTGCCACCGCCATGCCGGCCCAACCCTAACCCCCCACGAGCTCCGGAAACCCTACTCACCAGCAGAAACACGACCCAGAGGTCATTTGACTGCGGTATTCTATAGGGTGGAGGTCCTTCCCCGGACGGGCGGCTCAATACAAGCGAAGATTCGCTATGCCCTACCTCTCTTAGATTCACCTGCCATATATTTATTGCTAGAAAAGATTAGGGATCCTTAGCAGCTCGGTATTGCCGAGTAAATGAGCGGAGGCTACCTCCTAATATCAGGTTTACCGTCTTTAGCAACAGTTTTGACTCGCTCGGTGGCTCAATTGGTAGTGACCTCTGCCTTCTGAGCCAAGGGTCGTGGGTTCGATCCCCACACATTACAAACATTTGTGTGCATGAACATGTCTGTTTGTATTGGTTAAGTAAGTTTATCAGTTGTCTAGTACCCATTGTACAAGCTTCGGCTTAATTTGGGGCTAGATGGCGCTGTGTGGCCCAGCGTGGCATGTCTTGAGTTATTTATTATTATTATTTTATAGTTTACCATCACCATCGATTCAACAGTGAAAGACAACCACCGTGACAGAAAGAGAAGGGTATGAGGAAACCTACAAAGGCGCATCTAGCTCGCAACATAATAGTTTTAATTCACAACAATAGCGAATGTCGCAAACAATGGTGGCTTCGTGCAAGAATCTAATCGCGGCGGTCGAGTTATTTAATATAATTTTTATTAAACCACGTGCTCAGAGAAGCAGAGCTATCTCAGAACTAATCGTCTCCTGTAATGATAGAAGGCTTCCGTAATTATTTCGAGCGACGTCGTGCTTTGTTGCGCGGATGTGTGTTCGCTGGATGTGACGTTTTTGTTTGGTGAAAATCTATAGTTTGTCTAGTTCTAAGTCCATTTTTTTTATGTTAAACGTTAAGAATAAATCTGTTAAAAGTTTTCCTAGAGTTAGTAATAAAAATTATATTTATAATGCAAATTAAAAGCCCTAAGTGTCGCCATGGACGAGCGACCTAATCGAGCCGCGTAATTTTCAGTTGTAAAAGAGATTTTTTTTTGTAGCTCGACATAATGGCTTCCCTACTTCTTCTTTGTCCTTCCCTTTTCCCATTATTTGGGGTCGGGTCTCCTCACTCCTTTGCGCCAGGATAATCTATCCTGGGTTGTCTGTTCAGGCAAATGGGCTTCCTTGAGGTCTCTCTGTATTTAGGACCACCAGGTTAGTGGCGGGCGGCCTCTACCTCGTCTCTACATAATGGCTTCCCTACGCCTGATGGAAAGCGAAAGAGAAGCCCAAGTTGCTGTGACAACTGGCAAGTAACTGGTCAGTTACCTGTCAGTTGCCACTGCCATGCCGGCCCAACCCTAACCCCCCACGAGCTCCAGAGACCCTACTCACCAGCAGAAACACGACCCGGTCATTTGGCTGCGGTATTCTATAGGGTGGAGGTCCTTCCCAGGATGGGCAGCTCAATTCGAGCGAAGATTCGCTATGCCCTACCTCTCTTAATGATGATGTAGCGCTGCGCCGTCTGAACAGTACGCGGCACACCTCGCTTGAGCGTAGTACCTCCCTCCCAGTACGACGTCACTGGCCACAAAGGCATGTTGTTATCTCCCTCAGGACAGCGCCGTGACTTAAAAAGTCTTTTTATATAAGAAGACCTTTCAGGATGACCTCACTCCACCTGATGGTAAGTGGTCGTGGGGTCCAAAAGTTAAGGCATAATAGAACAAACTGATTACGCCTGTCGCCCTCACCCTGATGGTCTGTCGCAAGTCCGTGTGGTCTCCAGTTTTTGACTAGGACCCATTATCCTTTCGTAGGTGTCATAAAAGACGATTAAGGGAATATCAGGAAACGGGCAGCGCCATTTACCTGGCTGCAATACCTACTATGGTTTCCAAGCCGTCTGTCAAGTGTAGTAACTAAGGCCTATATCCAGTCGCTACCGCTTCCAGTACAAAACAACAACTAATCGTAATTTTTACGTAATGGCGGCGCGATGGTATCTGGCGCGAACAACGCGCTAAATGGGCGACGTGGCTGCGCTGCCCGATCGACCACGACCCTGCCGTGATGGTGAGAACGTCATCATCAGCCTATTGCAGTCCACTGCTGGACATAGGCCTCTCCAGTTGTTCGCCGCTCACGGCAAATATCTGGAGGACATACCCATCTTAACTAATATTATAAAGCTGAGGAGTTTGTTTGTTTGAACGCGCTAATCTCAAAAACTACTTTTCCTACTTGAAAAATTCTTTTTGTGTTGAATATAACATCACGCTGCAACTATTAGGAGCGTAGAAATAATGGAAAATGTAAAAAAAAAGGGGGAAAAATATCTATTCCACGCGGACGAAGTCGCGAGCACAGCTAGTAATAAATAAATAGATAGATACTCTTTATTGCACAAAACACAGACATTACAGGAAAACATAATACAGACAAAACATAGTACAATTTAGGGGGTCTTATCGCTTGTAGCGATCTCTTCCAGACAACCTTCAGGTAGAGGAAACCAGTAACCTATAGTACCTATAGCAGGAAATATATGGTGAGAACGTTGATTCCTAGTGTGGTAGACTTCAGAAGATGTAAGAATCCATCATCTTTACGCTTCAAGTCACCCTCACCTGCCCGTGGTGCATCTTGCTGAATAACGGACGAGGGTCTGGCAACCGACTGGTGGCGGTATAACCATCACAATAAAAAATTCAAAAAAAAAAAAAAAATTCAAAATTTCTTTATTGTTTCTAGTTAGACATTATTACAGGGGTTGAGTTTCTCCTTTTAAGTTAATGGAAACCTGTGTTAGGAGAAACCCGCTTCTACGTTAGTACATTATTTCATAAAACCAAAACAATAATAATAACATTAGAATATAAAATATTTTTAAGAAATTAATTTTATTAATTTATTTGTTTTAAAATCTTAATAAATTGAATGACATTAAGGGCGTAGTTAAATACCTAATGCCATGGGCAGCAGCGTCACCGGAGCGAGAAGCTACGCCCTGCGATCGACAACCCGCCTGCCAACTCCAGATGACTCCTAATTACTCCAGATGTTTGTCCAAGGTGGCGAACAGCTGGAGAGGCCTATGTCCAGCAGTGGACTGCGATAGGCTGGTGATGATGAGTACAACTGTCAGCCTGACGATTAAACTGAACACAAGAAGTGTGTGGTCCATTGGGTACCTATGGGATGTAAGGAGCGGGGGGTTGTACTCATACTCGTGCCGTTATGTTACTTTTGGTAGGTCCTTGCAGGCGGGGGTAGGTACCAAATGAACCACACACTCCTTGTGTTTGGTACAATCGTCAGACTGATTGTTGTACTCATACTCGTGCCTTTATGTTACTTTTGGTGGGCCCTTGCAGGCAGAGGTAGCTACCAAATGAACCACACACTCCTTGCGTTTGGTACAATCGTCAGGCTGACTGTTGTACTCATACTCGTGCCTTTATGTTACTTTTGGTAGGCCCTTGCAGGCGGGGGTAAGTACCAAATGAACCACACACACCTTGTGTTTGGTACAATCGTCATTTTGACTGCTTTTCTCATACTCGTGCCTTTTATGTTACTTTTGGTAGGCCCTTGCAGGCAGGGGTAGCTACCAAATGAACCACACACTCCTTGTGTTTGGTACAACCGTCAGGCTGACTGTTGTACTCATACTCGTGCGTTTATGTTACTTTTGGTAGGTCCTTGCAGGCGGGGGTAGCTACCAAATGAACCACACACTCCTTGTGTTTGGTACAATCGTCAGGCTGACTGTTGTACTTACACTCGTGTCCAGTGTACTGCGACGCATGTATATTGTATACTGAGACGTACCGGCTATCGCGCTTCGGCATCTCAAAGGCTTGAACGTGTCGATGGGTTTGTACAGTTAACAACAAAAGCGTTAAGTAGAAACTTTAAACAAATAGAGCTAAAAAGAAAAAACATTTGCTTCTCCTATGCTTTTGCTTTGGGAATCTACTTAGCCAACGCAAATATTCAGTGAAACCAATAATAAGAAAATTTAACAGTCAAATAAATAAAAAAAGCTGTAGATCGAAGTATCGAAGATCAATAAGACTACTACTAGTAGCTGCCAAGCTGCCGTATTGCTTCACGATAATAATATAAGAAATCGGTTGGAAATACCTACAGATATCATACAGATCTATCTCCATATTTCTTTCATGTAAGAAGTTTTCAACGCAAAAATTCGGTAGTACCGAAAAAGATCGATAGTCAACTAGCTTTAGAAATATGTAAGTACTTTTTCCCAAGTTCTTGATCCCAAGCTTCGCTCCTGCCAAGACAAGTAAGGCTTACTATTGAATGGATGAGGAAAACCTAAAAGGCTAGCGTGATATTTTCCCTTTACATCAATCATTGCGACAACATCCATTCCTAGTATTTTTTTTTGATAAAAAAATTAACAATAAATGAACTTAACACTTCTGTGCCCACCAGTATCTAACTCACACGCGTCGTCACAGTCCACTGTTCCAAGAAAAGAAGATAATTTTACAAAAATCCCGCCTCATATAAAATACGAATCATACTGATTTATCTCCGTACCGATGCTATACGCGCTACGCTTTTGACATTTGAGGCAATTTATTGATCGTTGAACCTGATCTGACGCCATTTTGCGGTTGACATCCCGCGAAACCGGTTGTCTGTGGTGCCAACGTGTCTAGGCCCCTGCTATTTATCTGTGGTTTTAATCGCTTACACATTTTTTTCGTTTGATTATGTTTGTCGCCTGATTTGAAAGACACCATTTTGATTTCATAATTACTGATGATATTTTCTTATTGATTTTTGATTGTAATAAAAATTTGCCCAGCAGCGTGGTGATTATGGGTATTTATTATATTTGACTAAAGTAGTAAACAACTGGAGAGGACTACGTCCAGCAGTGGGCTGCGATAGGCTGATAATGATGACATATTTTAAGCCATCAATATCTTGTTTTTTTTTATCAAAGTGATGTACATATAGGTACTTGTTTCTGGCTGTAGCCTATCGTTTTCGTTAACCGAGTAAAAAATAAATAAACAAGACATGCCACGCGGGGCCACCCATCCCCAAACTATGCCGAAGCTTGTACTATGGATACTAGACAGCTAATAAACTAACTTAGATACTTTTTTGTATATAAATTATTTACAATATTATACTTGTACACAGTAAATACCCGTACCAATACAGACATGTTCATGCACACAAATATTTAATAAAATATAGAATACTGTTGTAACCCACGACCCTTGGCTCATAAGGCAGAGGTTACTACCAAATGAGCCATCGTGCCAATCACATTTGAAACCATTTTTTTCAAACTTTTATTGATGCTACATCAGTGCCAAAAATGACCGGTAGCCGATCGTTTTCATTAATTAAACGAGTAAAAGAATAATATTTACTCGATTAAACCACAAAGTTCCCACTCGTAAAAGCAATCGATATCTCGTTTACTCGAATCTGGATCTGTCAAACTCACCATCGAATAACAATGTTGGATATTTTAATGTCCATCGACGGCTATAACACTCCAAATTTATCGCACTCATTGGAATTCTGAGAACAGTTGATTGTATCGGCCCAGTGAAACTAAGACCGTACTAATTAGGAGAGATCCATAGATTTCTATAAGCGATTACGATCGAGACGATAATTTGGAGTAGGTAGTCGCTGTACGACATTTTTAATTATACTTAACGATCATTCCTAGTATTGTAAAACTATGTGGGCTGTTGGATAAACAAGCCTAACATCTTAACTTCTTGTGGAAACTCTGCTCCATTTTAAAATTTAAATAACAAAAACATGTGACGAAATTCTATTTATTTATTTAATAAACACTTGTAGCTTACAGATTATTCCAAAAAGCTTACAAGTTCAAAGAAATGTCACATTGATTATGTTGAAAATCTGAGCATTGTATGGTATAGTCCAAGATCCTAATGTACTCGTACAACAATCTTCACCGAGGTGTTTATGTCACCGGAAAATAGCAAGAATCGTAGGTTGATCAATTTTCTAGGTAGTTGATTAACTTCCGGAAAATAATAAACGGTAGTTGAAATGTATTATTTAACGTATGTATTTTAGTAAATTGATCATTTTACGGGGTTTTGCCGTAAAATAATCCGACGAAGGTTAGGTGAACGCTGATTGGTTCAATGGCTCACGTGGCGTTATCCCGGCAACCAATCAGGGAACTGTGTATTAAGTTACGGGTAATAGTGCACCGTTAAATGGTACATCGAGCAACGTTTGGCTCATTTAAGGACGATTTTTCTTTGTGTACAAAATCGTAAATTATTAAAT
This sequence comes from Conogethes punctiferalis, assembly GCA_031163375.1. Classification (NCBI taxonomy): domain Eukaryota; kingdom Metazoa; phylum Arthropoda; class Insecta; order Lepidoptera; family Crambidae; genus Conogethes; species Conogethes punctiferalis. The sequence goes on along the minus strand of CM062097.1, from coordinate 458,109 downwards.
GACTGTCAAGCTACCGTAAGTTGATCAACTAACTGAAATCCATTGCGTTAAATAATACATTTCAACTACCGTTTGTTATATTTCGAAAGTTAATCAACTACCTAGGAAATTGATCAACTTACATACGATTCTTGCTATTTTCCGGTGACATTTATATGATGAAATGTATTTTATATTTAATGTAATATGTTTCTTTTTATGCAAGACGCGGCAGATGAGCCTGAAGGTAAGCACTTAAGCAATCTTCGCCACGATGGGCAGGCGGGATAGCGATCGCAGGGCGTAGCTCCTTGCTCCGGTGACGCTGCTGCCCTGTCTGTCATCGGCCCGTAGTACATAGCTAAGCCTTCAATTGTGATGACTATACCGCCACCAGTCGTTTGCCAAAGGCTCGTGCGGCAGAATGCACCATGTGCAGGTGAGGGTGGCTTGTATCTAAAAGACAGATGACGGGTCGTTTTCTTACATCTCTTCAAAATTAAGAGAGGTAGAGCATAGCAAATCTTCGCTCGAATTGAGCTGCCCGTCCGGGGAAGGACCTCCACCCTATAGAATACCGCAGCCAAATGACCTTCGGGTCGTGTTTCTGCTGGTGAGTAGGGTGTCCGGAGCTCGTGGGGGGTTAGGGTTGGGCCGGCATGGCAGTGTCAACTGACAGGTAACTGACCAGTTACTTGCCAGTTGTCACAGCGACTTGGGCCTCTCTTTCGCTTTCCATCAGGCGTAGGGAAACCATTATGTCGAGACATTATAAAAAAAAAAGACTTGGGCTTCGATTTCGCTTTCCATCAGGCGTAGGAAAGCCATTATGTCGAGCTACTATAAAAAAATACAATATTATAACGTTGCCATATTCTACTTCAAACTCCAACCAAAGACGACCATCTCAACGCACGTGGCCCATAACTCACCAGCCTCCATTTTAATTCCCGAAAGCAATTGTCTATCGAAATTCCTAAAAGTAATTATATGAACCCTTTTGGCACTAAATTACTAGCGTGGCGCAATTATAGCGGTGTTCGGATGTGTCCCGTTTTATTGCGCTTGCTAATTGACGGCTCTGTCGGGGTCAAATCTATTAATAATGGGTAACGGTTATAATTAAACGCACATAATGGACTTATGTCTAATGTGTAAGTTTTATACCGAAAATCGGCAGAGGAATACGTCTGTACGGGCATTCGTCCTAATGCCAATGAGTTTAATAATAATTTATTTATTTCCGAAAACACAGCTTACATAAAAAGAAAAGTTATTCTGGTCCTCACACTAGGCTAAGCCTGTCCTATGAGGAACAGTAAATAATCTTACACAAATCAAGATATTGCATCGCGCTTTTTCACTACACTAGCGGAAAACTAAATGTAGCCTATATTACTCAGTGATAATTTAGCTTTCAAATAAAAAAAGAATTATTAAAATTGGTCCAGTACTTTTGAGTTTATTATATTATTATAATATAGTGTAGAAGTGTAAATTATGATATTGCGTCCCAAAATAAAAGCTCGACTCATCATAGTACAGCCCGAAGCTTGTACTATGAGTCGATCGAGCATTTATTTTGGTACTTGCAGTTAACAAATTGATAAACTTACTTTAAATTGATAAATACTTCTTTGTGCCATCAGGTGACTTTCAAACACGTTTGCCCTTCTCTTGTCATAAAAAATGGCAAAAAAAAATCACGTTTGATGCATGGGACCCTCCATTATTAAATCTATTACAACTCATTAGCTATCGTCGATCTTAAGATACAGTCTGGTGACAGACTGACCGACGAACAGACGGCAAAGTTTCAGTAATAGGGTTACGAAGTACCTATACTTACTCGTAGAAAGAATAAAAATTAAACAGTACCATCTGATCCCAACAGACAACAATAACAGCCGATGCCCCAACAACAAAACATCATAAAACAACAGACCAACCATTATCAACAACAAAATGCTCAGCTATTACCATAAGGACTTTGCGGGACCGAACTTTGCTGTGCCCAGGACAATAATTTACCCACTCCTTGACTGTTAATAGGCGATAGGATTTTCCGTCCTCCGAATAGCTACCACGGAAAATTCGGGAAGTCATTAGAAGCATAATTTTCGTTGTAATAAACACCAGGCGATAAATATCAGACCCCTTTTATTTAGGGGGCTTAAATGTTGCATACATCGGGACTTATGGTGTCTTCGAGATGTTTTATTGGCTCGGCTACTGAAAGGTGGTATTGAATCGTTAGATTTTATGGAAGTTTTCGAGGTAGGGTGGGCTTATCTTGAAGTTGGGTTTTAATGGCTGGAAACATATAGCTGAGTGAGAAATTTTGTTGTTATGTGACGATATTCGTGCTATGTTGGCTAATTAAATTACTTTGATGATTTTCTCTGAAGGATTGATTAATTTCACTGACAAATGACGTATAATTATGACACACAGATCAGACTGTGTGTCTTTGTATTTTAAGGACAATTTTATGTTTAATGTTGACTGCACTGCCTACATCTTACCTGTTCTTTCATCATCATAGGCTTCTCCAGTTGTTTGCCGCTTTGTGTTACATCTGGATGCTTTGACCATAATTGCCACGCTGGGCAGGCGGGTTGGCGATTGACCTCTTTTTTATATCGAGACAATTTTCCATTGTTTTTATTAGTTACTACTTAGTCCCAAACTAAGCAGAAGCTTGTATGTAACTACAGTTACTACTACTGATACTACCTACGGGTACTAGACAACTGATAAATACTAATAACTTCTTTAGATATCTACTCTTTAAAGATATATTATTTAGGCGTAGCTAAATACCCTTGATTATTTACCCTGTATCTGTTAGTTTATCTATTTAGTTTAATTCGAAACGCTTGAGACTGTATGACGCATTAAAAGTATAAATCGGTTTATTTATTTGGCATACACAATAAATAAATGTGATGATGCCAATATTGTAAACACTATGTTGAAAAGGGCCACTACACGAGTTTCTTTCCAGTTTTTTTCTCGGTAGAATGCAGCTTTACAAAACGGTGGTTTGTAGTTTTGGCGATTTTGTAAGTGTTTTTTAAAAAAACCTACACGAATTAAGATTATTTTGATATCGACTTCCACTGATCTTCAAACCATTACCGTGAGGGCTTTGCAGTACACCTCCACCAACCCGTCCCCGCCACCAGATGTCACCGTCTCCGTGCAAGAATGCCGATCCGATCGAACCGGCCATCGCGACCAATCACGTCCAGATAGAGACATAAAATTTTATTATTCTTCGAAACCTCTCAGATTTTAACGTTTCCAACCGAAAAAAACTTGTTTCGATAAATTTGATAGTAATCGGTGAGCATATGACACGTACTCCTAACCCCGTTCCGGGAACACGGCCGTGCGCGCGCGCATATAAAATGCATTAAGTGACGCGCTATCGTCTTGTTAATTGATTCTGATCGTGATCGCGACTGAATTACGATGGTGTTTAATGAGATTGGATCGTGTTTGATTTTCGGATTTAATGGTGTTTAAAGGGGGTTTCTACGTAGGACAGGAGTATCGCTGTTACGTTGGGGTAAACGAGTTTTAGAGTTGGTATTGCTTCTCGGTAAGTGTAGAGTAGGACGCACTAAAGCCAGTGGAGTCACAGTGAGCGAAACGCTACAGAGGATCGAGCAATGTCGCAAACAATTGGAGGCATTTGTCCAGCAGTGGACTGCCAGAGGCTCATGATGACGACAATGCTGTAAAAAAGAAAAGTGTAGAAATCAATCCTATACCTGTATCCTACACCTATGGGTGCCATAAAAGTCGGCTAAGGGACTTTTAAAGATTTCAACTTCTTAACCAGTGGGCTTACCTACTTGGCAGCATGGGAGGTGGCAACAGATAAGTGATCACTTTGTTTTTTTGTTAATCTGATGCTTAACGCAAGTTTTTCAATCAATGCCGAAGTGTCCTCTCTGCCGTGTCCTCCGAGTCACTGTCTCAGTGACGGCATAAATAGATCATTGGGCTCTCTCACGATCTATAGGTACCGGCCGAAGCATCCATGCCCTGTAAGGGTTTTGGCCAACCGGTACATCACCACCCCGTGAGGGCGCCGAATCCACTCTTTCAAGATGGTGGCCTGAGTGGTACGGTTACCTAAGGAGCGGTCTCGAGGTGCTCACGCCATACTGCGAGCGCCTCTACCTCAACGACCACCTTTTCAGCTCCGACCTCGTCCCCTGGAGGGGAGAAGCTCCCCCCTCCCCCAAGAGGTAACATAGACAGCCCATGTCAGCTCGTTTCACTACAGAAACATTGGCCATACTCTAAAATTTCTTTATAGTAGCTCTACATAATGGCTTCCCTACGCCTGATGGAAAGCGAAAGAGAAGCCCAATTTACTGTGACAACGGGCAAGTAACTGGTCATTTATCTGTCAGCCGGCCCAACCCTAACCCCCCATGAGCTCCGGACACCCTACTCACCGTCAGAAACACGACCCGAAGGTCACTTGACTACGGCATTCTATAAGGGTGGAGGTCCTTCCCCGGACGGGCAGCTCAATTCGAGCGAAGATTCGCTATGCCCTACCTCTTTTAAGCCGTGACCTATTTTTTTCATAATATAGTAATTTAAATAACCATAGTACAAAAATTACACTCCGCGGGGAGTTCCGTCGATGACAAGCTAATAACGCGATTAAACATTGTATATAATGCATATTTATAGTGCAATAAAACTGCAATGAGCGTTGACTCTTTGACAACAACATACGAATTTTAATAGCGTTCAATCGAGTGCTTTTAGGGTTAAGTGGCGGAATGCGGAATAATTCGTTAAAAGGCCTAGTCGATAACCGATAAATTGGTGGTAAGAATGTTGCGATTTAACGGAGCGACCTATCATCTTGTAGCTCCAAGCCACCTTCACCTGCCCGTGGTGCATCCTGCCGAATAACAAACGAGGCTCTGAAAAACTGGTGGCGGGCTAACCATCACTATTGAAGGCGTAGCTAAACGCCACAGGCCGATCGTCATCGACCGATGGGCAGCAGGGTCACAGCAGCGGGGAGCTACGCCCTGCGTTCGCCAACCTGCCTGCCAAGTGCGTCGATTTCAGGGTTAGGGATTCGGAACGTAAGCGCTTAAAGCGAGAACACCTTTTTTATGCCGGGGGATAACCGGGGGGGAGTGACGGGGTATGTGGGACTCACGCCGTCCTCTGGAGTGGGAGGACGGCACCCTGCCTCAGATGGAAGAGATGCCGGGAATACCCACTAAAAACCCCGGCCCCTCCGTCATGCGCCTATAGGGACGGTACCAAGAGACCTTGGCTTTACCTATACTACCTTGGTAAAAGCGAGAACACCTTGCAAATAATAGTGATAACGTGGCTCTGAGTTAGAAAAAGCCTAATCATGGCTCTTATGTTACTGGCTCGTTGGATTAATTGCTAGTGACCTCAGTCTTCTGAGCCAAGGGTCGTGGGTTCGATCCCCACACATTACCAACATTTGTGTGCATGAACATGTCTGTTTGTATTGGTCTGGGTGTTTTCTATGTATAATATGTATTTATTTACAAAAAAAAATCTATCTAAGTAAGTTTATCAGTTGTCTAGTACCCATAGTACAAGCTTCGGCTTAGTTTGGGGCTAGATGGCGCTGTGTGGCCCAGCGTGGCATGTCTTGGATTATCTTGGGTTATTTAAGTTAGACAAAGCACAATACGGATCCATATAGTCCATAACACTGTCCGCACTTAACAACCATTTTTAATTTCAAAGTGTAAAGCGCCATCTCAGCTAAGTTATGCAACAGTGTCGTCCCATAAAGCCCATCGGAGGAATTTATGAAATTAAAAAAACGTCGCGTAATTTAAAACGTCGATGCGTATACGCTACAAATCGAGGTCAAGTTGATCGCGAGGGCGTAATGAAATTGTCGCTTTTTGTCGTTTTTGCGAGAAATATTAAATTGTAATGGGAGATTTTTGTATGGAGCCTGTAATGCAAGACGCTGCGTGTTTGAATTATTCTAACCATGCAATTAACTATTTTAATGATAATATGATAGTTGACACTATGACGGCTTTCATGGATGCCACTTCTTACTAGTTAAAATCAATCAATAATACAATCAGTAAACTTGATGAAAAAGAAATAAGACCTAAATCTATTAAGCTTAGTTCTTGAAATCATCGATTTGTTTTTTTTCTAAACACACGCAAACATCCGAATGCGAAAATTATAACGAAACACATAATCCTGACAGTTTATTTGTAAGTGAACCGGATTTCTGAGCCGGAATTCGTAGATTCAAATCAGAGAATTCATAAGTTTGTGATATCCCATATCCGCATGTTATTTTATATAGTGGGACTACTAATTTTATCTAAGACAAAAGTCAAAATTGTCTGTATGCGTATAGGTGTTTAGAAAAACACTTTAGTACAAGTCGTCAAACTAGGTACTACCCGTTTGAAAAGCAGCTACACTCTGTACCTACTTTAAATATTTATGTACACCAAAATGTGACTTTTTAGGCGTAGTACAATTGCAGGGTTGTTGTAAGTCTATAGGATTTAAGTACCAAATGTGTCATTCGGTCATTATAGTCATTAAATGGTTTGTTTAACTATTTTTTGTTATATCTCTAAATATTCAAATTGGCTTGTAGACATTTTAGACCTACAACCCTTCAATTGCGCTAAGCAAAATATCGAGGTAACTTTAAGCCTCCTTGACCGTAACATTCCTCCTTAAACTTACCCTTCCGTCCAACCCTAATAGACAAAGATAAGAGCAGAACGTTAATCCAATTAAAAAAATATGCAAAGACAAAACTTGGGGTGTTCCAACCCTTCCACATAAATCTCGTCTGTTCGCCCCTCGCCTCTGCCAATATTGGAGACTTGGACTCAAGTTGAGATTGTAGATCTGGAGAAATTTAGGGTTATTGCTTGCTGTGTTTTGAATAAAATAAGTTATCTAATTTAAGTGTACTCAACCTTTATTCAAATTATTTAAAAAATGGAAGAGGTTCCTCAATTTGACTGTACATACATATTTTTAATTAGCCGACCCGTGCCCAATTCATTGGGGACATTGGGGCATAATATTAATAGCCTTTTTATTTTTCGGCTTTTTATATAAGGTGACTTTTTAATCACTATCCAATTTTTTTCTAGGCGTTAGGTATCGTTAATAGAGCCCATTTCTGCAAAAAAGTATTTGGTCATAATTTTTACAACATTGTCCGGAAACAATTATAAATTTCGCATGGTTACCATTCATACACACTCAGTAATAATATGGCTACAAATGAACAAATATACAAACACACAAACTTTAGTTCTTTTTATTATAATAAATAATAATAATAAAAATTCTTTATTTTCTTTCACAATCAATTAGTTAGGTTAGGTACATAAAGTTTGATCAGACATAAATTACATGGATTGTGAGAGACTGGTGTCTGAGCTAAGCTATAAGCCTGTGTTACAGAGCACCAGCACTCTCCTCACTCGATGTGGACATGATAAAGATATTATACATAATAACATTCAGATGGTGACAGAGAAAGAAGAGAAACACTAAATTATAATCTAATCCAAAAGAAAGATTTTTGTGTGTGTGTATATATGTATGTGTGTGTACGTGAGCTCAGGCGTGCGCGCGCATTATGTATTAATATAGATGTGTGTTCACAGATAACTTTGTCTTCTATTAACCCATTTTGACGATTCCTTTTTGTTGAAGTGGAGATGTATCAACGGTACCATGTCATAGGAAAACATATGATGGCATGCATAATATTACTTACATTAAATAGATATTTTAAAGCCCTACATTTTATTGGAGGTCTGTGGACTCGATCTGAAGGTGAAGCCGAAAGATAGTCAAGAAAAGTACTGAAGAATATTAAAGCAATAAATAAATAACCCAAGACATGCCACGCTGGGCCACACAGCGCCACCTAGCCCTAAACTAAGCCGAAGCTTGTACTATAGGTACTAGACGACTAATAAACTTACTTAGATACATTTTTTTTGTAAATAAATACATATCATACATAGAAAACACCCAGACCAATACAAACGACCATGTTCATGAACACAAATGTTAGCAATATAACTTACATGAGTTGCAAATGTCAATAGGGGACTGGCAGCTAATACTTAAACGTCTGTTTAAAGTCTGATGCTTAAACTGACACCTAAGTCATTCCGCTTGTGTTTTGCTTTATAAACAGTAGTCGCCAGCCAGGAAAGTAATATTTCGGCTTCTCAATCAGTGGTAGCACTGATTGAGAAGCCGAAATATTAAACATGAATTCTACGACCACTATCCAATAACTAAAACCAATTCCAATAAACAGCGATCGATATTATTACACTTCTTAACAGTATAACGTTTCGAAAACGATCATTATAACGTTCAAACGACAAATTTATATCAATTCGAATCGAAAACGCATTCGAAACGGGCCGAAATCATCTTTTCGGCAATAAACGTGATTATAAATTCGGATTTATTGTCGAAAAATGTGTTTTTTCACCGATATTTATCGGATAATCCGAATCGGCCCTTGTGATATTGTTTTGTTGTTATTGAGTTGTTTTATTGTTATTAACGTTATAATTCAGAAGGAAGAGTCGGGTTTAGCATTTTGGGTATGTGTTCCAGAGTGAAGCGGTGCAGTGTGTTGCGATGTGGAACTATATTGGAATTTGAAGCATTTAAAAAGCTATCGACATTGATTGAGCGTTATGTTTTAAAAGCTTTAGAACGAGTTACAAATGTTCACAATTTTTGTATTGTCTTTTTGTTTATTTTTTGGGAGTGATTTTATACCTAATTTACGCACCAATCACTGATCTCCCAGTAGTCCCGGTATGATTGTCACATGAAGATTGGGGCGTCTCTCAGAACTCTCAGAACCAAGAAAATTTTGGAAAGTTCCCTATTGATCTGACCCTCTTTCCGCCTTTACGGCCGACGTGAGACTTTCTATCTTGCTATTCTCCACCCAAAGGAGTCTGGAAGAGATCGCTCATAGCGAAAAGACTGCCTAAATTGTATACTTTAGTTCTAAGTAAATTCTGGGATGTGAAATAAAGAGTATCTTCTACTACTCCTCTCGATTATGTAATACGATAATCGTCATAACGACTTTTGATATGACGAGTTATCCCATTGTTCCTAAGTAAATAATACATTGAAAGAAATTCTTAGCTTCAGCACTGGACGACACGCCTAACGAAAGCAATCTCCGGACATTCTTGTAATGTATTGATTATAACATCGGCCGAGTCGGACGGGGAATGGTAAGCTTTATATGCAACAGGACTAATCGCTCTATCGGAGTTGAGATGCGGACACTTTGAGCACCAGTGCTCAGCGCTAAATGGCTCCTCTGATTGGTGTTTTGATGGAAAATTGTATGATGATGAGCGTTTTGAAGAGGGAATTGGAGCCTAATAACTGAAAGCTGGGAGATCAAAGTAGATTGAGGAGTTTTGGGACAGACCAGGGCTTGGAGTTTCCAGCGATGGAATCCGGGAATGAGGATATTCGCTGAATATGATGTAACCTGAAGGTCACAAAGGATATTTAGGTAGAGTAAATGTTCTACTATCTTCTTGGTTGGTTTTTCTTATGTGTGTCGCCACTACTAGGTAGGCCTTGTGACAGCAAATAATAAAAAATAAATAACCAAGACTTGCCAATCGCTGGGCTACACACGCAGCGCCACCTAGCCCTAAACTAAGCCGAAGCTTGTACAGGGTACTAAGACAACTGATAAACTTACTTAGATTAAATTTTTTTTTTGTAAATAAATACATATTATACATAGAAAATCACCCCCAACCAATACAAACAGACATGTTCATGAACATAAATGTTTGTACTGTTGCGGGAATCAAACCCACGACCCTTGGATCAGAGGGCAGAGGGTCACTACCAATGAGCCACGAGCCTGTCTTCTGTCAAATATTGACTAAGAGGATTAAAATCCCAAGCTAAAGTTGTTACTGTGTTTTTCTATCAAGAAATCACTCAGTAGCAGCGGAGTCATGAAGCTGTCGATGATACATCCGTATGATAGGAAAGTACATTTACCGCACCTGCCCAATCTCTTTCCGCTGGTGTATCATACCACGGAGTTATAAGAGTGAAAGAACTGACACGCGTTTGACAAACATTACCTCTGCATGCGCGGACGCATAGTACCCCAAAAACCTATTCAATAGACAATACATAGCGTGCCCGGTCGCCATTGGAAAATGGCTTTACTCCGCCTAGTACTGTTAGTTTTCAAAGATCTCTCCTTGATGAGTCTCCTTGGTGGTGCATATAAAGAGAATTCGCTAATAATACACACCTATCTACGATAAACGGATGAACAAAGACTTAACAACGCTTCTCTGAATTCTTACAACGATGCACACACGCAAAACTAGTGACATTGCAAAAATTACAATCAGAACCCAACATCGTTTCCAATTCGCATTGGCAATCGCAACACGACTAATAAGACACAACCCGACCCCGGTGCCCTAAAAATAAAATAGCAATATTAATAAAACACAATAAAAAGAATGTCCACACTAAAGATGTCGCGCGCGTATCGGCGACGGCGCATCGTTGTATATCGTTATATATCGTTATCGTTATTATCGGTCGTTATATCGGAATTAACGATCGAAAGAACAGAAATATAAACATTAATCTTATTTATCGCCTCTACCTGAGCCTGCGAAGAGCGACTTTAAATTAGACTTTAGTTTGATATAGCGCAATACTGGGCTGTACGGTCGGCAGAGTTTCTCTATTCTTGGGACAAGAGAGGAGAATGCGTAGTAGATATTTGATAGATCATATAGAATACCGCAGTCAAATGACCTCCGGGTCGAGTTCCTGCCGGTGATTAGGGTTTTCGGAGCTCGTGGGGGGTCGGGGTTGGGCCGGCATGGCGGTGGCAACTGACAGGTAACTGACCAGTTACTACCCGTTGTCACAGCGAGTTGGGCTTCTCTTTCGCTTTCCATCAGGCGTAGGGAAGCCATAATGTCGAGCTACTATAAAAAAAGCGTCCATGGGCGGTGTTGACTGCTTACCATTGGCATCACATTTGCTCATCTTCATGAAGTAATTACCTATGAAGGTACATTTTTATTCAAAAACTAGCTGGTGCCCACGGCTCTGCCCGCTAGAATATTTGTGTAAAACATAGCCTATGTGTTAATCCAATGTATAAGCTAGTTTCATTAAAATGCGTTCAGTAATTTTGGCGTGAAAGAGGAACAAACATCCATCAAAACAAACTTCCGCAATTCCATCTATTGCACTAAACTGTCCACGTCGTTTTTACCTTGTTTCTTAAGTTTTTCAAAAGTCTTTTCCATTCTGTTGATAGGTAGGTATAGGTGTTACTACAATTTTGAAATTTTCTTATAGGAAATAGAAAAAACGGAGCCGTGGTAGCCTAGCGGTAAGATCGTCGCTTTACACACGTGAGGTCGTCGGTTCGAATCCGCGCGGCGCACGCACCTCTGGATTTGCAAAAATCTATACTAAGGAAAACATCGTGAGGAAACCTGCACATCCAGTTTAATTCTGAATGTGTAACCATGATCCGAAATTTGTCTGGTTCCCCTTTCTGAGGGCTACGAAGGTCAGATGACAGTCGCTTCAATGTAATAACCAGACTCGCTAAATCTGGGATCATGGTCAAAGCGGACCCTGGGCCTAGAGGCACAAATCGGGACAACGCTAAGAGGAAGAGTTTGCAATTATAATATTAGTAGGATTAAAGTTGTTATGCCAACTGTACCGCGAACGGTTATTGTAAATTGCGATCAATAACTATGAGATACGTGTTATTACAATGTTTTAGCCGACATTGGGGAGGCGGTGTGGGTCCGGTAAATAGCACTCGCCCGATGGCTCTATGTGATTTTGGTCCTGTTTTCTTTATGTACGACAATTAATGTGCCATGCAATATTATACAAGTCTGTATAATGGAACAACTAGAGAGTCGAAAATGCAGCACTCTTTCTTTTTATTTTTTTTATAGTAGCTTGACATAATGGCTTCCCTACGCCTGATGGAAAGAGAAGCCCAAGTCCCTGTGACAACTGGCAGGCAAGTAACTGATCAGTTACCTGTCAGTTGCCACAGCCATGTCGGCCCAACCCCAATCCCTCAAGAGCTCCGGAAACCCTATTCACCGGAAAAAAAACAAATAAATACTTAAACACAAATATAAACACCCAGACACGGAAAAAACACAAGTGTTCATAACACGAATGTTTGTCCCGGGTGGGAATTGAACCCACGACCCTTGGTTCAGAAGGCAGGCACTACCAATTGAGTCACCGAGCCAGTGAACCGTCCATACTTAAAGATAGATATCATCATCATTAGCCTATTCCAGTCCACTGCTGGACATAAGCCTCTTCTGTTGTTCGCCACTCAGGGCAAACATCTGGAGCATATATCCATAATCGCTACGCTGGGCAGGCGGGTTGGCGATCGCAGGGCGTAGCTTTTCGCTCTGGTGACGTTGCTGCAAGTCATCTAGTCCCATAGTAAGGCGAAGCTTGTACTGTGAGAACTACACAACTGACAAACCAACTTAGATCAAACACATTTTTTATGTAAATAATTAGTTATTTACACCCAGATCAATACAAACAGACATGTTCCTTGTTCATGTACACAAATGTTTGTACTGCGCTGGGATCGAATCCGCGTACTCTGTATCAGTATTCACTACCACTCAATCAAACTGGCCATTGAACCAAACTGGTCGGCAAAAATTTAAAGTCTATCAAAAATAGCATATGCATATGCAACATATGCTTAATGTAACATATGCATCTATTCGATGTCATATGGCTGCGCGCGCGCATACAACAAAGCGTCGCGAGCGGCTACAGGGCTGATTAAACACACATTCGGTGTGCGGTCGATGCCTTAATTAGAACGATATGCAGTGCTGTGACGGGTGTCGATAAATAGTTATTATCGATAATTTGAATAAGATTAATACAATTGATGACGATAATGATTGATGAACTATGTCGATAAATAAGGTGTAGATTTAACGTACTTAATATGTGATATTAGTAAAAAAAATCCACCGATATAATGCATGCACGCTGGGTTCATTAGTATTAATTAATCAATGTAATTCATTGAAAGTGAACATGTAGAGTTACTATAAATATAATAAAGTTCTTAAGACAAATACTGACTGTTTGTACAATGATTTGTACTGTGCAATAAAATGAAACAAAAAATAAGAAGTGATGTTTTTTACGGGTAGGTGTCATGGTTTTTTTTTATTCGAATAGGGTTTGCGCTTATCTGTGATGTGTATGATGGTAAGCAATGTTAAGACATTGCATTACAAGACATTGCAATGCAATGTCTTAACAATAACGAGTTGATCTCTCGTTTATCATCCGAAGATTGGTGGAGCAAGCTTGGAGCGAAAAGATGATAGGTCGCTTTCAAAAAACAAAAAACCTTTCAAAAAACACTACCTATACTTTTATTTCAATGGTTGACTGGCAAATAATGCCTATGCGGCATTAGGTCCGCCTTTTGTACGCTGTTTTAATTATGCAATAAAGATTAAATAAATAACCCAAGACATGCCACACTGGGCCACACAGCGCCATCTAGCCCCAAACTAAGCCGAAGCTTGTACCATGGTTACTAGACAACTGATAAACTTACTTGGATACATTTTTTAAAAATAAATACATATTATACATAGAAAACACCCAGACCAATACAAACAGAAATGTTCATGCACACAAATGTTTGTAATGTGTGGGGATTGAACCCACGACCCGTGGCTCAGAAGGCAGAGGTCACTACCAATTGAGCCACCGAGCCAGTCAAAATAAATAAATAAACTTCATTCTCATTAATAAAATCATGCAAATTTCCAATCTGAATTAAATAGCAATCGTATCGACAAACCAACACTCACGCGCGCACACCGCATCCCTAAAGTGTTAATAGCTGTAACACCAGAGTCATTGAATACGCTCGTAATCGTAATTATTTTTAATTAATAATCAACACGCCATTAGAACAGTGCACGTAATAAGGATGTGGTCGTGTCGATGTCCCTTCGGCAATTTAGTTTCGTTATATCGTGTGTTGTCTTACGCGTGTCTCGGTAAGCTGGTCGGGTGAGTCAGGTTGAGGAATTTTGTTTTGATGCGAGTGGCTCTAGAATCTATATCTGCTTAGCTCTTTAAGGTAAACGGAGATTTTAATTTATGTCCGTGTGGTTTCTAGGTTTAAAATCATCATCATTATCAGCCTGTTTCAGTCCACTGCTGGACATAGGTCTCTCCTAATGTTCGCCACCTCGTTCGATCCCGCGCTTCTCCCATCCAGCTGTTGCCAGCCGTCCTGCGCAAATTGTCACTCCACCTGGTCTGAGGGCGTCCTACACTACGTTTGCCGAGGCGCGGTCTAAACTCTTACCCCAACGGTTATCAGTTCTGCGGTTAGAAAGGGGCAAAAAGTAGCCTATGTTACTCTCCATCCCTTCAACTATCTCCACTTAAAAAATCATGTCAATTCGTGGCTCCGCTTTGCCGTGAAAGAAAGACAAACATACAGACAGATAGACGGACAGACACACTTTCCCATTTATAATATTAAGTAAGTATGGATGGATGTGCAAGAAGGAATTTATCAATGTAAGATGTGAAATGTTTACATACCGTTTTCAAAGTATTATTATGTTGCTGTTAGAACGATTAAAAGCTACCTTTCTACCTAATTACAGGATAGATATGTGTTCTATTTATTCAAAGAAGGCAATCTGTTCGCATGATATTTCTTCCTTTTTTATTGAATCTTTCCAAACTGAATTGAATCTCTCTTAACCACGATTATAAAGTCATAAATCTCCAAATAAATCATTATCTAAAACAATTAACAAATTGGCCAACAGCATTTATACACGTCAGGCCAAAAAAAACGGTTCACATTCCACTAATTCTGTTAAAACACGCCGTGACGGACGGTCTCACAACACCTCGCCCTATATCAATACTTGGCTATCGAAGATCAGGAAATGCCGAAAACATTGATTTATATGAGAAATCATCGAAAAAAATGCAACGGATTTTAAACCTTACATTTGTTGAAATAAGGTGAAGTTTTTGTTGAAAACCGTCTTGAATTTTTGTAGGAGATGTTTCAAGGTACTTTTAAACGTGTTTTTAAAGGGTGAGGGTTGGTTTTCGCATGTCTTTAGGAGTAAAGGTATGCCACCAAAGAAGAATATGCCTGTTACAAGTGATTTACGTCCGATACGCCATATTAAATGTTTTGTTTTGTACGTTTTTAAATGTAAAAATCTGTTATTTATGGGGCCAAAATCGAGAGGTCCGATTAAATTATGCCCGATACTATTGATATTTATGGGCTAAAGGTGTTGGGGCTTCCTCTATTTGTCTGCATTATTGGTATTGTGGTCGTTGAGGTATAAGTTTTTATTTTAAGCCTCGCGGTGAGCGGGAGCCGTCCAGTTATTGATTTTTATTTAAGTTAAATCCTTTAATGTATGGTTTGTTCATGAGAACGATAAATAAAGGATCGTTATTTTTTTATACGTAATATAAGTGAACGAAGTCAGCTTGCTTGTGATAGGGACTTGGGTAACAAGTAACATATTTTTTTAAATTATTTATTCATTTAATAATATATTAAAATTGTTTTATTGTATGTGTGTCAGTACATATGTTTTCTTTTAAAAAGAGCGTTCAGGATGACCTCCTCCACTTGATGACAAGTGGTCGTGAGGTCCAAATGTTAGGTCGATAGGCATACTCGTAATAGGACTAACACACCGCGCCTGTCGCCCTCACTTTGAAGGTTTACTGAGATGTCATTTCAGGCTTCGTCTAAAAACCCAAACAAGTAAGGAAAGGAAACACATGAACTGGAAGGGCATTCCATGACTTAACGGCACGGGGCAGAAACGAAGAACTAAACCTCTTTACCTTAAACCTTCTAAAACGTTGTGTCATTTATTAACTAGGTAATTCCGTTTCCTTCTTATTTAAAAAAATAAATAACCCAAGATCCCAAGACACATACCATGCTTTTTGCGTAATGTGGTGAAGAATTAGAGAAGCCTATATCTACACTGGACTGAGGTCTTATATCGCTAGAAGCAATCTCTTCCAGAAAAATAGTAACTGTACTACAAAATTTATTGTACAATAACGTTTCTAATTAAACTAAACAGCTTGTTAGCTAAATATTAGCCAACAATAAAAAGCATTGTTAACCAAAACACTCGTGAAGCATTCCTGCGGCAAGCGGAGCCCTCGCGTGGGCGGCGCACGCGCCGGACGCTCGCGTCGCAGCCAATTTTATTGCCGACTGGTATTCGCTGCTTATAATGTACACTTGAGGTGCAACTTAGGCGATGTGTGTAAATATTTGAACGAATTTCAAATAAGCCCCCTTCGCCATAGAGTATAGAGAAGGCTGTGGTGTTTCATTCAGACCCCCCCCCATTCATTCCCCAGAGTTGATTTTTTCCCCGGCGGAAAAAAAAGACAGATAAACCTACGCATCTTCAAATGTTATTTCTTTAATTTAGTATTAATATATATTTCATTGTATTCTTTTAGAACAAATACCTACTTTTTTAACTATCGCATCTATGTAATTTCGCACATTATGTAATCAAGTGTAAAGATTATGATTTCCACGAGACAGGCATACTTATATTGTAAGTGGCTACAACATTTTTTGGAACCACTTTTTTACTTATGTTGTATTGTAACACTTTAAGCTTTTGCATTTCCTAGTTAATTTATCAAATGTTTTTCATCGGAATTCACACCTACTTTTCGCTCTTATTATTATATTAATCTATATTACAGGAATAGGACAGGATTTTACAATACGATATTCAACATTATTTATCATTAATTGATTTTATTTCTCCATAGACTACTCATTACCATTTACCATCAATGTGTAATAATAATTATTCATTCCAAACAGCCTAGGAACGAGCATGCAGAACATAATATGACCATTTTTCAGACTACCAAATGGTAATTAGTAAAAGGAAATCCTATTACTTTGTCCTAAAGTGTACAATCTATTAAACCTTCCAAAAAATTACACACGGGCACTCCGTGGATTGATAGAGGAAGTTCGTCTGATCCCAAATTGGCGCTACGTGACGCCATCTCGCGAGGTTAGTCATCTGCCTATCGGGCCACGTCTCAATTGGTGCGTCTGCCGTCCCCGCCTAGCTAGACGGTGTTAGTCATAAATGATGCGCTAGTTAGGGATGTAAGGGAGCGGCCTATCATCATTTCGCTCCAAACCAACCTCACCTGCCCGTGGTGCATCCTGCCGAATAACAAACGAGGCACTGGCAACCGACTAGTGGCGGTATAACCATCCAATTGAAGGCGTAGCTAAATACCACAGACCGATGACGGGCAGCAGCGTCACCGGAGCGAGTAGCTACGCCCTGCGATCGCCAACCCGCCTGCCCAGCGTGGCGACTATGGGTATATACCCACGCCACTTAGGACAAACATCTAAAGCAGCGGTCAGCAACAGGCGGACCGCGGTCCGTTTGCGGACCGCGAATGGTCGTATCTCGGACCACGAAATATTGTAATGTATTACAAGTACCTATTAATAATTAAATAATTATTACATAGACATCGTCTTTTTTATTCGGTCGCATAAAATAACAGCTCTTTCTAGAGCGCGTGACATCGTGCATGCGAAAGTTGATCACTATGTTTGGCTCGACATATGTGTGTGAATCACCTTTCTCAAAGTTGAATTTCCTGAAAAACAAATATCGATCGAGATTAACGGACGTCCACCTAGAAGACATACTTTGAATTTGCTGTTCATCTCGAGAACCACAGTACAAAAAACTGGCTCAAGACTGTCGGTGTAATTTCTCACAGTAATTTTACGTCTTGTATTTTGTAATTCAGAATTTGATTTTAACCCAATAAATAAGACTTAATTATTGTCACTTGTTTTTTCTGGACCTTGCTAAAATTTTCCCACTGTATCCGGACCCCACCGAAAACTACTTGCCGACCCCTGATCTAAAGGATATTCACCTTATCGCCCTAAATGGCGAACAACTGAAGAGGCCTATGTCCAGCAGTAGACTGCAATAGGCTGATGATGATGATGATGATGATGAATACGTTAAATTGTAAACAGTATGTTACCGTTTACAATCTTGCGACAATTATAATCTTATAGATAGGTAATCTTATGGATAGGTCTTATACCTAATATACTATTTTACGGGTACCTACAATTTTACGGGTATACGATATTATATTAGTTGATCATACTATCATTATCTATATCTCATTCTACATACTATTTCCAAGCGACCGATCAGTAATGCGATGATAATCAGGTCAATAAAATACTCCACTGTTTATCAACGCAATAAATTTGAAATTCCTTTTAATTACCAAGTGTTGAAGACTTGACGTTAATTACTGTAGACTTTTATACGTAGATACGTTTGAAATTGCTTTAGACTGTATTTTGAATGAAATGAAATGAAATAATTTTTATTTGGAGCATAAAACTTATGAATACTTAAAAAAAAACTTAATATAAAAAACAATATTATGCATCCAAAATGGCTGTCACTCAGCATAAGTCGCGGCGCGGGCGCGCCCCGACGCTGGTTTTCGGTGACACCAGAAATGAGGGTGCTACATTGTCATGCTTGGACGATTGTACGTACATTGGACCACATAGTGTCTCTACATTTTATATAGGATAGAGATAAATAGATAGGTAGATAAGATAGCGAATTGTAACTGTTATTCAACCATATTTTTATACAGCACAGTAGGGCATCGGCCAACTAAAGCCTTAGTTGGCCGATGCCCTACAAAAATCAATAACGAGGGAAAGACTAAGAAGAAAGATCATTGAATTTATTTATTTATTTATTTATTTAGAACAACCAACAAGTTTACACTGAAACATTACATTTTTTGCTTAAATTAAATTCGAACTAAGTGTCAACTCAATTACAGGCTGTTACGGCATTCAATGTGAAGCATTTGTACTAAAAAAAATATTAATTTTAAATAAGTAGAAATTATTTTCCTTGTGTGCGCTTAAGAAACTTCAGAGCTGAATGTAAACTGAATGTAAATTGTTTAACTTTAAAATATTTAAAAATGTTGTAATACTAAAACATGTAACAATTTGGCGATTTAAAAAGAGTAACTACCGAGTTTCTTGCCGTTTCTTCTCGGTAGAAATCTACTTTCTGAACACGGCGGTAGCTTCTTTTATATTGCTTTTATACACATTTTTACATTATTTTTTACTTGACGATTCATAAGTGCTTATTTTAAGTCTATGTGAATAAAGGTAAAATACCATTTTCATTCATTTTACTAACTATCGAAGGATCCTTAACCCTTCCACTGCATAGCTACAGAATGAGGGTTTTCTAAAAAAAAAGCCACCAGATGGCCCACTTAGGCGGCAGGTCCAACAGTTACTTGATTGGGTTATTTTGACATATGGCATTGACATTTACATAGCAACTGACCAACCACATGATAGCTGGACCGCAGGGCTACTTAACGCCATCTGTAGGATTTTTCATTTTCAAACATCCTCATTTTCATTTCCCTCCTTTTCCTCATCCCAATTTCGTTCAGTTCCTTTTAGTGTCTAATCTCATCTGTTCTACATTCAAACTGAAATAAAATTACTACATTATAGGTCTATAACATCCTCACAAACACTATGACATCCTCATTTGTCTTCTCGTGTTAATGGGGATCCAGATTATATAGAACTCATTCTCATTAAGACAGAATTTTAAGCGTGGTGTCAAGGTGACAAAAGAACCTTAACCCTTCAACTGCATAGCACAATTCCTTGCACTTTCTTCGAGCTCTAGACACAGGTCAACCCGTGCGCTATGTCAGCGTCCTCGCGCCATAACTCAGCCGAGCCGCCTAATTTATCAGCTGAGTACAAATTTATGCGCAACAGTGTTCCGTGCAATCGGACAACATTTAGCTTTTTATCGACTGTTTGATTTAGTGGACGGAGCTAAGCCAATCCCTCAACTCGATATGTGTGCACGCGCGGGGTTATTCTGGGCAACGCGAAAAATAATGCGGAATAAATAATACGCTATTATGGCTGAAAATTGTAATTAGTCCGTCTTTTAGCTTATTCAAAAATAAAAGCCACGTATTTTTCCTTTTTTCATTTAAATAAACAATAGTAAAGATACAAGGCATCAAAAGATAGGAGTGGGAGTCTTTGACGTCACTCGCTCCCGTAAAAATGCCTCACCGAGTGACGTCACGCGTAATTTCAAGGGGCTATAACTTTGTAATTTAAAGTCTAATTTCCAAATAAAAAAATACGTGTCTTTTATTTTTGAAGAAGCTAAAAGACGGACTATTTTTTTTTTTTTTTTTTTTTATGGAATAGGGGGCAAACGGGCCTGAAGGTCACCTGATGGTAAGTGATCACTTCAGCCCATAGACACCGCAACACCAGGGGAGTCACAGGTGCGTTGCCGGCCTTTGAGAAATCTATAGGCTCGCTTTTTGAAGGTCCCTAAATCATATCCACTCGGAAAAGTTGCAGCAGGAAGCTGATTCCAAAGACCGGTTGCACGAGGCAGAAAATTGCGCGCAAAACGCACCGTGGAAGACCTCCAACTATCAAGATGATAAGGATGAAATCTAGAATTGGTGCGAGATGTACGATGATGAAAAATAGCAGCCGGTACCAGATCAAACAATTCCTCCGAACACTCGCCGTGATATATACGGTAGAAAACGCACAAAGACGCAACATCCCTGCGCAAAGATAAAGGGTCTAGTTTCTCTGAAAGTTCTCGGTCGTCAATGATTCGAGCCGCTCTTCGCTGGATACGGTCAAAAGGAAGAAGTTGATACTGAGGTGCCCCGGCCCACAGATGAGAACAATATTCCATGTGACTAACTACAATTTTAGCCATAATAGCCTATTGCTGTTTTAACCTTACTAAGGTGTAAGAGCCAATCATACTTTCTTAGGGAGAAGCCACACGGTGCACTGCGGCGCCGCAGCTGATCAACTGATTGATGTTACATTGCCACTTCAACTACGAGTAGACACTGAACTAAAGTATCAAATCGCAATGCGTACCGTACAGACAATACGACGGTGCGGCGCCGCACAACACCGTGTGGCTTCTCCCTAAGAAAGGATGCCCCTTCCATTTAACTTTGACGATCTGTTTGATTGGCAACCGACTGGTGGCGGTATAACTATCACAATTGAAGTCGTAGCTAATACCACAGACCGATGACGGGCAGCAGCGTCACCGGAGCGAGAAGCTAAGCCCTGCCTAACGTGGCGATGATGGGTAAAGCCTCCAGGGGTTTGCCTAGTGGCAAACAACTGGAGTGACCTATTTAATTGTCCAGCAGTGGAATACGATAGGCTGATGATGATGATGATAATGAAGATTGGCGATTTGGATCCGGGTTTTTTTTTATAGTAGCTCGGCATCATAGCTTCCCTTCGCCTGATGGAAAGCGAAAGAGAAGCCCAAGTCGCTGTGACAACGGGCAAGTAACTAGTCAGTTGCCACCGCCATGCCGGCCCAACCCCAACCCCCCATGAGCTCCGGAAACCCTACTCACCGGCAGGAACACGACTCTGAGGTCATTTGGCTGCGGTATTCTTTTTTTTTTTTCCTTTAGGGTGGAAGTCCTTCCCCGGACGGGCAGCTCAATTCGAGCGAAGATTCGCTATGTCCTACCTCTCTTACTTTTACGGTTTTCTTTATCACAATCCCATTCTTCCTTACAGTATATCAAAAGGAATTACTAGATCGCACCTAGCTTTCAGAATACCCCTTTCCTACATTTCCAACGTAGGTGTGACAGAAAATGCTAAAATTATTGCCAGTATATTGGAACTTCGTGTCGTACGCTTGTTAGTTTATTTGTCTGTCTGTCTGTGCGTGGCGGCGTGTTCGCTGCGTATTGCCGATTAATCTTTCACTATGTATGGCTGTGGTCCGGGATTCGATTTTACTTATATGGCGATGTGAAGTGTGCGGTTATCGTTTGTTGACCTCGGGTTGTTTGTAATGGGAAAGTGACGTGGAATAAATAAATCTATCTATATGTATCTATACTTATAATAAATCTGTAGAGAGGTCAATTCTGTACATGAAATATTTTTTCAAAATAACTATTAGGGGGTGATTAGTGATCGATACTGAAGCCAAAAATGCAGTCAGTAAAATTTTTGTCAGTCTGTCTGTCTGTCGGTCTGTCTGTCTGTCTATCTGTATGTTGGTTATAGAAAAAAAAACTACTGGACGGATTTTAATTAAACTTGGTACGATTATTTTTCATACTCCTGGGCTGGTTATAGTATACTTTTCATCACGCTACAATCAATAGGAGCAGAGCAGTGACGGGAAGTGTTGGGAAAACGTGAGAAATGTTGTATGTTTGATCGCATCAAATTAAATGCGGTTTTCACCAATGTATTGCTAGAGATCTAACTTAACCTTTAGGTACCATTTTATGGAAGTTCGTTAATTTTTAAAACCCTACTATCTACTACTAGTACTATCCTTATGATATCATATAAATATTACCAGTTGTTTTTAAGAACTTTTTTTTTAATCTTTTTATCCACTTAAAAATTTCACAATCTAGTACTCACAAGTAAATAATTACTAAACCTCACTTCAATTACTTAGGTACCCGCTTTAATTTCCTAAAAAGGCGTATTTTAATCTCCCATCGTTATTCGGGTACCGTATCAAGGCATTTCAGCGACCGGTCGCGAATCGGCCACCATCGGTATTCGGAAAGATCGTATCGATACCTATTACGGTTGAGTATTCGTATCGGATGCGGCGTTGAAATTTGAGCTGGTAAATGGTTAATTTAAGAGAGGTAGGGCATAGCGACTCTTCGCTCGAATTGAGCCGCCCGTCCGGGGAAGGACCTCCACCCTATAGAATACCGCAGTCAAATGACCTCTGGGTCGTGTTTCTGCCGGTGAGTAGGGTTTCCGGAGCTCGTAGGGGGTTAGGGTTGGGCCGGCATGGCGGTGGCAACTGACAGGTAACTGACCAGTTACTTGCCCGTTGTCACAGCGACTTGGGCTTCTCTCTCGCTTTCCATTAGGCGTAGGGAAGCCATTATGTCGAGCCACTATTAAAACAAAAAATCATCTGTAATGTAGTAACGGGCATCTATATTCTGTTTGTTTGATAGATTTCTTTATTGCATACCTAACTTTTTTTTTATAGTAGCTCAACGTATTTGGCTTCTTTCCGCCTCTTGGAAAGCGATAGAGAAGCCCAAATTGCTGTGACAACTGGCAAGTAACTGGTAAGCCTGTCAGTTGCCACTGCCATGCCGGCCCAACCCTACCCCCCACGAGCTCCGGAGACCCTACTCACCAGCAGAAACACGACCCGGAGGTCATTTGGCTGCGGTATTCTTTAGGGTGGAGGTCCTTCCCCGGACGGGCGGCTCAATTCGAGCGAAGATTCGCTATGCTCTACGTCTCTTTATTATTTCTTTGTTTGAAAAATTTTTTAGGATGCCCTTGGTGCATCCTGCCGAAGAACAAACAAGGCGCTGGCAGCCGACTGGTGGCGGTATAACCATCACAATTGAAGGCGTAGCTTTATACCACAGACCGATGACGGGCAGCAGCGTCACCGGAGCGAGGAGCTACGCCCTCCGACCACCACCATATTGATGTGACCAGTCGTGGCGACGAAGGCAAATCCCCCAAGTGACAATAGCGTAGATGACTATGTTTAATTTTCCATGTTATTTGATAGCTTCCAGACAGAACCATTAAAATCGGACTTATTTGGTTTTGCAAAATGAGAGCGCGATAGGCCTTCAAAGTTCACCGGGAAAGTCCATTTCATTCATATTAGTCATCATGTCTATTCTTATTGGGGAAAGTCTATATCCAGCAGTGGAAGTTTATATGACAATGATGATCTACTTATGGCAGTTACCTATCTACCTAGACATATCTTGTAGAGACAGTTCCTTACAACTTCGCTCCCTTAAACAGCCTATCACAAATCTCTGCCCTCGATATGGCACAGACCATTATGAATCACCTATACAGCCTCACCCACTCAGACCACTTATCAATAAATATCGACCACGGACAAAACGCGTCATAAGTCATACAGAGAGACCACAATGGCCTATCAAAGTGGGGTTATTAATCAGTCCGTTGTATAGAATTGATTCAATTATTATTATTTAAAACGTTTTTGTACAATGCGTGAATGGATGTACCAACTATTTGTTAGTTTGTTTCTTGTTTTGTGGCGAGCGAAATAGCTTCAGATTGGAATAGTATGGAAAAGGACTTTGTTTTAATAAATTAATAACCCAAGACATGCCACGCTGGGCCACACAGCGCCGTCTAGCACCAAACTAAGCCGAAGCTTGTACTATGGGTACTAGGCAACTGATAAACTTACTTAAATACTTTTTTTTGTAAATACCATCAGGCAGGCCGGTAGCCATTTGCCAACCTAGTGGTATAAAAAAATACATAATGTATTTATTATACATAGTAACACCCAGACCAATACAAATAGACATGTTCATGAACACAAAAGTTTGTACCGTGCGGGAAGCGAACCCACGACCCTTGGCCCACAAGGCAGAGGTCACTACGAAATGAGCCGTTGAGCCAGTCGACTGGTGGCGGTATAGCCATTACGATTGAAGGCGTAGCTAAATACCACAGGCTGATGACAGGCAGCAGCGTCACCGGAGCGAGGAGCTACGCCCTGCAATCGGAAACCCGTCTGCCCAGCGTGGCGATTACGAGTAAATCCTACAGATGTTGTTGGATGTAAGGGGGCGGCCTATCATCTTTTCGCTCCAAGCCAACCTCACCTGCCCGTGGTGCATCCTGCCGAACAACAAACGAGGCGCTGGCGACCGATTTGTGGCGGTATATCATCACGATTGAAGGCGTAGCTAAAGCTAGTGACAACTGGCAAGTAACTGGTCAGTTACCTGTCAGTTGCCACTGCCATGCCGGCCCAACCCTAACCCACCACGAGCTCCGGAAACCCTACTCACCGGCAGAAACACGACCCAGAGGTCATTTGGCTGCGGTATTGTATAGGGTGGAGGTCCTTCCCCGGACGGGCAACTCAATTCGAGCGAAGAATCGCTATGCCCTACCTCTCTTATCTTCTTTATTCTTTATCCATCACCGCAAGGCAGACTTACTGAAGTCTATTCTATAGTTACAAGCCGCGCTGGCTAGCTGGGCGGCCTCCTAGCAGCTACTGTGGGCGGCTTGTAATACTCTTACAAGTAAAAGTTAATTCATTTTGAGCGCATCACAGCGCGCGATGTATTGTACTTTGTTTAATTAATATCTTTTTATAACTGTTTCACTTGTACAATGGTAGCTAGCGTCATTTACAGCTAAAAACTTGAACTTGAAAAAAGCGATTTGAATACAAAGTTTGGCTTTTTCTAAGTAGCGCAACCAACTTTCCAGCACTATAAATAATCTTAACTAATATTATAAAGCTGAAGAGTTTGTTTGTTTGTTTGTTTGAACGCGCTAATCTCAGGAACTGCTGGTCCGATTTGAAAAATTCTTTTTGTGTTGATTAGACCATTTATCGGGGAAGGCTTTAGGCTATATATCACGTTGCAACTATTAGGAGCGAAGAAATAATGAAAAATGTAAAAAAAAACGGGGAAAAAATAACTATTCCACGCGGACCAAGTCGCGAGCACAGCTAGTAATAAATAAATAGCCCAAGTCGTGGCATGTAAGGAAGCCACCTGCCCGTGGTTTATCGTACCGAATAACAAGACGGGCAGCACGGTAGCAGCGTCACCGGAGTTAGGAGGTACGCCCTACAATTGCCAACCCGCCTGCCTAGCGTGGACAGACAGACTTCGACAGCGAAGTCTCAGTAATTAGGGTACCGTTTTTATTCTTCAAACCCTGAAAACGCGCGTTTACTGATCTGACGTTAAAATCATGCATTTTAGTGCAAGATTAAGCAGGCACACTCAACCGTTCTATACATTCTCTGTAAATAGTTATCAACGAATGGTAATTAAGGAGATACATAATTATTTATTGTAAAGCGTGGATCTGTCAATTTGAGTGATTACGGGGGCCCGGTTAATTTATTACGTGACATCTTTAATGGGCTAACGATCACAGATAAGGTTGGGCGGCAAAGAATACGTTTGATTGTACAGAGGGGAAATTTTTGATTATTTATTGCACACCATACAATTTACTTAAAACTGGGTATAATCGATATTTGTTATACAATTTAAGCGGTATTATTGCTATAGGCCTCATCTTCTTCCAGGCAACTTTAGATTACACATTGGTTGGAAAAAAATGGTTACCGTTTTGGCCCGAACCGAAATAGGTATTATTTTTTTTTATTTTTTTTTTTATAGTGGCTCGACATAATGGCTTCCCTACGCCTGATGGAAAGCGAAAGAAAAACCGACGTCGCTGTGACAACGGGCAAGTAACTGGTCAGTTACCTGTCAGCTGCCACCGCCATGCCGGCCCAACCCTAACCCCCCACGAGCTCCGGAAACCCTACTCACCGGCAGAAACATAACGCAGAGGTCATTTGACTGCGGTATTCTATAGGGTGGAGGTCCTTCCCTGGATGGGCGGCTCAATTCGAGCGAAGATTCACTATGCCCTACCTCTCTTATGATAGGTACAACTTTTCGTCTTTAAACAGCACCTACTATTCAAGCGACAAGTCAATCAGCTGACTGTTTGTTTTGTTCTGTGTTTGCCATGTAGTGATCTTCTTCTTTGCGTGTCGATGGCAAATAAAAATATCACACCTGCTGTTCCCAGTGCTCCGCCACTCCGATTGCACCCCGAGTAGCGGACATAAGCTCTGCGAGTGAGCAAGTTTCACCACACGCCGAACAGCAAATCATATAGGACAAGGACATGCTTTGAAGAAGAGCACCACAGTCACAGGCCAGGTCCGACCCATCAGGGTAACCCCACCTGAACCTATCTTCCTTGCTACGGCCAACCTGAGTACGGAGTCTGTTTAAGGACTTCATATAGTGATAATAAATGTATTTATTTAGAAAACAATATCTAGAAAAGTTTATCAGCAAGCACCATTAACACAATATCGGCTTAGTTTGAGACTAGCTGGTATTGTGTGTCACAGCGTGGCAACTTGAGTTACTTAATTGCTTAACTATAATATTTACGACCTATCATCTCTACCAATGACTAATCTCACCACGTGGCCGTAGAAGACGACTAAGACCATCCCATATTAATTCCATCCCTGAAATAAAACTCAAATCAAAATAGGCATTAAAAGAATAATAAACAAAACTTGTCCCTTCTGCTATTTCCTGCTCTATGCCAGTAATGTATTATGGCAGGTGTATCCGAGTATCGTGCGATTATGTTAATGCGATTAAGTAGGTATCGATTAATTAACCAGATCTCGATTTGAATCATACCACTACTTAAGTCGATAAGTTATTTGAATTTATGTGCAAAATAATACAATGGTTAAGTAGTAGAGCGGTTGTGGATTCAGGCCTTTTGGCTTTAATTTTAATACTATTTTTTCGTTTATAAATATATGGGTCAGATTTGCCATTGCTTACCAACCCAACCTGATTTAATATTAATATGAACTATATTATTATTTTATTCTCGTACATAGCTAGAGTAATTAAAATTAATAAATAAATAACACAAGACATGCCACGCCGGGCCACACATCGCCACCTAGCCCCAAACTAAGCCGAAGCTTGTACTATGAGTACCTACTAGACAACTGATAAAGTTACTTAGATACTTTTTTGTAGATAAATAGGTACATATTATCATCATCATCAGCCTATCTCAGCCCACTACTGGACTTTGGCCTTTGGGCAGCTGTTTGCCAACTTATCAAAATCCTGGAGGATTTACCCATAATCGCCACGCTGGGCAGGCGGGTTGGCGATCGAAAACAAATAGAAACAAAAAAAAATAGAACTTATCTAAAATGACCAGTTGTTAATAAAACCGTAACATAACGTATCGCGTTACTCGTATGAAGTGTTAATCTATAATTAAATTGCAATTTGAATTAGCCGCCGACATTTCAATATGGTCGTCTTTTTTTATAGTTTTTGCAATTTCAACGACCACTATATTTACATTGGCATGTAATTACTGCCTTTTTCAGCGTTAGGCTAAGTGCTGTAGACAAATTAATTAACTCAATTATTAATTGATTCATTTTTTAGTTTCGCCGTGCATTTCACTTAGAGACTCTTAGTATATATTTAAAAATATTTTGAGGGAGACTGGTTATGTTCAACCGAATTCTTTCATGTTTTACCTATATCGTTTAAGTATATATTTAAATTTAAAACATTTGTCAAAATTATAAGTCTTCTAGCTGTGACCGCGACTTCGCCCGCGTGGAATAGAATTACATCCACAATTTTATCCCTCTGGAGGTAGAATTGATTAAAAACCTTTCTTAGCGGATGCCTACGTCATAACTTCTCCCTGCACGCCAAATTTTAACCCGATCCCTCCAGTGGTTTGGGCTGTGCATTGAAAGATCACTATGTCAGTCAATCACCTTTGAGCTATATATATATATTTAGATATCGTTTGTAAGAAATAACTTAGAAAACCACCACGGTCTCGAGCGTTAAGCAGAGATTAAGACTAAATAAATTCTTAATCTCTGCTGGACTCTTCCCAGTCGAATAGGCAGGCCAGGCATTCACCCTCACACCTTCCTCACAGACGTTCCATCCGTAATACTGGTGTCTAAACTAAGCAAAAAGTTTTCACCGCCATGCATGTCTTGTACTAGTAAGACGTCCACTTCCCCCAGTGCTGGTGAGTGCGGGGGCGCGATCCACTCATAGGGGCGTAACGGTGTGGTGGGTGCAGCCACACCGTTGCACGAGATCCGCCCAGGGAGCACTCTTTTGCTCCCTGGATCCGGGGGCAGGGGTATTTGGCCAGGAGTGCCGGCCGCTTATCATCTGCGGCTGGCTAGGGCAGACAGGGATGTGGCCGTATGCTTCGGCGCTACCCGTGTCCCTGCAACTTGCTGCCCACTGGCGACACAGGGGCTTAAGTGGGTATACCCTCCCTTTTTGGGAGGAGTGAGTCCCACACACCACGCCGCCTCCCCCTGGAGACGGCACGAAGGTGCCTAATGCATTCTTCTCTTAAAAAAATAGTAAGACGTCCACTTCTGGAGATATGCCTTCCCGAATGATATTGGTCCATTTGGTGTAACTTGCCAACGCTTCACTACGTTTGGCAGGCGGGTTTTGACATCAGAGGTTTCATTCATACCCAGGTAAACATTACTCGCCGTTACGTGAATATTCCCTTTTTTTAAGAGGGGAATGCATTAGGCACCTTCATGCCGTCTCCGGGGGGAGCCGGCATGGTGTGTGGGACTCACACCTCCCAAAAGAGAGGGCATACCCACTAAACCCCCCTGTATCGCCAGTGGGCAGCAAGTTGCAGGGACACGGGTAGCGCCGAAGCATACGGCCACATCCCTGCCTGCCCTGGCCAGCCGCAGATGATAAGCGGCCGGCACTCCTGGTCCGGGGAGGGCAAATACCCCTGCCCCCGGATCCGGGGAGCAATAGAGTGCTCCCCGGGCGGACCTCGTGCAACGGTGTGGCTGCACCCACCACACCGTTACGCCGCTATGAGTGGATCGCGCCCCCGCACTCACCACTCGGGGCACGAAGGAGAGACGTCACCTTAGTCATCTTCAATGATCAGCTATGTACGTAAGTATACGATCGCTTACTAACGATCTCACTTCTTCAGACACATTAAAACATAAGAAATAACCTTTAAAAGCCTGTCAATACACGGAGCGCGTTACACACGCCATAATTACCATTGTTAATTAAATAGACAGCATTATTAGTTAACTCAGCGAAGGGTATTAGTCAGAGGAACTGGTTGTATTGGTACAGGGCTTTCAACAAGATGAGCAGACGCATTCGAAAATAGACCTCATTATATTGTATCAAGAATGCATTAAATATTTACGCTTTTTTGCTTATGCCCTCATGAATGTTTGTCCTAATAAGAGTATCAGGCGATCACATGTCAACCTAACCTTACGTTTTAATTTTTTTTTATAGTAGCTTTGCAAAAGTTTGGGGGAGACCTTTGCCCTGCAGTGGGACAGTATACGTAAATAAATAAAAAAAAAAAAGTAGCTCGACACAATAGCGAAAGAGAAGCCCAAGTGACAACTGGCAAGTAACTGGTTTGTTACCTGTCAGTTGCCACTGTCATGCCGGCCCGACCCTAACCCCCCACGAGCTCCGGAGACCCTACTCACCAGCAGAAACACAGTCATTTGGCTGCGGTATTCTATAGGGTGGAGGTCCTTCCCCGGACGGGCAGCTCAATTCGAGCGAAGATTCGCTATGCCCTACCTCTCTTGAGAATAAGAAATGGGTAGCGCAGGCGCTTGACCCCCAATTCGCCTGATAATGAGCGATCTTAGAGCATGGACCGCCCTCACCCAATAGAAACCGATCCTCCTTCGCCTTGCATTCGACTTGAAAATCTGAAGAAGTTCCATCACAAATTCTCGTCTGCCGCCTCTCGCATAAAAAAAAAATTATATTGTTATGAAATAATTTTTTTTTTGGGATGTAAGGGAGCGACCTATCACCTTTTCGCTTCAAGCCATCCTCACCTGCCCGTGGTGCATCCTGCCGAACAACAAGGCTCTGGCAAACCGACTGGTGGCGGTAAAACCATCACGATAGAAGGCGTAGCTAAATACCACAGGCCGATGACGGGCAGCAGCGTCACCGGAGCAAGAAGCTACGCCCTGCGATCGCCAACCCGCCTGCCCAGCGTGGCGATTATGGGTATATCCTCCTGAAGTTTGCCCTAGGTGGCGAACAACTGGAGAAGCCTATGTCCAGCAGTGGACTGCAATAGGCTGATGATGATGATGAAGTTATTTTTCGGACTGATCTGACTTAATATGTAACAAAATAGTCCCGAGCGAAAAAAAAAATACTTAAGCTTAAAAAAATAATGCCAATGATTGGTGGGGCACTCGGCAGCGCTTCCTTCTGTTAAGCGAGGTGAGCACTGAGCGTGCTCCCGCGGGACCACGGTTTGGCATTTGGAAAAATTGCGAAACGTAATAGGGAGGGGGCTAATCTAAATTAGTACGGTGTGAAAAAAAATGTTTTAATTGCAGTTCTAACTTTAATTTCTTTAATTTTTGTTGTATAAACTCGTATTTCGTAAGAATAATATGTGTCAACAGTTTGGGAAGACTGAAGCCTGCAGCACAGTTAAATCTACCGCAGGCGACAGTGTTACTGTGTACTGTGTAAAATGTACCATGTTCCTGTTTATGAATAAACGATTTATTTATTTATTGAAAAAGGAATTTAGGTAGAAGAATTCAGTGCGATTGGGAAAATACAAAAATTTTCATATGGTCTTCTGCAAAATCGATTTCACATTATCAAAAGACGCATGAAGACAGAAAATATATATTGGTGGTTTGTATATAAATATATATACAAACCACCGCTAATTTCTTTTAGGCTATCGTAAGAGTCGACCAAGACTTCTAATTTAAACCTCTAAGCCGGTGGACCCACACCTTTCTGGATGGCGAATATCCAACTGGTGACTTCTGACGCGTTGCGTGGTCTCGGTATCCACCGAGTTAGATATTTTTTTCAGTATGACCCGGGATTCAAAACCCATCTCTTCTTAGGGCACTAGACCATCCAGGCAGTCTTAAATTATAAGTAATAGTATACAGAAACATTATAAAGAATTCTTCGCGTGTCGATGACAACCTAAGTGAATTTTGTCTAGGGTTTAGCCACAGAAACTGCAACCGCCTTCGTAAGCTCTCGCGTACAACAGGAATGGCAAAACGGGCGGGCCGCGAGGTAAGCGATGGTTTAAGGAGAGAACCCACAGGCACTAGGTCAGTCAGATCTAAGGCACAGCAGTCAGATCTATCCGCAAAACCCTATTATACAGAGCACAATTTTTTTTTATGCAAGAGGCGGCAGACGAGCATATGTGATGCCTGATGGTAAGCAGTCGTCACCGCCCATGAACACCCGCAACTCAAATCGAGTTTAGGGTCGCTGCCGGCCTTTTAAATAGGAGTACGCTCGTTTCTTGAAGGCTCCCATGTCGTAGCTGTTCGGAAATACTGAAGCAGAGAGTCGGTTCCACAAAACCGATGCGCGAGGCAAGAAGTTTCTCATAAAGCGTACAGTGGAGGATCGCCAACCATCGAGATGATGACACACGCTATAAGTTTAGAAAACAATGATAAATTTGTACATAAGAGTTTTTTGCGGACGGTACAATAATCGGAACCAATACCTGTTTGTCGTACATTTTCGTTTAGTAATTAGCATTATCACAAGGAATCCATTAGGATTAAGATTTTTTTGTAAACGACAACACAATTTGCCGACGGAAAAAACAAAGGATTTTTGAGAGCTTTTTTTAAAAGTCAATAAGTACTTACTATTAAGATGGGGCTGAAAGCTTTATATTTTAAACTAGCTGTGCTCGCGACTTCGTCCGCGTGGAACGGTTATTCTTTCCCCTTTTTTTTACATTTTTCATTATTTCTTCGCTCCTAATAGTTGCAACGTTATGTTATATAGCCTAAAGCCTTCCTCGATAAATGGTCTATTCAACACAAAAAGAATTTTTCAATTCGGACCAGTAGTTCCTGAAATTAGCGCGTTCAAACAAACAAACAAACTCTTCAGCTTTATAATATTAGTTAAGATATTATTTCATTCGGCTACTGATTTTCAGATGGATAAATTTAGATGCAAATATCTATCATTATCAACTTGCAAACGTCCACAACTGGACTTAGGGGGGATCCAAAACTGAGTAGCATAAAAACATAATTAGTACGTTAATATAATCAAAAGTGGGCAGACGGATTGGCGACCGCAGGGCACAGGTTCTTGCTCCGGTGACGCTGCTGCCCGTCATCGGTCTGTGGTATTTAGCTACGCCTTCAATTTCAATTCCTTTATTTGCTTACTAAGTGTAGGTACAGTGCAGGTGTTATGACAATGTATGAACTTGTCACCACTTAGTCACATTTTGGGTATTGCAAATAGGTGCGAGGACAGCAATTCTATCTATCTATCTATAGATGGTTATACCGTCACCAGTCAGCCGGTTACCAATGCCTCGTTTGTTATTCGGCAGGATACACCACGGAGAATGAAATAAAATGAAGATGATAGACCGCTCCCTTACATAATAATAAATAAATAAATAATAAATTAATAACCCAAGACACGCCACGCTGGGCACACTTCCTCTCTCATTAGATCCACAAATCGATAAAACGCCTTCTCGAGTACAACTCACAACAAATCGATAACAATGCCTTCTCGAGTACGTCTCGAACCAATCGAGCTCAAGACGTTCGAGGGCCGGCGCCCGCTGCCCTCACACAATCCGTTCGAAAGTGACAAGTGAAAAACAAACGACGGCGCTGATTCATTACGTGACGTCATTAATTTCATTATATTTGATAAAATTATCGAAACTATTTTATAAATATGTTTTGAAATAAGAAGGCTACCTTAATATAAAATACGCAGTAGGTATATATAATCCTCGTAATATTATAAATGCTAAAATCATCTGGGAAGTAAGGAGCGACCTATCATCTTTTCGCTCCAATCCATCCCCACCTGCTCGTGGTGCATCCTGTTGAATAACAAACTGGCAACCGACTGGTGGATAACCATTACGATTGAAGCAGTAGCTAAATACCACAGCCCAGTAACAGGCAGCAGCGACACCGGAGCGAGAAGCTACGCCCTGCGATCGCCAACCCGTCTGCCCAGGGTGGCGAATACTTGAAGAGGCCTATGTCCAGCAGTGGACTGCGATAGGCTGATGATGATAAAACGCCTAGACAAACAGACATGTTCATGTACAATTGTTTTTACTGTGCGGAGATCGAACCAACGACCCTTGTCTCCCTCCGACCACGACTCTGTAACACCGACTTGTTATGAAATAAATATTTTTGTATTTAGTTTTTTTTTGTCTCAGAAGGTCACCTAAAGAGACATCAGACCAGTCAAGAGTTTTTAGTGGGAGATTTTCGGTAACGTGGTGATTGAAATCAGTGTCATTGCTATCAGCAATAGCAACTATTGTAACAATTTCCATCACAAATAGCAATCGATTCCCATCAGCCTCCGTAACATCGCCGTTTCGAGTGCCAATAGGCAAATCCAACAAATCAACTGATGCGAAGCTGAGAGGCGCAGTCTGGCACAACCCTTTGGAGAGTGCTCGGCCCTTCGAGGGCTGTTTTGATTGTTCCCTCTTCCGATTGAAAGGTGTTTGTTAAGGTGACAGCAAATTGCGATGTGACAACAGTAGGTAAAAATTGGGGCTTCTGGATCAAAAGAATTCATCACACGAGTTTTCATCACTCATCTATTCATTCAACTATTCACTTTTCATCACTCAGCAGGACTGAGTGATGAAAAGTGAATAGTTGAATGAATAGATGAGCAATGAAAAAAATACGTGATGAATTCTTTTGATCCAGAAGCCCCAATTTTACCTCGAGAACTTATTTATAGACAACGTTGTATGCATTTAAATGAACTTACTTACTAATTCATGGATATATGGTTAAATAAAACCAAGTTTTTATATATAGGTATTCATATCTTTAATATAATAAACTACAATATTTTTTTATGAATTTTACTCAATAAATCTTTTGTACATCTATATATTTCATCACACAGCATATTCTCGACCACATGTTGTGCACAGACACTAGCTTTACAATTACAAACAGTATTCTTCAATTCTTCTATTTCAAATATTTGCAATCTTATTACTTTACATTGTGGATTAGCCTTTCGCGGTTTTTTTACATATGAACATAATATTCCTTCTGATCGCCTCTTAACTGCAACCGCGCCGCCACCGCTGTTGCTGGCCCTGCTGTTCACCCGTTCATCTATTTCGAAAGGCGGTTCACGCTCGAAGTAATTGATTACATTTTGACGGAGCAGTTGGTCGGCCGGTATCGGTGAGTAGCTACCGTACATTATATCGTTGGATCCCTGAAACGTGAACATAAAAACTTATTATATACCTGTATTATAGTATATTATGAATAGTATCTACTGCTAAAAATGTGGAATACATTGACTTACCTCCATATTTCATGAAATGCCAATTTAAGTTTACCTGCTTGCAAGACGGATGCTTTTTAAAGTGTATTTGATTTTAATAATACCCCTTTATATATAAAAGAAATGTATTGGCTCATTGTCTTTAAGGTTCTAAATAGCACATATTTTAATGTTGACTAAAACTTACATACCTAAATAACGTAGACAGTAAAGGTACAGTTAACAACAAAAGCTTTTAACTGTACCAAAGGCTGATAGTATTTAAAATAGACCTTAGTATTAAATACTTAAGAATGAAATGTATCATCTACTTTGCTGGCATATGATACATTACTTCGGCTACCCGTACTTCCTAAAAACAGTAATGAAAACATCCAATCAAGTGCTAACTAATATAACATCGAATATGAACCTTACTAAAAAGAAATTTAAGTATATATTGCTATACTTTAATACTATGTAATTAGGACTTTATGCTTATTTACACTTTCTTACACTCATTCATCCTAACCATATAGGCTGGATGGACTTTGACCGTAGTGAGAGCATACATTGCATTTGAGCCATATTCTGATTTTCCCTAAATGGAAAATGTACCACGTGGATATAGTATATTTAAACCGGGGATGAGCCCTGAAAGTGCACAGTCTGATCCAGACCCGACCTGAACTCTCAAATAATACACCTCTAAGTTGTTCCTGAAGCAGAAAAACATGTAAGTACCTATTACAAATCTTAATTATTTCACAGATTTATCGTTCATCTATTCATTTATTAAAGTTTAAAAGCTAACTTGAAGAAATGAATAGATGAAAGATTAACTTCATCGATTCACTGAACCTTCTATTCACTTTATTGAGAATACATTTCTAAGTTTTAATTTATATTAATACATTTCCAGGTCGAAAACTTCAACTCGTCACGCTTCGGACTGCTCTGATGAGGAAGTGAACGTCGTGGAGGCGTCCTCGAAGAAACACTCCCTAACTTCAAGAAAACGCAAGCATGAAAAGATTGCACCCGCCCAGCCACCGAAGAAGTACTCAAGCTGCGAGCTATTTGGCACCGACAGCGAAGACGAAGACGATAACCACGTCGAGGCTAAATCCGGCGCTCCTGGTAATAATTATTCAACACATATGCATTCATACTTTACAGTAAAATATCCTAAAGCTTACAGTCGTCAAATACATAAGAAAAAAGTTGGAAAATATTATGTTGAACTTAAGATATATGGCACAAATCAGACAGAACTAATCTCCGAGCGAAATAGACCAGATATCGTAGTAAAAAATAGAACCAATTGTAATTCAGAAGCATGGTATCACCTTAAGAAGTTTATTGAAGTATGTCGAAGACAGACTAAGCAATGCACATTGTTTTCTATGTTCAATGAGGATCGTCCACTTATATAAATGTTTTATTTCAAAGATCGGGAGTTGAAACGCAGCAAGAAGATTAAGAAGCCGTCAATATCACCCTGTAGCAGTACTGCCCAAGCCTCTGAGGTGCACCGCGACGCAACTCCCGAGCCTCGCAAGAAGTCATCAGCCAGAGATATATTCGGCAGTGACAGCGACGATGAGCAGTGCTTGCCGAAACCTGGTAAAAAGCCTACTACAGCGATTTGTTCCTACTTTACTAAACGTGTACCTCACGGTGTAGTACGACAAACTAATTTAGAAAAGGTGGGCTCGCACTATATCGAGCTGAAAGTTTACAAATGTGAGGAGATACAACATATTCAACCAATGAATAGATGGCGTCATGCTATCATTGCAATTAAGAATAAATCGGATGTAAACAGTGACGCGTGGGAACATTTAACCCGATTCATAAAGGCGACTCGTCATGAATTTAAAGGCTGTCGGCCTGATATCATTAGCGGATATTCATAATTTAATTACTTTTAACTATTCTATTCATATTTACAGTTTTCCTAATTTTACTTGTATTACTCTCCTATATACCTACATAATACTATTGGTATATTATTTGTAATCATTGGTATATTTAAGATAGCTATATTATTATTATATGTAATAAATAATGTAAACAATTCTATTATAAATAATGTGTTTTTATTTTCCTACAGTTTTCACACACCCAGCTTCGCTTGTACAGTCAGCTACTCAAGAGAATACAATTATTGATAATACAATTGAATGCAAAAAATGCCAAATTAAAATGAATCGAAATGAATACAGATATCATAAGAGAACTAATTTACATAAATCGAATTGCTTATTAAAGACAACTTTTAATAATATTAATGTGATTAGTACCGCATTTAAGAAGCGAATAGTCACTTATCGTTTAAGCCCTGATCAGAATACTAAGTACATTACACCAGAAGAGTTTATAAGCCATAATAATAAAGATATCATACAATTAATTGACTTGTCATTAAAAAAGCATAACTGTATAAAACTAAGCTTTGAACTATTTGCATATTTTACATTACCAAAGACTGATAAGCAGGATCTTAAGTCTTTTAACACAAGATATGAAAGTGTTTATAAATCCACTGATTTGAATAATATTTTATCAAACTTAACAGAACACTTAAAAATGAAATTAGACGATTTTCAGCATTGTGAATCTGGGTGGACGATTTTGAATATAAGTCATTTAGAAATTAATATTAATAAATATTGTCCTTTGAGAGGTGGGACATATCGCACCCTCCGGCGAATAAAGCGGTTATTGCAGAATTGCTATTTTTCAGGAGAAGCAAAAAACCGAAATCGGTGAATATCTCTGAAACTATAACTTTCAAATAAATGCTTTTAACTTTAATTGAAAGTAGATTTTTGATTGTACATAATATTTAAAAACTAAATTAATTTAATGGGAAATTCATAGATAAAACCTCAAAAATATGTAATACCGCATAACAATAATATTGTTTTTATCGTATGGTGACATTACCACTTTCTTCTCGGCAGCCTTCTATCAAAACTGCCCGCGCAACGAGGCATAGCGACAGTATTAGTTAGTTTTTGGTGTCTATTCTATTGAGAGTAATAACTTCTTACCACTTTATTCGTGTGAAATTAAAAATAGGTTTATATCGTAATCGTTGAATACTATTATATTCGCGGATCATTCTACGTAAACCATTACTGTAACAAGTGAATGCAACAACATTAAAAATATAGTTGTTATTGCTACATTTGTGATTTTTTAATTTTATTAATAAATAAACATAAAAAAAATATGAATTACAACTAAATTAACTCTCATTAAGTCTAATTCCTATCAAAATCAGGTTTTTAAGCTATGATTAGACCACAGCACATCGAAATACTTTACGGGGTTTGGGTCATTTTGGAGACGTTTTAAATTTTGGTGGCCACTGACGGAAGTTATAATGTTCGAAAGAGGAATTCTATCGGATTTTAACGAAACTTGGTACAAATATTCTTCATACTCCTGGGCAGGTTATTGTATACTTTTCATCGCGCTACAATCAATAGGAGCAAAGCAGTAAAGGGAAGTGTTGGGAAAACGGGGGAAATTTTTACCTGTATGTTTGAATGCACATCACGCCAAAACTACTGCATAGAAATAAATGCGGTTTTTACCAATGTATTGCTAGAAGTGTAACTTAAATTTTAAGTACCATTTTATGAAGTCTATTATTTTTAAAACGCGATATCCACGCGTGCGACGCCGCTGGCACAGCTAGTCATTAACAAAAACTTCAATTAAGTTGTTTCTGGTTAAATAAGATAAATATAACCACCCAGCCTTGTCTTACCAATGCTTCAAAACCCTGAAAAAGTAATCATCATCATGAGTCCACAGCTGGACATAGGGCTCTCCAAATGTTGGCCACTTTGATCGATCCTCGGCGTCTCGCACCCAGCCAGCGCACTTGCCAGCCGGCCTGCACAGATCGTCACTCCACCTGGCTTGAGGGCGTCCTACACTACGTTTGATGAGACGCGGTCTCACTCCAGAACTCGTTTACCTCAACGGTTATTGATTCTGCGGCTGATGTTGCTAGCCCGATGCCCCTTTAATTGATTAAATCGGTGAGTTGTGGATAACTTCGGTTCTCTGCCAGATCACCACATTTCGGATAAGACAGAGATACCCGAGCAAAACCCTTTCCATATGATTGCTGAACGATCTTTAGCTTGTGGACTAGCCGTACCGTAAGTGTCCACATTTTAGCTCCGTATGTCATAACCGGTAGAACGCACTGATTAAAGACTTTCGTCTTTAGGCACTGTGGGATCGACCATCTGAAGCCTGACTATTCCTAATCACCTCGTCCTCAAAGCTGGTTCCACCTAACTGCAATGTCTGCCCGAGGTATACCTACATATTTTTGAACAACTTTGAGTTCCGGTAGAGCATGTTCATTGAACATGACCTTGGTTTTGGCCAAGTTTATCCGTATGCCGATGCGCGCAAAGGAGTCAGTCAGTTCATTCAGTATTTCTTGTAAGTCCTGCAGCGATTCTGCCATTATGACTATGCTGTTTAAGTTGATGACAGGTCCTTTCCAGTTCAGCGTTTTGAACACATCCTCCATTACATTAGTGAACAACTTTTGACTTGATCCCATTCCTAGATGCAACGGTATAGGCCTTGTATACTAATTCTGTAATTGGATGCACATAGTGGCGGCTTCATAGATCACTGTTACTGTCTCATCACTGCATGTATGGATGCCAATCTACGTGGCATCGCTGCAGGGACTCCAGAATAGACCAGATTTCAACCGAAGTCAAAGGCTTTCTCATAATCCACGAATGCAAGATACAGGGCTGATTATACTCGTCTGTCTTCTGTACAGCACTGTGTGGATGTGGTCTATGGTGTCGTATCCGCTCCGAAACTCAGCATGTTTCGGCGGTTGGAATTCATCAAGTATTCGCACAAAACGGTTTGTGATCACTTTTGAAAACAGCTTATAGACAAGGCTTAGAAGGGAAATAGGTCTGTTTCGTCTCCCTTTTTAAAGAACAGGACAAGCACACTCCTTAGCCACGCGTTTGGAGTTCTCCATTCAAGCGT
The DNA here is from genome assembly GCA_031163375.1 of Conogethes punctiferalis. Lineage (NCBI taxonomy): Eukaryota > Metazoa > Arthropoda > Insecta > Lepidoptera > Crambidae > Conogethes > Conogethes punctiferalis. The sequence continues at coordinate 417,750 of CM062097.1, read as the reverse complement.
TAAAAATCTTCCGCTTTTACAAGCTTTGTTGTGACGCCATCCTCTCCAGGGGCTTTTCCATCTTTAAGCTGCCCAAGAGCGATCTCGATTTTGTCGATGCTGAATTCTGGCAAGTCTTTGGTAAAATGGCGTGTTAATGTGGCTCTAGTATCCTCATTTTCGGGTCAGATTTATGCGAAGCGTATAACCAGCCAGTCTTCCACCTCCAAAAGAACTACCGGCTTGGAAAAAAAGTAATTAGTAATGTAGTCAATCAACAGCCTTGCTTCGTCCATTATTGAACGTAGGCCTCCTATAATTCGCGCCACAATTCTTTATCCCGGGCGTGTTTCTGTTCAGCCAATGCCAGCAGTTCTTTTAAGGTTATCAGCCCATGGATTGCGGGGCGTCCTAAATCGTCTGCTCCACCTATTGTTGGATAGATATGGATAGATATGGTCAGCCCACTGCCACGTATTATGTTCGTTTCGTTTCCTATTTATTTATTTGCAAACATTTTTTAAGCTAACAGAAATTCTCCAAAGCGCAATAAGTTTCAAAGGCAATTACATATCAATTAGTTAGTATACAATTAGGTAATGCAATATATTATTGGAACAATAAAATTTTAAATAGGTAGGTAGGTACATCATACGAAAAAATCTATTTTGTTTAAATCATGGTCAAGTCAAAAGTTAGTACATAAAATAAATAATAATAATCCATCATAATTAACAATAATTAATACAGAACATGTTACTCTATTAAAATAAAATAAAATGTCAAATAATGTCATACCAAATCAAATAAATGTCAATCCGTTGCATTCTCATTCAAAATAATCCAAAATTTATAAAAGAGATGTTGTAAGGTGTCAGAAAATAAATCGACCTCATAGTGCCAATCTTTCAACAGGATAAGCATTGGTCTTTCCATAGCGCGTTGAGGGACTAAAAAACTTGTGGAATAGTCTTCGCGTAAGTGTCCACATTTCGGAACGTATATTAGGGTGACTTTTGATCCTTATAATGATCCTTTCAAATGAAAATAAAACCCTATGTTTTTCCAGAATTGAGCACATTTGATTCCTGAGTGTGGCAAACGAATTTTCTAAAATAATTTACATTATGCAGTATTTTTCTTTTTAAAAAAGAAATATTTTTTTTTGTCACAAATGCTCTAGCTCAAATATTAAGAGCACTTTTCCTTCAGGCGTTGTCCTAAAATTGAAATGCCATTATCTCGCTACAATATTACTTACAGAAAAACTTATTTCATTAATTTGTTAGTTAAGGATAGTGCTACACAATATAAAAATGAAACGATGGCGGCTAAAAAAACGACGCCAACATTGGCGTCGTTTTTTTAGCCATACAAAATGACCCAAAACTCCTTCGAACATTGAAATAAAAAATTTTACTAGATAGTGTTAAAGAAGTGTATGGGAATGTATGGGAGCGACCCATCATCTTATTATTAAAAAAAAAAAAAAATCTTTTCTCTCCATGCTCCAAGCCAAGCTCACCTGCTCGTGGTGCATCCTGCGAATGACGAACGAGGCGCTGGCAACCGACTGGTGGCGGTAGAAACCATCACAATTGAAGGGGTAAATATCAGACAATTAAATATAATATCAGACAATATCACATACATTGCTCCGATCCCAAAGTAAGTAGCTTAAGCACTTGTGTTATGGGGTATCAGAACAACGAAGGTACCACAAATACATACTTAAATACAAATTTAACACGCCAGACACGGAAACAAACACAAGTGTTTCATCAGCACGAATTTTTGTCCCGGGTGGGAATCGAACCCACGACCCTTGGATCAGAAGGCAGGGGTCACAACCAATTGAGCCGCCGAGCCAGTCAAACTAAAGTAATGCTACGGCCCAATGACGGGTTGGCAGCGTCACCGGAGCGAGAAGCTACGCCCAGCGATCGTCAACCCGCCTGCCCAGCGTGGCGATTATGGGGTATATCCTCCAAGATGTTGGCCCAGATGATGGCGAACCAATGGAGAGCCCTATGTCCAGCAAGTGGACTGCGAATAGGGTCCTGATGATGATGAAGGGAGTTGTAGGTATTGCGCTATGTGTATGAAAGTAAAAACGTATGTATTATTTTTATTGCAATACGTACAAATAACGTATAAATTCTCGAACGCAATATTTTAAATACAGGCATATGAAATTTGATTTTAATGCAGTAAATATATTATTACGACTCCAATAATACATTATTTTTATACAAGAAGAATAGCATAACTTCTAATTAACGATCCACCCGTTTACAAACCTGAGTAGTAACAACCTATTACAGCTTACGCGCCCGTAAAATTATCACACCGAATAAAGTGGTAAAATCGAATACTGATTTTGCGCTTGGGATGACTATCCCGAATAATGTCGCAATGAATCATGCGGACAAGACCTAGTGAAGTTTTGTACCGGTAATATTTGATTTCTAACTTTATTCTCGTCTAATATCTTCACTATTATGTTTCGTAGAAAAAAGTGGTTGTTGTAGTATATTTCTATTAATATTGCATTAAAAATATGAAAAAAATTCAGGCGATGGGTTAGGTCACATAGAGGCCAAAAATCCTAAAAACACTAAAAAGGTGTAATCGTCGATAACCGCTTTATCGCCGGGTGTGGGGTTCGATATATTGATCTACCTCTTTCTAGTTAAACGATCGAATAGTTGTTTAACATCATAATATACAGATAATCAAGTGCTTTTTATGGAGTATAATTAGCCTCGGCCTGTATCCTTCTAAATTAATGTATTGTCGAGTAAAGTCATACCCACACTATAGTTCTGATCTATATATAAAAGGTATGTCATTCCCGCCTACATTCACTGATTATAGATTTAATCGAAACAATAATCCCCTGATAAGAGTGTTTACTATACGGACTAGACAACAATACGGTTGTATGTATCAGGGCCATTATATTAAACCAAGAATCGGAGAAATTGATCACATTTAACTTACTCTGTATTTGAAAGTAATAATAACTGGTCATTTACGGCTTAATAAAAGATCTCACTCGATTAGCTGCAACGACAAATAACTCATCTTTAAGGAAAAATATACATATGTGAATCGTAGACTACGATATTATTACAGATAACGATAAGTTTAAGTCAGTATAAATGTAATGGTTTCTACAGGTATTACCAGAAAAGGCACACATATATTAAAGTTGAAACACTATGAAAGACAGCAATAATAATTATTTGTGATTGTATGCCGATTATGAATGCCTTTTTATTGCGTTACGAAGGATCGCAATCAGCATATACTGATACGTTGAAGAAGCAATCAAAGCTTCATGTTTCGGATATTATATTATGAGCTCGCTCTCCATAATCCGAATCTAAATAAATATGTTTCAATAATGAGGTATTGATTGCGTCCCAAGAGTATATCAAATCATTAATAAAAGATT